>CM053610.1:32427390-32452106 GCA_028646535.1 Procyon lotor
TGTCTCCCTTCCCATCCCCTCCTGTTTCATTTCTCTCCCCCCCAACAAACTCCTGCCTTGCCTCTCAAATTCTTCATATCAGAGAGATCATGTGATACTTGTCTTTCTCTGACTAACTTATTTCGCTTAGCACAATACCCTCCAGTTCCATCCACATCATTGCAAATGGCCAGATTTCGTTTCTCTTGATGGCTGCATAGTATTCCATTGTATATATGTACCACATCTTCTTTATCCATTCATCTGTAGATGGACATCTAGGGTCTTTCCATAGTTTGGGTATTGTGGACATTGCTGCTATAAACATTTGGGTGCATGTGCCCCTTCGGATCATGACGTTTGTATCTTTAGGGTAAATACCCAGTAGTGCGATTGCTGGATCGGAGGGTAGCTCTATTTTCAACATTTTGAGGAACCTCCATACTCTTTTCCAGAGTGGCTGTACCAGCTTGCATTCCCACCAACAGTGTAAGAGGGTTCCCCTTTCTCTGCATCCTCGCCAACATCTGTCGTTTCCTGACTTGCTAATTTTAGCCACTCTGACTGGTGCATACCACATCTTCTTTACCCATTCATCTATCAAGGGACATTTGGGCTGCTTCCATAATTTGGCTATTGTACATAATGCTGGAATAACACATGGGTGCAGATATTCTTTCAAATTAACATTTTTGTATTCTTTGGGTAAATACCCAGTAGTGTGATTACTGGATCATATAGTAGCTCTATTTTTTATTTTTTGAAGAAGTGCCATATTGTTTTCCACAGTGCCTATACCAGTTTACATTCCCACCAACAATGAAGAAGGTTCCTTTTTCTTCATATCCTTGCCAATACTTACTGATTCTTGTGTTTTTTATTTTAGCCATTCTGATAGATGTGAGATGTTATCTCATTTTAGTTTTGATTGCATTTCCCTGATGATAAGTGACATAGAGCGTCTTTTCATGTGTCTGTTGGCCATCTGTATGTCTTTTTTGGAAAAACGTCTGTTCATGATTACTGCTTATTTTTTAATTGGATTATTTGTTTTTTGGGTGTTGAGTTGTATAAGTCCTTTATATTTGTTGGATACTAACCCTTTATCAGCTATGTCATTTGCAAATATCTTCTCCCATTCACTAGGCTATCTTTTGGTTGTGTTGGTTGTTTCCTTCACTGTGCAGAAGCTTTTTATTTGATGTAGTCCCAATAGTTCATTTTTGCTTTTATTTCTCTTGCCTCAGGAGATATATCGAGAAAAATACTGTCACAGTCAATGTAAGAAAAACTACTGCTTATGCTCTTTTAGGATTTTTATGGTTTCAGGTCTCACATTTAGGTCTTTGATCCACTTTGAGTTTACAATATAGATATAAATTTTAGTATTATTCATTCTAGTTCTGTGAAAAATGCTGTTTGTATTTTGATAGGGATTGCATTAAATCTATAGACCACTCTGGGTAATATAGACATTTTAACAATATTTGTTCCTCCAATCCACTAGAATGGAATATCTTTCCATTTGTTTGTATTGTCTTCTATTTCTTTCATTAATGTTTTATAGTTTTTAGAGTATAGGTCTTTCATCTCCTTGGTTACGGTTATTCCTAGGTATGTCATTATTTTGGGTACAACTATAAATGGGATTGCTTTCTTGATTTCTCTTTCTGTTGATTCATTATTAGTGTATAGAAATTCAACAGATTTCTGTACATTGATTCTGTATCCTGTGACCTCACTGAATTCACGTGTCAGTTCTAGTAGCTTTTTGGTGAAGTGCTTAGAGTTTTCTATATATAATATCACTTCATCTGCAAATAGTGAAAGTTTTACTTTTTCCTTACCAATTTAGATGCCGCTTACTCCTTTTTCTTGTCTGATTGCTGTGGCTAGGACTTTCAGTACTACGTAAAAGTAGTGAGAGTTGAAATCCCTCTCTTGTTCCTGGTCAAAGGGGAAAAATTTCAGTTTTTCACCATTAACTAAGATGTTAGCTATGGGTTTTTCATATATGGCCCTTATTACATTGAGGCATGTTCCCTCTAAACCTACTTTATTGAGGGTTTTTATCATGAATGGATGTTGTATTTTGTCAATGCTTTTTCTTCATCTATTGAAATGATCATATGGTTTTTATCCTTTATCTTGTTAATATGATGTATCACATTGATTGATTTGTGATTACTGAATGACCTTTGTATCCGGGAATAAATTCCACTTGATCATGGTCAATGATTTTTTTAATGTATTGTATTCAGCTTGCTAATATTTTGTTGAAGATTTTTGCATCTATGTTCATCAGAGATATTGACCTGTAGTTTTCTTTTTTATAGTATCTTTATCTAGTTTTGGTATCAGGGTAATGCATGTCTCGTGGAATGAATTTGGAAGTTTTCCTTCCTCTTCTAGTTTTTGGAAGAGTTTAAAAGAATAGGTATTAAATCTTCTTTAAATGTTTGGTAGAATTTACTAATGAAACCGTCTGATCCCGGGATTTTGTTTGTTGGGAGTTTTTGTATTACTGATTCAATTTCATTGCTGGTAATTTTTGTCTTCAAATTTTCCATTTATTCTTAATTCAATTTTGGGATATTATATGTTTTTAGAAATGTATCTATTTCTTCTAGGTTGTCCAACTTATTGGAATATAAGTTTTCATAATCTCTTATAATCCTTTGCAATTCTGTGGTGTTGGTTGTTATTTCTCCTCTTTTGTTATCAGTTTTGTTTATTTGAGTCTTCCTCCTCTCTCTCTCTTGCTCTTTCACTCTCTCTTTTCTGAGTCTAGCTAAAGGTTTATCGATTTTGTTGATCTTTATAAAGAAGCAGCTCCTGGTTTCATTTTGTGTTCTACTGCTTTTTAGCTTCTATTTCATTTATTTCTGCTTTAACCTTTGTTATTTTCTTCCTTCTACTGGTTTCAGGTTTTGTTTGTTCTTTTACTAGCTCCTTTAGATGTAAGTTTAGGTTGGTTAGCTGAGATTTTTCTTGCTTCTTGAGGTAGGCCTGTATTGCTTCTCTCCTTCATAGAACCACTTACTTCCCTCTTAGAACCACTTTTGCTGTATACCAAAGATTTGGACTCTTGTGTTTTAATTTTCATTTGTTTCCATGTATGCATGTATTTTTTATTTCCTCTTTGATTTCTTGGTTGACCCACTCATTGTTTGGTCATATGTTTTTTAACCTCCATGTACTGTGGTCTTTCCAGATTTTTTTGTGGTTGATTTCTAGTTTCATAGTGTTGGTCAGAAAAGACACATGGAATGATTTCAGTCTTCCTGAATTTCTTAAGACTCATTTTGTGGCCTAATATTTCATCTATTCTGAAGAATGTTCCATGTGCACTTGAGATGAATGTGTATTCTGCTGTTGTAGGATGGAATGTTCTGAATATGTCTGTTACATCCATCTGGTCCAATATGTCATTCAAAGCCACTGCTTCCTTGTTGATTTTCTGTTTGGATGAACTGTCCATTGATGTAAGTGGGCTGTTAAAGTTCCCTACTATTTTGTCTTATTTAAATAAATCTTATAGGAAACCTTCAGATGTGTCCTCCCTTACTTATAGTCCACTTCTTTTCCTGTATGGGTTTTGCTGACAGAAGAGCAAAAAAGTGACCTCTAATCTTTCCCTATTTTATTCCTTCTGTTATTTTGTACATAGTGTCCTCTGTATTTACCTTTCCTGTTTCTTTCTCCTCCACAGCCTTTGAACTTCCATTTATGTACTGTGTTTGATTTCCCTCATGTTGAGCTCCTGGTATTCCTTTAGTCCCTCCCAGCTTTTGCTCTCAAAGTTCAACTTTGCTTTTAAACAGGTTTAAAAGCATATATTTCCCTTAAAGTCACTACTGTGGCCTCATGGATGCAACGTCCCTACTTTTTCAACCTTTTTCAACATGTCCTGACCATACTGCCTCTCCTGTCTTCTTAGATATTAGGTCTTTGGCCACCCTGACCACAAACTTACTCTCACTTCCCCCCAGACTGACTTATAGGACTAATTTGACTTTGAGCTCTCTGGAAAAGGTCACTTTTTCACCCTTGTGGTGTGGGAAGGACAAAGGCTAGTTTTCTACAAGAATGCTATAGGAAGACTATTTAAAAAGAACATTGAACATGGTTTATCTGATGCCAACTCTTGCTTCACTTTGAAATATTCACCCTTTTGCATCAGCAAGAAAAGGAACAAAGTGACTGACCTAATATCTGCTGCCCACCTGCCAGGTTTGGCTTAAAGAATAAATGAAAGGAAAAATGTCTCCTCTCTACTTAAAATTTAACTCATAGCCACAAATTTCAAAAATTAAAACAAACAAATATCTATAACTGTAGCTGCTTTAGGAAAATTTGATTTTAAAAAAATCTATTCCTAAAACAACTAGAAGTTAATGTTTTACATTGCAAATGCATAATTCTTATTTACATGAAAGGGCCTTCAATTTCTATTGAATTAGAAGCTTTTAGCACATGTAAAATGTTAGTTATTCCAAGTATTACAGTTGGTTTTAAAATAGTCCTTTCAGGAACATATTTACCTATTATTGACTGTTTAGAATGAGTTTCAGTGTATAAATTTTATACCAATTCTGTGTGAAAGTTTCAACATATGCTTGAAAATTACATTTTCCATTTCCCATTACATTTCTGAGAGGATCTTTTCCAGTTTCTGCAACAATCAAATGAAGCAAAAGGCAATGAAAACTGATAGACACACAATCCTATAGTAATAAAGAACCTTAGGTTTTCAAGATATTCATTCCCCTGTCTCAAGGCAAATGAGGCTAGAGAAACTATTTCAAGTGTATATTCTGGTTTTCTTTTTAGTGCCCTTATTTTAAGTCACCTAAATTTGTCATGATATTATTTAATTTGGATGATTTGAGATTAACAACAACAACAACAAAAAGGATATTTAAATACACTACCTATTATAATCTATAAATTCTTATGACTAAACTCATGCATTTAGGTAATTTCCAACACTTGAACTATATAGCATTTGAAAAAAAAATCATGAAATTGCAAATAATAAGTTATAACCTAACAGAATATATCATAAAACTTGTTCAAGGATTTCGTACCAATTTTTGTTGTTATTATTGTTGTATTAACTGCAACGACTTAGGATACTGCCTGTTTTTAAGAGTATTTGGTAGGTTTGCTTGTTTTTAATTTTGTTTCATTGATATGATCTAGAATATATAAGGGAAAAACAAAAAATGTCATGAAGTGTCCTTTTACCAGTTCAGTGGAAAACAAAAACTACTGCTTTGCATTAATGGATTATAGGAGTTCCATTTACAGCTTTTCATTTACAAAGAATCTCTTTTTTTTTTAAACAAAGCTGAAACACTTATCTAATACTGAATAGTATCTTAAGCATTTTTAAAAATGAAGTAGGATTTAATACACCTAATATAAGCAAAATTTAAAACATTTTTACATCAAATAATCCTATCTCCCATTAGAGCCCTTAGAAAGAAAGTTGAAAGAATACGATAAAAATATTTGGAATCTAAATGCTCCTGTTTTTAAGATGTTTTTTGACTACATCCATATATGCAGTAAAATGTTTTCTTACAGGAGATCTAAATTATTCATTTAAATAAAGTTCCCATTAAATCTACCTTCATGTTATTATACTCGTATTTCACTTATAATTAATGCAATACTGAAAGAAACCTGAATTGGTCTAAATTTTCTACTATTTTAGAGCACATCAACAAAGAGGATCTGAAAGAAACTAGAAAAGAAGAACAAAATAAATGAAGCAAACAAAAATAAAATAAACAACAAAGATTTTAACAGAACTAAATGAAACAGAGAATAGAATAACAAGAGAGAAAGCAACAGAACCAAAAGTATGTTATTTGAAAAGATATTTTTTTTAAATGACAAACTTTTAACAAACAGGCACCTAGTAATCCCCTGATTCTCCTCAAATAAATCATTCTGCCAATTACAGCCCTAAAATTAAGATGTGTATGTGTATAATCTTCAATGGTCAGCCAAGTTATATATTCTTTGTATGCCTATATGCATATATATTCTTTGTATGCCTACTTATATATTCTTTAGTTAAAAAAAATTGTCACAAAGGACTTGCTATTCCAAAAATTCACATTGAAGAGACAGCTATTTAAGTAGTTATTATAGGTTGAATTATGTCCCAAAAGTAGTATATTAGAATCCTAACCTTGCAGAGATAATCAAATTATAAGAAGTCGGGTCTCTGGGGGGCTCAGTTGGTTAAGCAAATGCCTTCAGCTCAGGTCATGATCCTAGAGTCCCAGGATTGAGTCCCACATCGGGCTCCCTGCTCCGAAGGGAGTCTGCTTCTCCCTCTGACCTCTTCCCCTCTCATGCTCTCTCTCTCTCTTTCTCTCTAATAAATAAAAAATAAATCTTTAAAAAATTATAAGAAGTCATTAGGATGAGTCCTAATCCAATATGACTGGTGTTCTTATAAAAGAGAGATTTGGACACAGATGTATAGTCAAAAGACCATGTGAGAACACCATGTGAAGATGAGAACAACGATTGGCATGATGCTTCCACAAGTCAAGAAATGCCAAGTTGCCAGCAACTCAAGAAGAGAGATATGAGAGATTCTTCAGCAGACCCCTTGGAAGAAATGATTCTTGCAAAAAGTTTCATCTCAGACTTCTAGCCCCCAGAAGTATGAAACGACAAATTTCTATTGTTTAGCTACTTAGTTCGTAGTACTTTGTTGTGGCAGCCCTAGCAAACTAATACAGAAATCCTCAGGAAATATTTATTCATTGTGAAAATCATGGTAAAGTAAGTCTGCACTCAGCAGGAGTCTGCTTGAGATTCTCTCCCTCTCCCTCTCCCTCTGCCCCTCCCACTGCTTGCACATGTATTCTCTCTTTCTCTCAAATAAATAAAATTTTAATAAAGAGAGAGAGAGAAATAAACTAGAAAAAAGGTCATGATTCCATAGAGAATTTTTGCTGTCATGCCCCTCAGTTGGTTCCTGTCTGCTCTTGTTCTCTAGATATCCAGCAATAGAACTCCCTGCCTAACTGGGAGAGATCTTCCACTGCACGGGCTCTGGTGAGAGAAAGGCTTCACTTCTCATTAAGAAGCTAATGGGCCAGGCAACCAGAGAGTTGGCACACGGCCTAAACTCAGCCAGTCAAAGACTCCCACTTAGAACTTTGAAGCTCTGGAGAATGATGGAAAGATTGTAAGGACAGCTGAGAAATTATCTTTAGCAGTGTGGAAATCCCAGTGCAGCCAAAAGAAAGTGCTCAGTGGAGGTGAAGCCAGCCACTTTGTGTCCTACAAGACCATGACTATGGCTTGAAGTGGGTTGTGGGTCTTACTATCCTGTTGGGGAAGCCAGATGCCACTTGGTTCTCCTGTATTTCTGCCCAGTCAATGCATACCCTTCCATATTCTTCATTTAAATTAGCCAGAGGCAATGTCTATACCTTGGAAAGAAGCCCCATATGAATCACTAGCTGAAGTTAACTATATAAATTCCATGTGCTGAAGCTAAACTCTAGTCCTACTTAAAGCAGAGATCATTTTTATTCTGATATCATTATTTATATCCAAACCTCTAACTGGGGATCATTAAGAATATATTTATAGGAACATGTTTTGCAGGTAAAATTGACCATAAAAGCGCATTACTTTGAGATCTGATGGATAGAGATTTTTCTTTAATTAAAAAAAAAAAGTACCATGATGTGAACCCCAGAATCTAATAAGACTGTAATTATCCCCTTAAAATTCAATTTTGTCAGATGCCCACCTTCAAAATGAAAGCAACACAATCTGACTGTGATTGAACCCTGTCTGCAGTTGGTCCATAAAAAGGCATCTGCCTCACATAGACTTGCTCATCTTGTCAAGTAAGGAAAAAAATCTTATAATCAGTTTTTGCACTCCCAGGCCTTCCAATTCTCAAAGTAATACACCAGACAACTCAAGAAGAAAATACAAACCAGGACTCTGTGGTCAGTCTCTTGTAATGCCCTACAGGCATTACAGGTGGTGACCTCATCATGGCAACGTAGGGTCAAAAAAGTCTCACTAGGCCATCTGTCTTGCAATATAAACCCAAGCCAAATGCCTATCTGTTGCCACTTTTTATTTATTTATTTTTAAGCTAACACTAGCTACACAATTATAATTACCTGGTCACCGTAGCTGAATCAATGCGACAGAGTTTTTGCAAGGTGATTAAAAACATTGTTTATCTTGCACTAGTACAAGGTAGAATTCATCATGTGAACTGGCATTTTGCCTGCTGCCATATGCCATCTGTCATTTTCTTTAAAGAAGTTTGCATCAATTTACAGGATGCACCAAAGGCCGTATAACTGGTAGAATCACTTTACGCAAGCAGATCAATGTTGGATATCCCTTTTTCTGTGGAAGCTTATCACTATGAACCAAGTAAGGAAAGCTTTCTGAGGATTGGTCCCTCAGGTGATGAGAATATCAGAATAAGTCTCTCAGAAGCAAACTATTGAAGAGGAAGGTCTGAGTTCATGAACTGGGGCAAACAAATAGGGAAGAAATTCATGAATATTTCGGAACTGTAACTATGCTGCTAACCACAACAGATTTTTGAATTTTTTGAATATTTTTTCCTGAGGAAGGAATTCGACATTCATAAAATGAAAAAAAAGCAATGATGTCACTCACTTAATTCAAAACAAATACCCCTTTTGGGGTGCCTGGGTGGCTCAGTGGGTTAAGCCTCTGCCTTTGGCTCAGGTCATGATCTCAGGGTCCTGGGATTGAGCCCCAAGTCAAGCTCTCTGCTCGGCAGGGAGCCTGCTTCCCCCTCTTTCTGCCTGCCTCTTTGCTACTTGTGGTCTCTCTCTATCAAATAAATAAATAAAATCTTTAAAAAAATACCCCTTTTAAAAAGATTAATAGCAAACATGTCCTTTCTAAAATGGTATTGGTCTAATTGACTTAATTCATTTTCAATTTCTTATATTAAAGAGAAAGATATAAGGTAAATAGTGAGATCCAAGCTTAAATTCACTTGGAAATAAACTACTATTTAAAAAAAATTTGAAAACTCTCTTCTTTATCTACCAAGGTTTTTACCCTAAATTTTCTGACCCTTGTTTAAAAAATACATATAAAATATTTCAAGCAGAACAGAACTTAACCTAAAGTAAAAGGTAACCACTACCTATATTTGACAGATGATAATATTTTTCCTATTTTCTTATGATTTTCCCTTAAAAAAAATAATAAAACATTGATGATTCTGATAAAACCCCCTGCCCCACCTCTCCTTTCCCAGAGATAAACACTACCCAGAAATCAGTGTGCATTAGTTACACACATGCTCCCATATTTTTATTCAATTCCATGACCCCCTCCTTGTCCCTAGTGCACAGAAGCAAGCTGCAGCTATATATATATTCTCCTTTCTTCTACTCATTGCTATAGATGTTTATTCTTAGTGCATAACACTTGCATGAAAATTTGGGGGAGTGGACAGTAAACTTCTCCCCACCTCCTGCACTTGTACTCTCAGCCATCTCTTCTAGACATACTCACACACTACCAGAATTTTATTCCTCCAATCCAGAACTAAACAGCAAGACTGGGGTAGCTGTGGCAATTAACAAGACAATGACAAATTGCCACATCAATCAACTCTCCTTTTCATAAATGATTTCTCTATAACATGCAACACTGATAGCGTTTTACACACAAGAGAACTTCTTTCAAAGTTGGAGGCAATCTTTTCAACCCCTGCTACTGCTTTATCAACTAAGCTTATGTGATATCCTAGACCCTTTGGTATCATTTCAACAATCTTTGGAGTATCTTCACCAGGAGCAGATTCTATCTCAAGAAACCACTTTCTTCTCTCATTCAACTCTTTGTCTGTTCAAGGTTTATCCTGAGATTGTAGCAATTCAGTCACATCTTCAGGTTCCACTTCCAATTCTCGTTGTCTTGTTATTTCCACTACACCTGCAGTTACTTCTCCCACTTTAGTCTTAAACCCCTCAAGTCATCCATGAGGGTTGAAATCAACTTCTTCTAAACTCCTGTTCATACTGATATTTTGATCTCTTCCCATGAATCACACATGTTATTAATGACATCTAGGATGGTAAATCCTTTATAGAAGGTTTTCCTCTTATTTTGCTCAGGTCCATCAGAGGAATCCCTATCTATGGCAGCTATAGCCTTATGAAATGTATTTCTTAAATAATAAGAGTTGAAAGATGAAATTACTCCTGATTCATGGGCTACAAAATGGATGCTGTATTAGCAGGCATGAAAACAATATTAATCTCATTGTACATGTCCATCAGAGCTCTTGGGTGACCAGGTACGTTGTCAGTGAGTAGTAATATTTTGAGGGGAATCTTTTTTTCTTGAGCAGTAGGTCTCAGCAGTGGGCTTCAAATCAGTAAACTATGTTGTAAACACATGTGCTATCACTCGGGCTTTTTTGTTCCATTTAGAGAGCATTAGACAGAGTAGGTTTAGCAACATTTTTAAGGGCCCTAGGGTTTTCAGAATGGTAAATGAGCACTAGCTTCTTCAACTTCAAATCATAGATGCATTGGCCCCTAAACAGTAAGTCAGTCTGTCTTTTGAAGCTTTGAAGTCAGGCATTGACTTCTCCTTTCTAGCTATGAAAATCATGGCTTCTTTTTCCAATAGAAGGGTGTTTCATCTACATTGAAATTCTGTTGTTTAGCGTAGCTAGTTTCAAGCCTTTCTTCTGCAGGTTCCTCACTTCTCTCAGCTTTCACAGAATTTTAAAGAGAGTTAGGGCCTTCCCCTGGATCAGGCTTCAGCTTGAGGGATTGCTGTGGCTGGTTTGATCTTCGATACAGACCACTAAAACATTCTCCATATCAGCAGTAAGGCTGTTTCACTTCTTATCATTCATGTGTTCACTGGAGTAGCACTTTTAATTTCCTTCAAAAACTTTCCTTTGCATTCATACCTTGGCTGTTTGGCACAGGGGGCCTAGCTTTCAGTCTGTCTCAGATTTGACATGCCTTCCTCGCTAAGCTTAATCATTTCTAGCTTTTAATTTAAAGTGAAAGACATGTGACTCTTCCTCTCATTTAGACACCCTGAGGCCTCTGTGGGGTTATTAATTGGCCTAATTTCAATATTGTTGTGTTTTAAGGAATAGAGAAGACTGAGGAGAGAGAAAAAGATGGGGCAATGGCCAGTTGATAGAGAAGTCAAAACACACTATATTTATGGAATAAGTTTGCTGTCTTATATGGACATAGTTCATGGTACCTCCGAATAATTACAATAGTAACATCAAAGATCACTGATCACAGATTACCATAACAAATTTAATAATAATGAAAAAATGAAATATTGTGAGAATAAGCAAAAGGTACTGGGTATGTTACATACAGATTTCATTTTGTCACTGATCTTAAGGCCATCTTTTATTTTTGCTTTATACTGTTCTTATCTTGCTATTGAACTTGTCATATACATCTGTATTCCCTCCCTAATAAGATTGTAAAGTCTTTAAAGGCCAGAATATCTAGCAATATAAGCACTATTCTCTGATCATTTTCTATTATTATCCTTCCATAACTGAGTGAGGCTTATATATGAGAGGAACAAGATCAGGCCCCATGAACATAGGAAATTAAGCCAACAAGTGTTTATTGCATACCGACTATGTGCAAGATATGACCAGGTACTAAAAATATAGAGGAGTAGTACAACCAGTAGTACAACCAGAGTCCACCTCTGGTTGTCTTCAAAGAGTTTACCATCTTATTAGGGAAGTTGTGCATACATAACGAACAAGTTAAACCCTGGGTATATTTTGAGAGGAATATGTGATTTCTATTAAATTGCCAACATGTAATAAAACAAGTTACTGATACCTTTTCTCCATAATCAGTGTATAAAAGTATAATGCAATGGCCTAAAATAAGTTAATGATTTTCTAAAATGCTTATCTGTATCTTCGGACATTTTGTTCATAGATTACATCTGAGAATAATTAAAATGAATGCCAGTTTTGGAATGTATGGACCAGATCAAATAAGTGAAAAATCTTCCAAGTGTTTAATAACAAAATTCCCAAAGGGATTCATTAAAATTGTACCATCCTTAAACATTTGAGTTTGGGATTTTAGCCCACTTTGATGGCAGAAAAAATAAAAAAGGAAGAAAGGATGGAAGGAAGAGAGAAATCACTTTCTGTTCATTCAGGATCTTATTCCCATCACACCAAACTGCTGCCAGCAATCCACCTGTGACCTCCATATTGCTAAATCCAGTGGTCATTCTCAATCTTCAGCTTATTTTACCTTCCAACATTATTTGACACCTTCATCACTCACTCCTCAAAATATTTTCTTCATCAAGACACCACCCTGTCTTTGTTTTCCTCCTGCATTACTGGTCATTTCTTCTTGGTCTCTTTTTCTAATTCTTAGACCTCACCTGACCTCTTAATGGTAAAATGCCTCAGGGCTCTGATCTACACCCTCTTTTCTGTCTAGTCTAGGTCCCTTGGTGTTGATATCCTCAAGAATTTAAATACCAATACTTACCAACAACTCTCAAATTCTATCTTCTCCCTAGACCTTTCTCCTGACTCATATGTCCTGACTTTTACATATTACAGTTGGGTGTTTAATACTCTCCTTAAACTTGACATGTCCATAGTTGAATTCCTAAACCAAGCTTGAAATCTCCTCATCCTGTGGCCATATCTTTTTTGGCTGATAGCAAATCCACCCTTCCAGATGTTCAGACCAAATCTTATATCATTCTCAACTTCTCTCTGCTGGTTCTATCTTCAAAACATGTACAAAACCTAAACAGCTTTTGCCATTTCTACTGCTACCTGCCATCTTGTGCCAACCACATATATCTTCTGGATTATAGCAATAACATCTTGCTTCTCTCCTTGCCATGACTTGCCATTCTCCTCAAACAGACCAGGCTGGCTAATCTTTTAGAAACTTTTAGAAACAAATTAAATCTAATCATGTCATTTCTTCATGTAAACAACTGCAATGGCTTCCCAATCTACTTGGAATTAAACCCAGATATCTTGCAACAGTCTATAAGGCCCTATATAATCTGCCCACAGCACCTACTCTGACCCTAAATAACTACCTTATCTTAAAGAGCTCATCTTCAATTTGCTCTCTTGACTTAATCAATAATGATCTCTAGGGGTTTCCTTGATCACTCCAGGTCATCTCCTTAGGATCCTTGCTTTAGTTAATCCTTTGGCCTGAAATGATCTTTCCCCAGACTATCTGCTTGGTTCATTCTCTTGCCTCCTCCAAGTCTTTGCTCAAATCTCTCGTTTTCAATATCTTTTTGACTCCCTGCTTCTTAATTAATATTACTGGAGTCCAGCCACTTGCTCCTTAATCTGCTCTAATTTTTCCTCTATTTATAGCTTTAATTAGTTTCAAGCATGCTATATAATCTAAATTATTTAAATACTTACGGGTAATTGCTTATTGTCTATTACTCCCTATGCTCCTAATAAAATATAATCTTTATGAGGGCAGGGATCTTTTCCTGTTTTGTTTTCCACTGATGTATCCATGGTGCCTACAACAGTCCTTGGCACATAGCATACACTGAATAAACATTTATTACATAAACAAAATACTGTGAGAAAAATAACAACATGAGACAGAAGAGGGTGGCCTATGCTTTTAGTCTTAGATAACTAAAATTCATGAAATTCCACAAAACTTGTTTTTATTCATATGGCTTTATATGGAAAAAGTACATAAAGATGTAAAGCTGCAAGTTTGCACATGCAAACTCATGCAGCAGTAATGACACCAAAAGTAGAGAAGTGGTGTCTTTTATTCAAGATTAAGTTAGTAAATAGATTTTTCTCCCCAAGGATCATGCAAAATCCTATATGAGGAAGGATTATTATTTAATAAAGAGATTCCCAGAGCCCCTCAATGTTATCATATTGGAAAGAATTACTTATCATGCTGCTGAAAGAGGCATCTAATTTAGGGAGATTTCATTTGCTCATAGAATGTTTTGTTATAGATGTTTTAAATTACAGTTCTTTAAAACTTCAGGGCAAAACATGGTTCAAGTTTATCATGTACAGCAAGCATAGCGACTTCCAAATCAGGGTCATGACAATAAAACTATTCAGGATAAGTGACTCATGCTGACACTGTGTAATTGTGCAAATGCTTCTCCAACTCTGAACGTAAGCTTGAAATTAATTTTATTTAATCTGGTTGCATGTCCCTCTTCCTATATAGTTATATCAGAAGGACATCACCGGGTCTTGCTGTCTCAATCAATCCATGTGTAAAAAAGGTAAAATTTCAAGAAGCTAATGACAGTTCTGGAATTAACTGGAGATTGAGAAAGGCATAGGTATCTGACTGGAGCTCTCCTTTCCTTTCTGGACCTGAAGTGGCATGCCAGCTTTCCACATGGTCTGGCAAGCTGGATACAGTGCAGACAAGCCCAGTAAACCTTGAGACTCAGCACCTCCATTTCCTTCCTGTCTCTTAGCTGTTCAGAGCAGCAGAAGAGAAGAGAGGATGTCATGGCGGAGTCAGCTCATAGTGGTGAGGCTGACTCTGCAGTATCTTTTATCAGTCTGCAATGCAGTGAATGAGGAAGTTTGGCTGACAACAAGAAGCCTCCACCGTGCACTCAGGCTTTATGTCTGACAACAGTATGTCTAGACGGAGTAAATGAGAAGAAACCAACAAATAAATGAAGGCAGGGGCTAATGAGTAGAAAGAACACTCACTAACAAATCCCAAAGTACTTCTATGGAGAAGAAGCCCATACTTTTTTTTTTTTTTGATTTAGGTAACAAATGGTAGCCATTTGACTGGTGCAAACTTTAGTCTCCTAGTCTTCCTCTTCTTCCTATGTGTGATTTTCGGAAAGAGTACATCTATTTGGATCTCATTTTCTTTCCATTTCAAACAAAAGAGTTTAATACAGGCTTCTGTTTTATTTTTTCAAGTTTGAATATTCTGTGATTTCCTAAGATAAGTCAAATGGTGAATCCTAAGATAATACCCCTCTCCAATCATCATTTTGGTTAGTAAGCAATTGCTCATGCTGGCATTCAAGAAATTCTAACCACATAATCAGTATTAGCATATTTTTCTACCCAATTTATTCTGTTCTATTTACTTCCTAAAACAGATATTTATTTTCCCACTATATTACTCTCGACACTGTTCTGTAATTGTGTAACCCTTATGAGTCCATTGAGGGCAAATATCTCTCTGTTGCTAGTGCTAGGTACATAGTAGAAACTGATAAAAAACACAAGTAGACTAGAAATGAAGCCATTGTACACACATATGCACATGTGTATGTACAAATGCAGTCAGATGGAAAATGAATTTTTGTAATATACAAGTGTCCTGGCCATTCCATTTTATTTTCCTCATAATAGACCCAAAGTTGAAGAACCTTTCTTCTGCCCTGCCAAAAGTCAAAAAAGCATCCACTGTAACTATTTCTTTTCAGAGAGGTGAATGGATATCTTTAGGTCTGACAAATGGGCTAATTATAATTCTCCACTGGAGAGCTCTGGGTAGAAATGAGAATCTGAGTTACTTAACTTAAAAAAGTCTGCTATGATTGCTCTAAAGGATTTCATTCCTTTCTTTTCTTTTTCCCTTTTTATCACTTCCTAACCTAACCTCATTGCCTCATTTATAAATTAGGGTTTAGGATACTACCAAACTGAAGAAATTACTATAGTAAAAGAGCTAAAGATTAGTACAGGGGCTGGCACTCATTTGCTCATCATTTCAATGAAATCAAATATATGTTTATTAAGAACCTGTGGTTCCTGGGCATGTACTGGGTAGTAGGAAAAAAAAAACATGAACAAGTTGGACAAGAAGCACTTTTCAACAGAACTTGGACACTAGTGAGGGGTAAAAACAAGTTATAGCACAGGTGAAAGTTGTATATGGAAGTATAGGGCAATGTGCAAGAGGACCCTACTGGGGATTTTGTATATGTCCCTTAAACATATAAATCAGAGCATGATGCTCCTCTTCTCCTGTCCTCCCAATCTCTCCCACTTTAGAATAGAAGCCCAAGTTCTCACAATGATCTAAAGAGTTTTCTGTGACCTATCACCTCTCTGACATCATCTTACCCTCCTCTGCTTAAGTCCAGCCACTCTGGCCCTTTGCCATTCCTTACACAAAGAACTGCATGCCTATCTCAGGGCCTTTATATTTGTTATTTCTTCTCACTAAAATACTCTTTTCTCAGACAACCTCATAACTAGCCCCTCACTGCATTTAAGACTCAAGACTCAAATGACGCCTTCCCAGTGATGCCTTCCCCGGCCCCCGCCTAAACTTCAACCTTCCCACACTCCAACATTTTATATTTCCTATCCGGTTCCATTTTTTTTTTTTCTGCTTCTTACCTATCACTATTATATTTTCTTGTTTATTGCCTGATTTTTCCACTGGAAATATAAATTCCATGAGAAGAGTCCTTTGTTTATTTTGCTTGCTACAGTATCCCCAGGCCGAGAAGAGTACCTGGTACATTGTAGGTGCTCAATCAATATTTTGAGGATGAATAATAAGTATTATAAAACACTTCAGAAGTTTTTTAGTTTTCAATTGAAAACTAAATTAAATCTGAAATGAGACAGAATTATCCTGGCAGAGGGGATGGCAGACAGTGAGAAGGAAGTGGGGCAGAAAAGAGCATTTCAAAGAGAGAGACCAACCTACACAAAGTCTCAGAGGTAAGAGGAAGCAAAAGCATTTGAAGAACATCAAGACTTTGTCAAAGCTGAGGCCTAAAAACCAAAGGTTCACCAAGAGATGAAGAGATGCAGCTAAAAGAGGGAGATAGGGACCAGATCATGCAGAATCTCATAAGACATGAAAACAAGTTTACACTTTACCGTCAGAGCAACGGGGGACATTTGAGAACTCTTCATCAGAGGCGTGATGTTATTTATTTGCAATGAAAACCAAAATCACCAAACACCATGACTGGGTTGGACAGGAGCAAGGCTGGAGGCAGAAAGACCTCTCTCACGTTCCTTAGGAGGACGGTGAGAGATGCTATGTGTACCAGAGAAGTGGTAAGTGCACACAAGAGAAGTGGAAAAAAATCTAGAGCCAATTAGAAAGACTTAGTAACTTAGACAGACAGATAGATAGACAGCAGACAGATATGATTCTGTGATTAAATTATATGCATTAGGGGCGTCTGGGTGGCTCGGTCATTAAGTGTCTGCCTTCAGCTCAGGTCATGATCCCAGAGCCCCGCATCGGGCTCCTTGCTCAGCAGAAAGCCTGCTTTTCCCGCTACCATTCCCTCTGCTTGTGTTCCCTCTCTGTCAAATAAATAAAATCATAAAAAAAAAAATTATATGCATTAAATAATATCTGAATTTCTAGGGTGGATCATGGAGAGGAAGATCAGTAAAAGGGAGGAAAGATCAAAGGTGATGCCTAAGTTTCTGGTTTTTAGCAACTGGGTGTCAATTAATGTGGTGGTATAAAGATGATCAAATTATTTGACACTCCTCTCAATGACAAGTAGAGTTCTACGTCCCTTCTCCTTAGATCTGAACAAGATGTGTGACTTCTTTGACTAACCAAATATGACAGAAATGATTGTGTACAAGACTGGAAGAGCCTGGCAACTTCCAGTCCCAGTATCTTGGACCTAAGAAACCAAGGTCTGCAGACGGTGAACCCATTTGAGCTCCCAGCCAACACTAACTTGTCAGGCATATTAGGGGAACACTCAGAGATGGATCCTTTAGCCTAGTTGAGCCAACTGACTCTGTGTGGGGCAGAGACAAGTCTTTCCTGATGAGCTCGGCCCAAATTGTAGATTCATGAGTAAAATAAATAAATGCTATTGTTTTAAGCCAGTAACTTTTAGGGTGGTTTATTACACAGCCATGGATAACCACAGAAAGACAGGCAATGAGAAAAGAAATTATCATGATTTTTCTGTGTGGAACCACACAGCATTAAGCAATTGTGGTTCCCCAATCATTATACCGGGATGTCACAGCGAAGTAGAATGCCCTTAAGTACAGGGTACACCAGTACCTTAGGATGGTCTTAGAAGAAGTTAAATCTCATCCAAATTAACAAGGGAGGAAACAGAATATATTAAATACCTTAAGATCACACTTTCATTTTGTTTGAACCACTGGAGGGAATCCAATCCCAAATTAATATAACAAAACCAAAAGCTCACTTAAAAAATATTTCATCAAATTCTAAAGTTCAGCTTAGTGTAGGGCCTATTGGAACCCTTTGATAGTTACTCTAGTAAAGACATTCTTTTCATTTTGTAAGTGAAAAAAGGAGATTAAGTGAGCGCCTTTGGAACTACCTAAGTTATTGGTAGACACCGTCCCTATATTAAGTTAGAGATCAATAAAACTCCAGATCAATATTAGAGCTTCATGTCAGGGGCCAGTTCATGTATGTGATAGATGTAGTCACATGGGAAAGGAGAGCAAACAACTCTTTGTTTTTATTTGAGATACTTTTTTTTTAAGTTAGTCAGATATAGACAGTTCATTTTAAGCACTGGGATTCAGAGCTGGAATGTGGATGGAACTAAGGCAGTTTTATTAGAGAAAGAGGATGCCCAGAGGGGGAAAAAGAGGCATGAAAAACTCAGTGACTTCTCAAAATTGACATCAGTCCGACGTGTTTACCACAGAGCTAGCAATCACCTTGGTAAAAACCTCAGCCAAGGTCTCTATAAACCTCAAGCATTATTTCTATTATCATCCTAATTACCTTCCTCATTGAAAAGGAGAAAACACACCCTCATTGTAGACATAGTGTTCAAATTACGTATGTGCCCTGGAGCTTAAGAAAGGTTAGGTATGTCTCTTGGTTTTTCATGAACCTAACTTAGATTTACCCATTCGGGCTATTAATTACTGGCATTTCTTGAATGTAATTACAGTGTTTTTAGGAAAAGGGTTGTTGTGGATTTTTCTATTCAAAGACATAATAGAGTCTAACGCCTTTGTGGTATGTAAAACATGTTAGGTCCATGAATAAGTAAGCGGTTCAAAGGCAAGAGAAGCAGTGTTGCTGTCATTAACCATGACTCAGACTATGGTTGGGCTTCTGAGGAAGGCAAATGAATTCCAAACACCTCATCAGAAAATGTGGCCATTCTCACTTTTACGACCTGTTTCAGAGGGCTTTCTGGTGTCTTCTGTAATTTCATGGTTGACAGTATTGTTTCCTATGCCCATTCCATAAGGTCTACATAATTGATTCTTACTTGAATATAGCTCCAAGAGCAATTTTATTTTCAGAAAGGAATTTTAAATGCTTTTTTTCCCCTTAAGAAAATGGAGATGATGCAATCCAATATATTTCCTTTAGTGACCTGAAATCTTAGAGGCAGAATCATTGCCTCTTTTCTACTCAGGAGTCTGAATGCCTTTCATTCTATGCATCTATTTAACTTTAAGTGTTTTGCTATGTTATATTTTTTTTAAAGATTTTATTTATTTATTTGACAGAGAGAGAGAGAGAGAGAGAGAGAGGAGAGAGAGATCACAAGTAGACAGAGAGGCAGGCAGAGAGAGAGGGTAAGCAGGCTCTCCGCTGAGCAGAGAGCCCGATGTGGGGCTCAATCCCAGGACCCTGAGATCATGACCTGAGCCAAAGGCAGAGGCTTTAACCCACTGAGCCACCCTGGCACCCCAGCTATGTCATATTTTACTCTTTAAACTATTCAACCAAATAGCATTTTGTGGGAGGGAGCGAAGTGAAGGAGTGGGTTGGGAAGGAGAGTAAATTATTTCTCTCTCAACACCCTAAGTTTCCAATTTATTTAGAAAATTATTTTTGGGGTTCCATGTGTCATAAATTGATTATTCAGCTATTCTAATGGAGGTTACATAACAGGTATAAAGCATAGTACTTCCCTTCAGGAAATTATCTCTTATAGTCTGGTTGGGAGATGGCAATATAAAGACAAAGAGATAGCTAGTAAAATAAGGAAGTGAGAATTCCAAACACTGGGAAGATAAAAAGTAGAGGAAAGTTTCGATGAGAGGATTGGAAATAGTTATAAAAGCATCATTCATTCATTCATACATTCACTTATCAAGTATTTATAGAGTGCCTGCCATACTTTAACAACTAGGCTAAGGTCTGGAAACTCAGTCACAAGCCAAAGGCAAAACATAACCCCGGTAATCTGGCATAATCTTGAAGCGTATGGGTTTGGGAAGGAGCAAGGCCGCCTGAGCTTAATCCTCACCTTGCTATTTAGAAACAGAGCCTTGTAGGGTTTTGGACAAGCTACTTAATCTTTCCTGTGCCTCAATTTCCTCCTCTGTAAGTAAAGACAAGAGCATTTGCCTTTTAGAATTGTGCGAGAATTAAATGAATTAACATATGCAAAGCATGATACTTACAAGCACTATACAAATGCTAAATCTATGCCTTAGAACAAAGAGGGAGATAGGGACAGCAAGGGACAAACAAAAGCAACAGGAACTTGAAATAAACTAGAAGTCCTAGAAGTTTCCCTCAGTCTTTTCTCTGGCTTGAGATTTAGAGGGCGTTGGCTCCAGGAAAAGGTGGAGCATAGAAGTGTGAGCTAGAATTCTTGCAGAGTGTCCCACAGATCTTAAACTCAAGATGCAGGCCGGTATGCTAGTAACACCACTGTGGAGTATGGAGAAGCTCGGAGGAAATTCCAGAGCCTGTCAGCACAGAAACCAAGTGAAAATATGACCCATCTTCTCATTGCCTGGTTTCCCAAACCTAATAGTGTGAGAGTTAACCTCTGACTCTTCCTGAAGAGGATGTGTGTGGGGTGCCAGTCCAGGGAGTTTATGGATTACCTCATCCAATTCCCAGCAATAAACCTCTGAGATAAGAACAGTGAGTCTCATTTTATAAATGAGGAGAGACTGAGACACATGGAGGTTAAGTACCTTGTCAGTGAGAAGACTTACCAGCTCTCCTTTTTGTTTCCTAGACCTAGAGACCAAGGCTTGTTTCAGCTGAGTTCCTGAGCTTTAAGCCAACAGATGTGGTAGAGCTTAGAGCTTAGAACTCAGAGGTTAGAGTCACAGTGCTCGATATCTAGTGTGGTGGGTCAAGTCCATGAAAAGAAGGGAATTGATAAAGTACCCTTGCTGACTGGCTCCAAAGCCTAAGCACCTACAGTCTTAGCAGAAGGGAAGTGGGAGAAGATTCCACTGGCCAGGCCCTCACCTGGGCTAGTATTTTCCTTTCCATTGCAATATCCTCTCATTCCTGATAAAGGATTATCCGGAGCAATGCAGGCTGCACCTGCATTGGGCAGTTCATCCAGGCCTTCCCTGGGGGGATTTACTGGCAAGAGCACACTCAGACATTACGCAGGTTTGTGACAAAGGTTCTGAGGAGTCACACAGCTTTGCAGCCTTCCAGGACCACCCAGGCAGGACAGGGGCACTGTGATTGCAGCTGCCCACACTGGGCGGCAGTAGCTCCCAGCTACAAGAGGCCACTCCAGCCTCGCAAACTGACCCTCGGTATGCTGGGAGGTGTGTTTGTTTCCTGAGGCCAATTTCAGACCCCAGATAATGCGTGGCAGTCCAAGGCATCAGTTGGATGGTTGCATCAGTTCTTTTCAGTTTGTCTTTAAAAATCTCTGAAAACACAACTTAATTATTTCGGCTTCTCATCCTAGGCCATTGGGAGGAGGTTGCACGCAGCTGAGGGAGGTTTTACCACACAGCTGTAGATGAGCTAAATGCATGAACTGTTCTGAACCTTGAAGAGTGCTGAACAGAGGATTTAGGGGATCTGCCCTCACACTCTTCACAGAGGTCTGTGTGTTTCAGTCACGTCAGAGGCAATTAGGTACAGTTCATCTCCCTCAAATTCCCTACGGATTTATTACATGGGCCCTTAAAGGTTTTTCCCTTTCAAATGGTCATAGGTTTTATATTCAAATCAGTATTCAATGATTCCTCTGATTCTGGCTGTAACCTGGCTGTCCTATGTCCATGGAAGCTGAGGTTATAAAGAGTGGGAAAACAGACATGGTTCTCTGAACAGTCCCACAAAAAGCAGCAGAAAGTAAAAATAATTCCACAGCATACCAGGTGATCAGAGCTGTGTTGGCAGCAAAGCGATCAACCAGGCTTCCACATTCCTCCAACCCAACCCTGGGGTCAAGGGAAAACAACGCATCTCTTCTCATAAAGATGATAGGAGGCTAACTTCTCCATGATACAAAGCTTCTTTCTCAGATCCTGTCACAACATTGAAAGCAAATTGATCCTGTGTCTCACATCAGAGTGGGCAGGTTACAATCTGCAAAAATCCATTGGCCTGCTTTCTAACCATTCGCACACAGTTTGTGTATTGATCATCCCACGCAAAAGTACCGTGTATGCTCTGCTTTTGGGAGGCCAGAAAGAGACAGGCGTTACACAAGTTTAGTTCCCACAAAGAATTTTTGTTTTTAATCGGTTATGAATGGAATTTGTGGCTCTGAGGGAACTTAAACACGACTTCAAAAGAATTTCTGTCCATTTTCAAACCCAGGTATATTTAAAATTATTATCACAGTTTGTTTTTCATCATCAGATTTCATGACAAGAACCAGGCTTCTGTGCTCTTGCAAAGTACTAACTTGCCTAAAAAAATTTAAAAAAATAAATAAATAATAGAAAAGTACAATAACCAATTGTCTTCTGAATCAACTATACTCTATATATACCACAATTAACCCAACAGGTTGTGATGAAAGAATAATGTAACCTCATCATGTTCGTTAACAATGCTGAGTCATTTCTCCATGAGAGGGCTAATGAAGCAGGGTTATTTCTCATATTTTCTCGGTCAGGTTTAGCTACATTATTCCAGTCTTTCACCCTCTATAGCCAACCCATTCTCTTCTGAGTAATTGTTTTTCCCTTCCATGATATAACTGGAAAAAAATCTTATGAAATGTCAAATTTATCTGTGTACAAGTTATATCTAAATTTCAAAACTGGTTAATGTCAATATGAGTGAACCAATGCAACATTTTATATGACAGGTTAAGTTAATACTGTCTAAAAGAATATTTTTCCTTATATTAGCCCAAAGGTCATATTCATTACATATATAGGTAATATATGTTAAACTTAGTTAATGAGCAACTCATTCTTATTCTGTCCACTTAAACATTAATCATAATGTCTTATTGGTCAATGCAGAGAATGATATCATCCATGCATTTATTAATATGCCTAATACCTATTTGCTGGGCATTCACTCTGTGCAAGTTTTTTTTGTTTTTTTTTTTTTAAGATTTTATCTAACCATTTGACAGAGAGAGAGAGATCACAAGTAGGCAGAGAGGCAGGCAGAGAGAGAAGGGGAAGCAGGCTCCCCGCGGAGCAGAGAGCTCTTTGCAGGGCTTGATCCCAGGACCCTAGGATCATGACCCAAGCCGAAGGCAGAGGCCTAACCCCCACTGAGCCACCCAGGTGCTCCACTCTGTGCAAGGTTTTATGTTATATAGTGCAGGTGGATAAAGATAAGAATATATGGAGCTCAGAGACCACCTGCAGTAGAACAGGAACATAAATATGAGTAAGATGAAATCCATAGAGGAATAAAATAGTGTCATGTGAGAATCAGAGAGAAGAATATGTGTATATCAGATATGTGTATATCTGAGGGGACCTTCACTGAAGACAATGGACAGAAAAGGTAAGTACTCCAAGTAGGAGGACACGTATTAGGGCAGAGTTGGACAGACTCCATGCCCTGTGTGGAGCACCCAACGCAAAGCTCAACCTCAGAACCCTGAGATCATGACCTGAGCCCAAATCAAGAGTCACACACCTAACTGACTGAGCCACCTGGGTGCCCCTTGAAGGCCAGGTTGAATTTAACCCATGGCAGGTCTTGAAAGCCATATTAAAATTCTGCTGGTTAACAACAAGGATAAACAGCATTTTTACTTTGGCCAAACAACTGTTTCAAAAATAAAAGCATTTATTAAACAAATTATGAGGCAGAATTGAAAATGTCCTTTTTGACAATTTTAAGTGGTTTGATTATTTGTTTTAATAAAGGTAGTCAGGCTCTATGGGTTCATGGTTGTATACTATGCAATCTCCAATCCTAAGTCTGTCTTTATCTTGTAATGTTTCTCTATATAACATTTATTACTTCTCTTCAAACAGCTAATAATGCTTATAGCTTCTCTTTAAAGATATCAGACATCAAACAACATACAAAAAAGAGGGCAGACTGCCTAATAAAGAGAAAAACTTATGAATGTCCCCTAAGCAATCATGCTCTGACACTCTCTATGCTGTCTTTTTAAATTTTTTTAAAAGATTATTTATTTATTTATTTGGCAGAGAGAGAGAGAGAGAGAGAGATCACAAGCAGACAGAAGGCAGGCAGAGAGAGAGGGGGAAGCAGGCTCTTTCTTCCCTGAGAGAGAGGGATGAGCAGAGAGCCCGATGTGGGGCTCGATCCCAGGACCCTGAGATCATGACCTGAGGCTTTAACCCACTGAGCCACCTAGGTGCCCCATCTATGCTGTCTTTTACGGAGATATAGCATTGCCAGTTAATCTTATGCAATGTTTCAAACCCTGCCTTTGAGTACAGATGCCACTGAGGCCAAGCAATATCTGTAGAATTTAAAGATGTACACTTTTCCCCTCTCTTCAAACCAAGGAATGTCGAATAG
>CM053610.1:32452606-32495704 GCA_028646535.1 Procyon lotor
TTGAAGAAGTACTTTTGAGGGGAGCCTGGGTCATTAAGACACCCTGACATTAAGGTTAGTCATTAAGGCGTCTCCCTTCCATTCAGGTCATGATGCCAGGGTCCTGGGATGGAGCCCCACATGGGGCTCCCCGCTCAGTGGGAAGCCTGGTTCTCCCTCTCCCACTCCCCCTGCTTGTGTTTCCTCTCTGGCTATCTCTGGGTCAGGCTCTGTGCTCAGTATGGAGTCTGCTTGAGATTCTCTCCCTGTCCCTCTGACTCTCCCTCCCACTCTCTCTCTCTCTTTCTCTTAAAATAAATAAATAAATCCTTTAAAAAATTTGAAAAAAAAAAATTTATTCTCAGGCTGGGTCAGTTTTGATACATAGCTGATGATGGGTTAGGGGAGGCAGAATGATAAACTGATCATTTCCCCAGGATCCATCAGTTGGTCTGGGGTTTTACTTGAAGTCATAAATCCTAAACCTCAGAGAGGAGCCAGCGTCTCTATGTCAATGAACAAGTTTTGGAAATGTGATCTGCATGAGGGTGAATAGGTGGGAGATAAATAACAGTTTGTTGTTGTTGTTGTTGTTGTTTTTAATGTGAATTTAGACCTTTGGGAAGGATGGGACTTGAACAGTGCTAAAGAAGGAAGGACACATTTTGAGTGAGTTAAGAAGCTGAAGGTGTTTATTCTGTAAGTTGCATATTTGCCAGCCTCCTTTATTTATTTTTTTTTTAGCCTCCTTTATTCAGATACCTTTGGAGACAAGGGGCCAACTCTACCAGGACCTGGAATTTTCGCTGAAAAAAAACCCACATAAGGCCCTTGTTTCTGCAAGGACCAAGAGGACTATGAACAGTGTTTCTTTTCTTTTTTTTTTTTTTTTTTAAGATTTTATTTATTTGACAGAAACACAGCGAGAGAGGGAACACAAGCAGAGTTGGAATGGTAGCGGGAGAAGCAGGCTTCCTGCCGAGCAAGGAGCCCGATGCGGGGCTCGATCCCAGGCCCCTGGGATCTGACCTGGGCCGAGGGCAGACGCTTAACGACTGAGCCACCCAGGAGCCCCTGAACAGTGTTTCTTAACTCTAATATGTAGAGTAGCTTCAGTAGTCTGGAACTCTAATCAGCGGCCTTTAGCTGGGGAGGGGAGAGGGGCTCAGTGGAAGGTTTTGAAAGAAAAAAGGTATCTCCCAGTACTCATATGCTTTGCTCTGGGATCCCCTTAAATCACAGAGAGGGTGGGGTGAGTGAGCATAGGAAAGTATGTTGTTGAGATTGCCCAGGATTCTAGATTGGGCACTCAAAAAAGGTTCTAACTGCCATAGAATTAGAAGCTGGGTAATTTATAATTTGTAAATAAATAACTCTTTATAAAAAAGACATTCATTGAGTTCCTATTAGTTATCAATTGATTTTCCTTCTGTTGAAGGATGCACTCCTATATACAAAGCATTACGATCTCTGCCATCTTGGATCAGGGAAGGAGGAGATAGAGACCAGTTAGCACACGCATACAAACATAATCACAAATTGTGGTAAGAGCTGTGTTAAATTTGGCAGCCAGTGTTTTTGTTTGTTTGTTGTTGCTAGTTTTTGTCTCTTTTGTTTTATTTTGTTTTTACATCTAGAAGTTATTTGAGGCTATGCAGTAGAGAAAATGATGTATTTCTTTCTGGATAAGTGGCTTTGGGATCACTTTTCTAAGGTGAAATCTTTTCTTAAAACATGGATTTCTCTTCTGCAACATTCTTCATAGCAAGCTTGCAGCATTGTGTCAGAACTAGTTTAATGATCTTGCTTACAAAGTAAATAAAACACAATGGTGCCTCTATCCATAGAATTTAAGTGTTGTAATGCATCTGTCTAGAAGCTAGTTAAAATGCATATTGTCCTGACATTTCAATTAGAAGTAAGCTGACTTGGTTGTCTAGCACAAAAAATCAATTGCTTTATTATCTTATTTTTTTATTATTTGTAGATGGGTCAAATTATCATCCAAACTTTATTATCATTGATAATACACTAATGCAGTAGGCTGACATAGAGATTGACTAGTTGACTGTTGAAGTATATAATTAATCTAAGGTAATGTTATACATTTTCCCTGACTCCATGTAGTCTTTCAGATGCAAGAGGATTTAAGAAAATCTTTGGTTCCACCATTCTCAGAGATTAGATGTTATGGAAAAGACTGAAAAGATTAAATGATTTAATAACCCTTTCAAAAGAAGGTTATAATACCCTTAATGGAATATATGCCATAAACCAGAAGAATTGTGAATTTTTAGGCATGCATTTAGTATATAATTCCAAAAGTCAAATGTATATACTTAAATATGTACAAATAATGGTTCACATGCATGTCGCAAGTTACAAGAGATTTAAAAAAATATGTTAAGAACTAGGAAATTGTGAGGTTTCTTTCTTCAAATTTTTTTGAAAATCAGATTTTAAAAAACCCTTCTGCCTATGATGTTACATCATAGCATATTATAACAAGAAATATTACTACTTGAAAGCAAGAATCTGCAATAAATGCATATGACAATAGCTTTCTAGGCTCTAATCCTGTGTTCCCACCAAAAATATCTTTTGGGTGGGCATGACATTAACCATCCTATCTTACAAATACTGTAGAATATTTAATGATCTTCTGTTGTATTCTGGAAGATAGACTTGTGTTCTCCTTCTCTTTCTTTCTCTCAAACCCTTCCCCTCCCCCCCATCCCACCAGCTCTTTCTGGTACTTTGCCAAAACTGTATGCTTCTTTCTTGGAGTCCAGTAATTGAAGGTAATTTTTTTGGAAGATGGTTTCAATTATCTAAAGCCAGTGGAATGTTTAACTGCCCCTTGCTATTGGTGAACTTGTTTACATTGGGATTTCAGATGAATTCAGATTACATGCAACCAGATGTTATCTGCTATAGCAGCTTTAAAAACACACACACTCACACACACACATACCCACACAAAAATTGTAAGAGGGAGGGGACTTTACTACCATATTTGAGTCAATGACCCTCAAACTTTATAGACATATACCCCTTTGGGTAAACATTGGGGATAAACTTTTCATGACAACCAGTGAATATTCAACTATGAGAATATATAAATAAGATTTGATTTTCCACATGTCTTTATAATATGTGATACTGATCAGAAAATTCTGTTTCACAAAAGCATTTTGTCACTTGTCTAGTTGGAGATAGTAAAATTAAATATTAAAATTAATTCATGTTCATATTGTGCTTAAACTTCACAGATTTACTGTCATGCTACCAAATAATAGAAAATAAATGTTGTGATATTTAACAAGAAAAAAAAAGCTGAAGCAATATAAGTCACCTGTAAAACAACAACTAAATATTCTACTCTGCAGACAATTGAAGACTTATTTCCTTAACTGACAGCTTAAATGAAGGCTTATAAGATATATTATTTATACAGGTTGAACTTTAAAATCTAAAAGAAAAGCTGAATACACAAATTTTAACTTAGAAAACAGATAAATTAAGGTGGAATTAATCATTATGAAAGAATTATTTGCTTTATCCAGGGATCCAGAATACACTTAAGAAGCTTTTTTTTTTTTTTAAGTTGGCTTTCAGGGTGATTAAAATATGATTTAGCCTTCAAAGTTTAATTGCATATAAATCTTCAAAAAAGAAAATATCCCTGTTGAATCTTCAAGTAGGCATCAGGTATGATGTCATCACTATAGGTAGTAGGAGGCTATCCAAGAGTTGTTTTAGGAATTAAATAAGAATACATACACAATACACATATAAATATATACATAAAACATGCATGCACATGTATGTACATGTACATGGAATATATGCATATATATACACACGCATACATGCATTTTTTTTTTCTTACCCTTAGTGCACTAACTAAACATCGACATTCAGTTGAATGAATAAGAGAACAAAGGAAAGTTTCCAGGATCTTCACAAATAGAAGGGATACCTGAGAGGAGTTGTCACCTTTGAGAGTTGTAACCACTGTCAAAATCATGGTCAGGGAGGAAAAACTAAGGTTAGGGGAGGTGGAAAAAAAAAAAAATTCTTCACTTGTCTTCCCACCACCTGTTCTACTAGGGCCTCTCCTTGCATTTACCTAAGTGGAAGCCAGATAGATAGAAGAGAAGATATTCAGGGTGCCAGCTGAAACAGCACTTAGGGAGTCAATTTCCTACTTCCTTCCTGGCGAAAAGTAGGGCAAAAAAGTATAGAGATGGATATGGAGGAGAAGAAAAGGAAAAGCTCACTGGTATCTCCCATGGCTCTACCCAGGGCAGTTCTCATAATTTGAACCTAGTGGAAAAATGCCACTGACAGTTATTTTATCTCTGTAAATTATAATCATTATAGGCAATGAATCTAATTAGTAATCCAAACACTATTTCTATTTGATTCAGACTTGTTTTTTTTTAAATGAGAATTCTCATTATGAACCAAATATTTAATGAATATTAAAACTGAATAATAATGTTTATTTCTTTTCAATATGTAATGTATATGGCCCTTAATAATTAATTATACACACAAAACATGCTTGACAAATCAATGTTAAGTTGTACAATAGTTTGAGAGATAAAATATGAAATATCAACTATCATTTTTTGTTTGAATTTTACCCATCCTATGGATTCATATTTATAAATAAAACTTTAAAAATAAGACTAATTATTTGCTAAATTATAAGAGGGATTCAAATTTTTTAAGACAATTTTATGGAAAAGAAGTTAGACAAAGATTAATTGAAAAATGTATCAAGTCTAAAATAGTCAAGTAAAGCTCGTTAAATTTCAAAGAGTTAAATTCATATTGATGTAATGCTTTAAAACTCATAGAGAGTATATTTCTGACAGTAGAATTAAGCTAGATATTAATAACAAAGTGTTAAATTAAAAAATAAGTAGTGAAAAATTAAAAAATGACCTAAACAATCATGGAATTAAAATATCATAGTGGACATTAGAAAATATTCTGAAGTGAATGGTCATGAAACCGTCCTTATCAAAACTTGTGAGATACAACTAAAGAAGTGCTTAGAGGGAAATTTATACCCTGACAGGTGTGTATTAGAAAGTAAGGAAGGCTGAAAATCAATGATCTAAGTATTCATCTCAAGAAGCAAAAGTACAAGAAAGGTAATGAAGATAAGAGAAGAAATTGATGCAATACAAAACAAATACATACTAGAGAACTTTAACACAGACAAAGATTGGTTCTTTAAAAGATTAGTAAGATTGCTAAACTTTAACATAACTGATACAGATAAAGAGTGACAAGCACAGTCTACCAAATATCAGCAATCATTATCAATATTATGAAAATATTTAACAAAGAGAAGATGTGGATAACTCAATGCTAATATATTTGAGTATTTTTTAAGTTCACAAATTCTTTTGACTTAAAATATCTAAATACTCACAAATTTTAAAAACAAATTTAAACTATAATTTAAAGCCTTCCCACAAAGAAGACACCTAGGTATCATTATTATACTAGATATCTTAACTTGTACACCTTTGGTGGGGATGTAAATTGGTATAGCCATTATAGAAACAGTATAGAGTTCCTCAGAAAACTTACAGTAGTACTACCATATAATCTAGCAATTCCACTTATGGGTGTATATCCAAAGGAAGTAAAATCAGTGTTTTGAAGAAATATTTGCAGTCTGATGTTCACTGTAGCATTATTACAATAGCCAAGATATGGTAAGTTTTCATTAATGGATGAATAGACAAAGAAATTATGATCTGTATGTGTATCTATCCATCTACCTATCTATCAGCTATCTTTCTATAATAGAATTTTATTCAGCCATAAAAAGTAGGAAATTCTGCCATTTGTGACAACATGGGTTGAACCTGGAGAAAATCATGCTAAGTGAAATAAACCAGATGGAAATAAATACTGTGTGCTCCCATATTTGAAATCTAAACAAGTCAAACTCATAGAAGCAGAGAGTAGAATGGTGGTTGCCAGGGAATGAGGATAGAGGAAATGGGGAGATGTTGGTCAAAGGGTACAAACTTGTAAGTTCTGAGGATATAATATATAGCACAGTGACTGTAGTTAACAGTAATATACTGTACACTTGAAATTTGTTATATGAATCTTTTTTTTAAAGATTTTATTTATTTGAGAGCAAGAGAGAGAACGAGAGAGAGAGAGAGAGCATGAGTGGTGAGGAGGGGCTTCCCTCTGGAGAAGGAAAAGCAGACTTTCCAGTGAGCCCAACATGGGGCTTAATCCCAGGACCCCAAAATCATGACCTGAGCTGAAGGCAGATGCTTAACTGACTGAGCCACCCAGCCTCCCTGCTATGAATGAATCTTTGATGTTCTGAACACACACATAAATGGTAACTATATTAGATGACAGACATGTTAATTAACTTAATTGGGGTAATCATTTCACAGCATATAGGTATATAAAATCATCCCATTGTACACCTTAAATACATATAAATTTATTTTCAAAAAACAAAGTAAAACTAAAAAATAGCCAAAAAATTAAGCCAGCAAAATTAAAATTAAAAAAAGTATATATATATATATATATATATACACACACACATATATATGTTTTAAAGAAAAAGTTGTGCAATTTATAGTATCTTCAGAAAATACCAAATTTTAGGAATAATTAGATTCCTAGGAATTGAACAAAATACATGCAAGAGCTCTACATAGAAAATTCAAAACATTACTAAGAGAAATAAAGTAAGACATAAATCAATGAAAAGATATGCCATGTTCAATCATTAAAAGACAGGAAATAAGACATCATTTTTTTTCCAAACTGTGTCTCTAATGCAGTAAATAAAAATTTCCAGCAACTATCTCTGTGTGTGTGTGTGTGTGTGTGTGTGTGTGTGTGTGTGATGTAGCAAGATGATTCTAAAGAAAACATATGGAAATGTAGGAACCAAGAATTGAAAGACAGTTTTGAAAGGAACAGACTTGGTGGACTTATATTCCCAAATGTTAAGATCTATTATAAATGATTGGGAGTAGGCATAAATGAGGCTTCTGGGATTTTGGTAATGTTTCATGATTTGTTCTTAGGGTGGGGTGATACAGGACATTGTTCATTTTGTAGAAGTTTACTTAGCCATACAACTGAAGATCTATCTACTTTGTTGTTTGTGCATTATATTTGAATGAATATTTCCAAAGTCAATTATGGCAACATATTAAAATTTAACATAGATGGGGGGAAATACACAGATTATTCTCTGTGGGTTTCCACATGCTTATAATACCTTAATAATTAATTTCAAAAGAGACAGTTCATAAAAATATTTTTTTATTTAGGCTGTACTTTGATTACAAGTTTGTATATAGCAAAACAATCTCAAACCTTGCCTCCACCGTACTATAGTGCAATTTTCCCTTCATCAGACCCAAGCAAAAATGATTGCAGAGTGAGAAGATATGGAAAGCCTGGTAAACACTGTAGATTACAAAAATCTCCACACCTATGATCTGAGGAATAATGGTGGAGTTCTGGACACCCAGGATTAAATTGATAGCCAGTAAAAAGTCTCAACAGCCATAGAAAATGGGTGTTTGGGAAAGAGAAGGAGCCAGAGCACTCTGAGTACTACAGCTGTCAGTGAGTAAATGTTCATTTGATAAACTACCAGATCACCTCTAAAAGTGCTTTTGTCCAAGGGCAGTTCACTCAACACTCAATTACTCAGGGACTCCGTATCCGGGCCTTCAATTTTTCTCCTTCATTTTCAGAGGCACTGTCTGAGGGATAAGAGAAGAAAGGAGTGCCGCATTCTGCTCCTTCCTATTTGTTGTCTGCTGTCGTCTAGAGAGGACTTTTGTCCAGGATTCCTCTAAAATGTTTAGGGACAAATGGTCAAATCTAGAGTCAAACTTTCTGTGTCTAATTATGTTTTAATATTTCATTAAGATATACTATCATTGTTGTTCATTTCTCATTGGCTTGGGGTGCAGTGCACAGGCTTTGTCTATTTTCAGTTTGACTAATTTGAAAACAAAAGTTTAAGAACCTAAAATTTGAGTTTTCTAATGGGATTTATTTTTTGAGGAGTGTTGATGATGTCTAGGACATGTTACCTTACTGGTTGCTTTTCATATCCTTATGATCAATGATCATTATCAACCAGTAATGACTCATTTTCTGGTACATACACAGCCTAATATTAGACACAGAATGGGAAAAGAAAAAATGTTTAGGTTTAATGTGGGTGCAAACTCAAAGGCCTACAGGGACCAGGGACATAACATAAAAAGAGCAAAGTGGTCGTGGTGTGAGACAAACAAGAAAGGGTGTGCCATTATAAATGGAGCCCAATAATTTGCCTCAGTGCCCTGAAGACCATGGAGTGTGGTCTTAAACTGGAATTTTCTGAACAGGACCAGCTCTACTCAGTTCCATCTAGTCATAGCCATGCAGGAGTTTGGGTACTCTGCTGCTGTCAAAGCTTGATTTTTCAAAAGAAACTTGAAATCTCTCTCTCTCTTAAACAAACAAACATGAAATCTTTCAGTTTGAAAACCAATCCAGTTAGAAACTTACAAGCACTATTGCAATCACCATGCACCAAACAAAATAATTTTTAAGGGCTCTTTATGGTGTGGACCTGTGAACCTCAGCCTTCCAACATAGGGGAAATAGGACACATAGTTTATATAAAAGGATATGAAATAATACTAAATACTACATGCATTCATGTATTTCTTCACTCATACAATAGTATTTACTAGGAGCTGTCAAGGCTGCATGCCCTGTGTGGATTACTAGGGTTACTAGGATGAACAAACATGTTTTCTATTGTCACATATCCCCTGGTCTGGGAGAAAAAAACAAATCATTAGATTAGTTATTAAACAACTCTAATAGTAATAAGAACAATTGGTGTGGTTGAATATCAGAGGGTGAAGGCTTTGCTGAGATTTTTCTTAAGGCCACAGGAAATAACTGGGAAATAATGAGCCCTCCCTCCTTTTTTTTTTTTTTTTTTTTTTCAATTTAGAAATGCTATGTCTCATCTACTTCGGCTCCACTTTAACCAAGTTAGAAGAAGCAAAAACAAGTCATAAAACTACTTCGCAGTCAACTTCTAAAGGAAATCCTGTCACGGAAGTGTGAGAATGACAGGGAATCTCTGATTATTAACTAGTAGTCTCAACATCCTTTGTAAGCATAACTTTAATTGCACTAACGAAGGAGAGTTAGTTCTTCTAAATGGGTATAGCATCAGCTAGTTAGCTAACTGTTTATCTGCACACACACACACACATCCACATAGTATTTATTTCTTTTGCCACTGAAGATGATCTTACTTTAGCTTCAAATTAAATAATAGTGACAGCCACTAGTTTTTTCCACCTCCAAACTGTGGTGCAGCCACAAAGAAGGCACGTTAAGTGAATAAATTGTCATCAGTTCTAGGGCCCTTTGGTTGTGATAAACGGAAGCTGCATTCTCTGAGATTTCTGAGTGGATTATTATTCAAACTATTTACTGTTAAATGTGTTTTATTCACCAACAGAGGCAGTGAAGGTCCCAGTGCTCCAATTCTCTGAATGGCCTTATAAACATTCACTCTGGTCTATATAACTTTGTAGACTTGGGAGAAGGAGTGCTTGATTCCTTCAGAACTTCCCTTTAGGCAGTCTTCCCCAAAGTTATAATTTTGTGAAGAGTATGGAGGAAGTTAAGCATCACTATTTGAAAGTTATTTTGTCTTTCTGGATGGAGGAACAATGTATTCATTTGTGATAAAAATCTAGATATGAATGATGTAATGAAGTATCGGTTTAACTAATGAGATGAGAAGCTCCAAAGACCTCCTGGCTGTTTTGCTAAATAAAATAACCACCTTCACACGTAAAAACAATTGTTGAAAAAGCTTCTGTCAAAAGTAAACCCCTCAGTATCTTGTGGCAGGTGTTATTGACAGAGTAGAAGAGACAGGAATTTCCTATAACTGTGGTTGGCTTTAAGGAATACAATTTTTAGTGTGTCTTTCATCATTGTAATAATATGGTAATGATTAAATTCACCTGCAGAAGCCCAAGGCGTCTGTTTGTTTCATGGGAACTTCCAAGTGTCTTGTGTACAGACTTGTTCAAGTGGGAGTTTGTGAGTGTAAGAACAGTAAACTCCACCTTATCTCACATGGTGAAGGAATGGTATGTTCTACCTAATTGAATATTCTTGTTGTTGGAGAGCTCTTGCCCATTCCACACATTTTAATTCTCGAAGAGTGAGCTTTAGTTAGCATTAAAGTGGCACTTTAATGCTTATAGCTTGCTTTGATGCCACATGGCTTATAGCTTGCTTTGATGCAGTCATGGAAGTCTCTCTCCTTTATCCCCAAGTTGTGGTTCCTCTGTCTTTAGGTACTTTCCCAGCTTTGGCTAGAATTCAGCCCCACCTATTGTAGTTCTTATATAATGGAACCATCCCAGCCCCCAGATGTCCCAGAATTTATGCTCTTCTTCAGTCAAGGCACCCTATCAATCAAACTTCCATTCCTTAAGGGCTGTTCTGCTAACTGGCTAGTTCCTTGTTAAATCAATTTGAGCTACAGTGTTTTGGTTGATAATTGTGTCATCTGTTGACCTCCACTGAATAATATTTGATTTAAAGGGCTTGATTTTGCCTCTTGCGACTGGATTAGAATAAATAATTTGAAGTCATATAATTACTACAACTGTTTACAATACAGAGACCTTACATATCATCTCTAGCTGAAATTCTTTATTTCCATAAACACAGTAGTTATATTCATTCAGTGCCTGTGGTTATTCTAGGCCCTGTGCTAGGTGCTTTACAAAAAAATATTTTCAGTCCTTATGAAAGACACACAAATAAACAAAACAACTGTAAGATTGGTTCAGTAGAAGTTTTGGAAATTATCATCTCCTAACAGAGTCAACAGAATGAACATGCCTTTTCTCTGTCAAATGTCGGTGTTATGATCACAGCATTTTGAACTTGGCCTGGCTTACTACTCTTTAGGAAGGCTGGTTGATTTGCTTCCACCAACTACAATGTTCAATTGATAAGAGTCAATTTTCCCTTAAACCTGTTTATGACAATTGGTTTAACATTATGTGAACAAAAAGAGAGTTGTCGCTATGAAAATAAAGTCTAAGATGCTGCAAAACTTTGATGAAAGCCATTTGCTTTAAAAAATGTTGTCAAAGTAGATATGGGTAAAACCCCTATAGAAAATCAGGGGAAAGCATAGAAAACTAGGAAAATTTTCTACTCAGATTGCCTTGTCATATATTATACTCTGGTTCAAATTTAGAGAAACTAGAAATAATAATAATACATTGTAAGTGAGGTTAGTGCAAGAAAGACATCTTGAAATTTCATCTAGTGGACTCTACTAGTCAAGGTTCAGTTTCAAACAGAGCTAGAAACAGAAACTATCTATCCATCCATCCATATCTCTTTCTTTTTTTTTTACAAGTATGCTCACCTACTCTCCGACATCCAAGGAAATTTTTGCATCTGACCCTCCACTCAATCCTTAATTTTTCCGTTGTCTTATTTCACTAACTAGTGAGGAATATCATTTAAATGAGGGCCTCTACATGGTAAATATGGGACAGAAAGCACCTTCCATATAAAGTTTTGAGTAATCTATAGGATACGTGAGTGTGACGATGAATTAGGCCACTGGGGGGCGCTGTTAAGGGGCTAAGGGACTGAGATGTAGAACCCAAAATGAGACCCTAAACCTTTTGTTGGGATGGAGCTCCAAAACAGAAGGGAGAAAATGCTAGATTCATCCTGCAGATGCATGAGAATATGAATGAAAACGGGGAAATGGGATGATGAATAATCATCTAGATTATTCTAGATGATAGAATGATGATTCTAGATGATTCAGTAGATGAATTCAGTAGATGAATATCATCTACTGAACTCTCATTAGAATATGACTGAACCGTTGAAAAGGGTTCTAGTTTGAGGAAAATGAATGGGTTCTTAAACTAATAGAAATATTAGTCAAAGTCAAATATTAGTCATGGTGAACAGACAGAAAAACAAAGCAGGGTTGAAATATTTAGTTTGAAAAATATTCAGGAAAGTGTATTGTAGAAACTGATTTAAGAGCAAATAAACTATGCAAAGTTTGTTGAAATTTCATTGTATCAAAAAAGGCTTCTTTCAGACAGTGATATTTCAGGTATTTTGACTTAAAGAGCATGCTAGATAGGCAGGAAGGTGCTGATGACATAGAGGAAAGGGGAAGGGAGATGAGACTCTCTCATCAGCATCCAGGAATGACTCTTAGAAGAGTCCATAGGAATTGGCCCACAGGGGGAGCTGCCCTCCTCCATAGGCTCAAGGTGGTAGAGAATCAGGAGGCTTCTGCCACCACCAGCAACACAAGTGCCTTTTAATGCTCCCCAAGCAAGCCGCTGTTCTTGGGATGCTGCTTCACGAAACCCCCATCAATCTGGAACGAGCCTTGCCTGTCAAAAACAGCCCAGGAGCTCCCTTCCTCCAATTCTTCCTCCTTCCCCAAACATGTGCAGGCAAATCCAACGGGAGAAACTCAATCTGCCTTTAGAATCCTTGCTCCAAGGAAGTCTAGAAACTGGAGGCTTTTGCTGTCTGTTCTCCGCAGTACAGAAAAGCTTAGTAGAAGGATAGGATTGACATGGGCGTCAAACTGCCTATCAGATTCACCTATGAGGGAATAGGCTTTGTCCTGGGAAGAGATTGGCAGATTAAGGGCCTATTATGTATTTAGTTAAAATAAAATGTTTGTTTTGTAACATACCTCACCCACCAATTGTAAGACTCCTTAGAGTTTTGTAGAAATTTAAAATAATGTTACACTGTTCTTTTTAAAGTGTATCTTAGAAGCAAGGAAATAGAGCATGAATCACTTTTCCATCTCAACTTTAACTTTGTTCATTAACCAGCAAAATTCTTGTCACAATTTTGTAGAATAGGAGGAGTTTTAATGCTTTATTTTTTTCCCATTTTTCAGATGAGTTAAAATTGAAACTTCACGAGGCCATGACTGATGCCTCAGAGCCAATAAGCGAAAGAACCACAAGTGTCTTAGCTAAAACCCGTCTGCCCTGCCACTGGGTTGTTCTTCCACTGCCTTTTGACAGTATCATTAACCATTAGCTTTTTGTCACCAGGTTGTTTTTTAACTTGGCCAGTTAGAAAAGCTGTGGTTTAAAACCAGTCACTTGATGCCCAGACTAGTGCATTTCCCACTCGTTCCCTTTAACCCAAAAAGGAAAGAACTGTGAGAATTTGACTTCTGATCAAGGGGATTGTGGGTAATTACTTCAGGGCAGCAATCAGCTCACCTCCCTGGAGAACAGAGTTCCTCTGCCCTGCTTCCTTCTCGATACTGTCACTATGCCTCACATGGGTATCTGCTTGTTCAGCTACACACTAGCATTTACTGGACTCTCATGTATCAGACACTGTGCTCTGACAGGCACTTGGAATCCAACAGTGAGCAAAACAGAAAAAAAAAACTTTCTGTCCTCATAGAACTTATGGTCTAGTAGGTTAGGGGAAACAAAAAAAAAAAAAAAAGAAAAGAAAAAGAAATTTCATGTTGGTGATAAATAGCATGAAAAAATTTTAAAGCCGGGATAAAGACAGCAGTTGTCATTATATTGTTTTCACACAATCAAAATATTAGAGGCCGAAGACTTTCCAACCCCTATATTGAACAGGTCAGATGGAAATAACATCTACTTGGTAAGTGTGGGAGGGGAGGCGAATCCAGGGATGTATTTTAATTACTGTAAATTGCTATTAAATGATTTAACTTTTACTCTTTAGGAAGGGAGAACATCTCAGGGGTGTGTATCCCTTTCCTAGGGCTGTTGTAATGAAGTTCCACACACTTCATGGTTTCAAACACTGAAGTTTGTCTCACGGTTCTGGAGTCCAGAAGTCCAGAATCAAGGCATCTGTAGCACCATGTCCCTTCTGAAACTTGTGTAGGAATCCTCCCTTGCCTCTTCTTAGTCTCTGGTGGTTTGCTGGCATTCTGTCATGTTCCTTGGCTCCTAGCGGTACTCCATCTTCACACGGCATTCTCCCTTTGTGTGTGTCTGTGTCTATGTCCCCATTTGTCCTTCTTCATAAGGACACCAAGCATTTTGGATTAGGACACCCTAATGATCTCATTTTAGCTACATCTGTAAGCCCCTGTCTCTGAATAAGGTCACATTCTGAGGTTTTGGGGGTCATAAACTTGGCATTTCTCTAGTGAGGAAGACAAATGTGCATGCAGATAACTATATTATTAGGCAGAAATAAATAAGTGGTAGTGTTCTTTGGCATTTAGAAAGGAGGACCAGTTCTCTCTTTTAAAAAATGGGGAAGATCCACATAAACCGGAGGGATTCAAACTCAGTAAAATGTACATAGGTGGATGGATCACATGACTGGAGTTGGTTTATGTAGTACTCTTTTATTTAATGAACTATGCTCATTATCACCTTATTAAGATAGCTGTCTCGTAGCCCACTTAGTTGAGAAGTATTTATACATTTTATATCATGCTTGGCTGGATTTTTTCCCCTTCCTTTTCCTTCTTCTGTTTAGTGGAGGTGTTGGAGACCTTAAAAGTCTGACTGCCAGCAAATGTAGTCATGTTGTGTAATTGGCCGTCTCCACTTGGGCAAACAGGAGAACCCGTGGGGTTGAGCAGGCTAGCCTGTGACAGAACAATGATTGTTTAGGAGGCAGTTGGTCCCTTGCTGCAAATGCTGGTTGCAAAGCTCCAGCGGGAGATGAGGCACTTTGTCTCAGGAAAAAGCCAGCAATTTTACTGTGCTTTCCTGTATCCTGATCCATTCATTATGGGTGCCACTGGGGACAGCCTAGGTCAGGCTGATCCTGGGTCTCCATACACTCCAGCAAGACAGCAAGTTTAAAAATATGCCCCTTAATCTGATCCTTCCCTGAAGAAGCCTAAAACATATAGGATTCGTGGCAAAATCTGTCATCATAACATTATATAAGATTTATAAAACCCTCCTAAAGATTGCTATGGGATTCTAGAAGTGCCTCGGGTGCCTACTGGCCCCCTCTGATCAACTTTTCACACTAATGAGGGGAGGGGAGAAGGAAAACCATCACCACCACAGGTGTGTGTCTTCTCACACTTGCCGTTCTGGATGCAGATGAGAGAGGTCTGAAAACAGGAACTAATTATTACCCCAAATTTCCATAGAGAGCATTTTTTGTCCTTCCTAGCAAAAGTGTAGCATGATACTAAATATCCCTCTTGGGTTTTTATTATAATCAGGCCACGTTTTTTCCTGATTTTAAGAAACTTAAATATCTTATGATGGAAGATACGCTAAACTCCCTCCCACTTTAATTTTTTTTATATATAATTTTTCCACCCTTTGAGTCACAGACATCTCGTCCCACACTCCCTATCTTTTTTTTTTTTTTACACTGAATAAATTATTTCAGCTTAGTTATGGTGTTTCCTGAAAATTTATCTTCTGACTTCAATGGAATTTTGATTTAGAAGCAAGTGTTATTATTCTCTCTTCTTTCCCCAATATTTTAAAATGTCTGGTTCTAGTGTTATTGGCAAGATTACATTTCCTTTGTTGTTTTAACCTCAACTTTATAAAACTGGCTCACATAATGCTTTCACTCTAGGATTGGAGAGTTCAAACATGTATAAATCCAAAAACAACAGGTCCCTATACAGACATTCACCACACTGTTGAGGAACGTGTCATAATGATAGCCAGAAATGTTAAGGCCAAACATAAAAAGAAGAAAAATAAGTTTTTGAAATGTGAGCTTTGTAAGACTTGTAAGATTAAATAAATAACATTACCCATCTTCCTTTTAAGTAGAACCTTGTTTTAGAAAATCAACACCAGCCAAAAAGTATGGGAGCCGCCATGCCACCATTTAGTTACCCATTTATTCTAAGAACTTCCTTAAAATGTCTGCTCAGCCACCTTCATCTCTTCCACTGTAGCAGAAGCACACAGCAGGAAAAAGGACCTAAATAATTTCTCATTATCCTTTACTTGAAAAAATGAAGTACAGTTCCACGTTATTACAGCCCTAAAAGACACACCTAAAACAAATATACAGGGCAGGTCATTTGATTTTATGATTATAGATAAATGAAGCCAGGTGACAATAAATAACTTAAATAATGTTTAACATTCATTCTACTCATGTATAAGCAAGATTTGGGGATAGAACATTCCTTCGATTTATGCTTTGGGTATTTCTTAAACCGATGCCTATTAGTCCATGAAATATCCATATCCATAATATCCATTAATTTACTTATCTATATTTCCATTGCTTTTGATTTTTAAAACATTTTTACCTTGATTACATAAGGAAAGCAAAAATAGAAATAATAGTAATAGGGGCACCTGAGTGGCACAATGAGTTAAGTGTCTGACTCTTGGTTTCTGCTCAGGTCAAGATCCCAGAGTCATGAGATCGAGCCCCACATCTGGTTCCCTGCTCAGTACTGAGTCTGCTCAAGATCCTTTCTCCCTCTCTCTCTCTCTCCCCCTACATATTGTCTCTCTCTCTTTTTCAAATAAATAAATATAAACTTTTAAAGAAAGAAATAATAGTAATAAATAAGCTAGGGAGCAAATTAGTCTCTAGTTTTGTTTTGTTTTGTTTATTTTGTTTTGTTTAAGTAGGCTCCACACCCAGCATGGAGCCCAACATGGGGCCCAAACTCATGATGACCCTGAGATCAAGACCTGAGCTGAGATCAAGAGTCAGACTCTTACGCTACTGAGACACCCAGGTGCCCCTACAGTGTTATGTTTTTAAAATAGGCGTCAGGGACTTGGCTGGTGTGTCTGAAAATGTCTTGCTTGTATCAGGAGCTCCCCGAAAAGATCACACCTAATTGCACAGGGAGTTGAAATATCTATTTTTAGTTTCCTCCAAAGTCACTGAGTGAACCTGACTTCAGTTTATTTATTTTAGAGTGACATCCTCAGCCTGAGCTGTGGACCACCACTGCCACATATAAAGATAGAAAGAAGCGAAGCTGTTGGATGCTAGTGACAACTACTTCCTTGTGTGGCAGACAGATCCAAAATGGATTAATGTTCAAGTCAGGCCCTTTCACCTCTACTCTCTCATGAGGACTGACAGAGTGGTGAATGTGGCTTGTCCACAGACCTCCTGACTCCTCTGCCACATTTGAGTTGACACCACTTTCTGATCTGAGATACTGTGCCATTTGGGGTCAGCGGTTTTGCCATTTGTGATGTCTTGCAATGGATTTCCTATGTGGTGGGAGGAAAAAAGGTAGAAAGAGGGAGGGAGTGATGGTGTGAGGGGGAGGGAGGGAGTGATGAGAGGAAAGGAGAGAAAGAGAGGGAGAGGGAGAGAGAATCTCCTTTACTAAATGTCAACTGTGCCTTTTTAACTGTTATTTTTATAGCCATAATAACTTTTCCATATCGACAGGTAAACCTTTCTTTTATTATCTAATCAGTGTGTATAGTATGCTCACACTTGTAAGGGCGATGAACACAGGGCTCTTTGTTTCCCCAAGTTCTTCTTGCTCTTTTTCCTGGCCTTGGTCTCATCAAAGCACTTGGGAGAGATGTGGCTGTAAACTTTGAGGAGGGCACAGACACTGGTATTTGCTGAATCAGCATTTGAGCCATCAATTCTCTTATGACTTAGTCCTTCATGAAAGAAGCTGTCTTTGTGGTAACATCTCCTGGAATTTCCTTTTGAAATTCATCTCCGTCCACTGTCAGCCATGTGGTCTGTGTTGAATTGACCATCCTCAGCTGCAGGGGAAGGCCTTAATGTATTTAAGCATATTATTACTTCCCATCCCCTTGGGTGTAGTGTTTGGTTTAGTGATGGTCATGTGTTTTTAACAAGGGAATCTCAGAGCTTTTTGTGACCTTGCCAGATTCTAGTCTCCACCTCTGGTTATGAATGAAGAAGCATAGAGCCCTTCTGCTGTTGGCAGACATATTATAACCCAAAGGGGACCAATAATAGCATGAAACAGATAAAGTATAAGGCAGAGAGAAGAGATGGAAAGAAGTAGAACCTTTCGGTCATTATCTCCAGCCCTTTCTATCTCTGTCTATTCCAGTTGTGTGAGTAGTAAATTCCTTTTATTGTTAGAGTCATCTCGAGTTGGATTTTTCTTACTTACTACCCATATGAACCCACAGATCCACAATGACTTGATTGAATTTCAAAATATTTTGTCATTCACTTTTAATTGGGAGATGGGAACTGAACAAGGAAAATGCCAACTGTGGCAAACCATCAAGAACCGTGAAAGTTTGACAACAACAGTGACAACAATAATGATAAAAAGGTAGGACCACTGAAGTCCTGTGTTGAATCATTCAAACTTCTCCCTTTCCCTCAGCTGAAGAACAGCAGTCTAAATTCATGGCTGTTTTAATTTAGAGTGTGAGTAAATGAATATCCAGACCCCAAGCTGCAGTAAACAGCTCATTCAAGCAAATTACCTAGGACAAAGAAAGCACCTCTGACATAATCTGGGGGGGCCAAGCATGAAAATAATAGGGTGCTTGGGAAACCACAGAGTCCCTGTGAACACCCCAGTAGTTCTAGTAGCATTTGAAGTTGGTCAGAAGGAGCGAACCTTTTTAATTTCACACAGCTGGTGCTGCAGTCGCTTTACCCCGTTGAGTTTTCTTTTCCCTTCTGAATAGGAAAGCAGAGTTAGCTCTGTCCTATCGAGCCAATCACCAATGGGCCCTGCCAGGCGTGGAGAAGATAAAAGCCACCACCCGCCTTGCCTCTGAGCCCCCTCTACACCGTAGCCGGTCTCCAGTTGTCTGCACAGCTGCTGCGGCCGGTCATTGTTCTACCCCAGAGCCGCCTTGGGAGCCATCCCAGTCACAGCAGCAGCCAACCGCACTTTGAAGGAAGCTCCTGCATGCGTTTGCTCTGCACCTTGGCCATGACCTCTTGTAAGGCCGCGAGTCCCAGCCGACATGGCTTATGTGCCTGCCGTGTACTTGGGCCTGGGAGGAGCACACACAGTGCTCCAGGGAGGGAGAGGTGTTTGAGCAAAGACAAAAGCAGAGAGAGGTATTCGCGCTGATATTTGGCGGGCACGAATTCCCTTTTTGGCTACCCGATGTCCATTAACCTGACTCTCAGAGTAAAGCCCATTTTCCTCCTGGTAATATGTCAGCCAGGCCTGACCAGTGAAAGAATCACTTTCCTTCCTGATAACTGTGACTACATTGGAAGTAGGCACATGACTTAAGTTAGGTCCACAACAGCCCCTGAGATTCATTCTGCAGACCTAATGTTGAGAAATAGGGGAGTTGGTTCTCCCTTTGTTGCTAGATTCGAAACCTAGAGCATATGGAGGTTTAACGTTGCTGGTGTCTTTTTTAATATACCATCGCTGCAGTGATACCACATCATAATAAATTGTCCCCAAGCTCAGTGGATTAAAATGACAGATACTTCTTTTCTTTCTCAATCATGGGCAACAGGTTGGCTGTGACTTAGTTGGGCAAGTTGGAGCGACTCCAGATTCTGGGCTCTCAGTCAGGTTCACGTCTGCTTATCATGAGTCTCACCTGCCTTGGACAGGCAGCTACTACCTGACAGGCTGGTGAATGACAGATGCTCCTCAGGCAAGCCTAGCCCTGCTGGCACTAGCCTCTGCTATTATCATGTCCAGGGACATTCACTAGTCAGAAGAAGACACAGAATCAAGGGAGCAGAAAGTGCTTCCTTTGAAAACCACAAAACCACGGCAAGGGCACAGATATTTTATTGGAAGCAGGAGTGAAGAAATTGAGGCCAGTGATCCAGTCTATCAGGACGTCTTCCTAGTGCACAGAACATGGCAAAAGTCAAGACGCACAATGAGAAAGCTAAGGGCTGGAGAGAGGTGGAGGCCTGTGGTTTGAGCTCTGAATCCAGCTGTTAAGTGAATAGACTTTACTCCGGAATTTTTTCATGATTCCTTTTGGTTTAAGCCTTTTCAGATTTTGTCACTTGCAAGCAAAATATATCTAACTTTTACAACCTTTATAGATATTATCTTTATATTTCCAATAGTGTAGCAACATCAGTACTGTGATTCACATTTCACAGATTAGGAACCCTAGAGAGGGACAGGCTGAACTGTTCTGACCCATCAGTCAGAAAGGTCAGAGCAGGAATCTGATGCCAGGTTAATCTAGCTGCAGAGTCGGTCTTCTGTCCACATTGTCCACTGCCTCTGTTTATGTAGGTGTGTTTGGGGAGAGTTGGCACAACAGGCTAGTTAGGAGAATCCATGGAGATAAATAATTGGAGATAAGACAAAAAGAGAAGTTAGGGATGAGCAGGAGACATGAACAGACATTTTTTCCAAAGAAGACATCCAGATGGCCAACAGATGCACAAAAAGATGCTCACCATCACTCACCAACAGGAAAATGCAAATCAAAACCACAGTGAGCTATCACCTCACACCTGTCACAATGGCTAAAATCAAAAATATAAGGAACAAGTGTTGGCAAGGATGCAGAGAAAAAGGAACTCTTGTACACTGTTGGTGGGAATGTAAACTGGTGCAGCCATTATGGAAAATGGATGGCAGTTCCTAAGATAATTAGAAATTGAACTACTGTATGATCCAATAATTATACTACTGGCTATTTACCCAAAGGATATGAAAATGCTAATTCGAAAGGATAGCTGCACCCCTATATTTATTGCAGCCCTATTTACAATAGCCAAATTATGGAAGCAGCCCAAGTATCCACCCATAGATGGATGGATAAAGAACACACACACACACACACACACATACACACACGAGTATTATTCAGCCATGAAAAAGAAATATTGTTCTTTGCACAACATGGAGCTAGAGAATATAATGCTAAGTGAAATAAGTCAGTCAGAGAAAGACAAATACCGTATGATTTCACTCCTATACGAATTTAAGAAACAAGCAAAGGGGATAAAAAGAGAGAGAGAGAAACCAAGAAACAGACTCTTAACTATAGAGAACAAACAGATGGTTACCTGAGGGGAGGGATGGTGAAATAGGTGAAAGGGATTAAGAGTACACCTATCATGATGAGCACTGAGTAATGTTTAGAGTTGTTGAATCACTATATAGTACACCCGGCACTAATACAACACTGCATTCACTATATTGGAATTAAATTTTCCAAAAAAGAAAAGAGACATAACCAAATTAAAAAAATTATAATAAAAAAATAAAAGAACAGGGGCGCCTGGGTGGCTCAGTCGTTGAGCGTCTGCCTTCGGCCCAGGTCAGATCCCAGAGTCTTGGGATCGAGCCCCGCATCGGGCTCCCTGCTCCGCGGGAAGCCTGCTTCTCCCGCTACCATTCCCTCTGCTTGTGTTCCCTCTCTCGCTGTGTTTCTCGCTGTCAAATAAATAAAATCTTTAAAAAAAAAAAAAATAAAAGAACAGTTTGAGGCCAGTCTAACCTTGCGTGTTGAGTGTGGTGGGTGCTGAGATGAGCAGCTCAGGGCCCCGTTAGGAAGAGAGGACTCACTCCCCCTGCTGCCAGGATTGAGGCTGGCGGATAATCTACAGCGGTTAGCCTGCTTCTGGAACCGCCTCAGCCAAAGAGAACATCTTTCCCAAGTCACGCCATCTCCCTGGGGTGGCCCACATCTAATAGTTCATTGAAACACCTGACCTTCATAGCTCAACTCAGGACAGCTCTGACAGGTCAACCCATTTCCAGAGCTCCTGGAGACTTCTCGTGAGGCTGCGTCACAGCTCTTCCTGCCAGATCTAGCCTCAGCTCCTTTCTTTCCACAGACTTGGATCCCAAGAGCCCTTCCTAATGAAGTCTCTGCAGGCTAGTCTGCTTTCAAGGGAGCTCAGTTTACAACACCGCGCTTAAGAGTTGGTGTTTTTTTTTTTTCTAGTGGTAAAATCAGGTGAGTAAAATGAAGAGCCAATCACTTGGAGCAGAGGGATGGTAATAATCTGCAATGTGACTTAAGAAGGTGATTAAAAAAAAACAAGGGGCGCCTGAGTGGCTCAGTGGGTTGAGTCTCTGCCTTCGGCTCAGATCATGATCTCAGGGTCCTGGGATCAAGCCTGCATCAGGCTCTCCGCTTGGCGGGGAGTCTGCTTCCCCCTCTCTCTCTCTGCCTGCTTGTGATCTCTCTCTCTCTAATAAATAAATAAAATCTTTAAAAACAAAACAAAAAAAATAAGGTGATTCAAAATCACGCATTCCTCTGAGTCTAGCTCAGAATCCAAGCAAAACTGAAAACCTTGGCCATGCTCCTCTCCTTTGAGGCCACACAGCCTTCACTGTGCAGTTTGACCATTTACCAGATTGCCCAGTTGTTTTGATATTTTGCAGGCACAACCTAATGTCATAGTTTTCTTGTGAACATCAAATGCTTTTTAATGGTGCTTGACAATAAAACTGTCATCTAGTCCCCCCCCATTTTTCGATGTGAGGCTTCTTCTGAAGAAAGTTTATGGTAGTTACCTTTATAACAGCATAACTCTTACCAAGGTTAAAATTAAAATGTTATCAGAAGTGGCATTTCCCAGCCCATTTCAAATGTAGGGCACTGCAAGAATTCTCAGGAAATTAAAATACTGCCTTTAAAACTCTGCTTTTACAAGAATAAGAAGGAAATTGCAGCACAATAGCTTTTATCCAACTATCAGGATTTTTTATAGTCTATAAAATATTTGCCAACATATTCCCATGTGAAGTTTATTATATACAGCAATTAAAAACAAACATCGTGTGCACTATATGTTGGCGATGCTTTAATAACCCGAAGCCAGAGCAAATGATCACCAGGGCTCAAAGTTAATAACAGATCGAGAAGGTGTCCTTAAAATTGTGGCAGTGACCTTGTATTAAATCTGTGGTTTGCATGCTTCTTTCTTATGGCCTCACTAAAATAATAATTAAACTCTAAACAGACAAGCCTGCAATTAAACAATTGTGTGTAAGTGTTAAGTATGTACGCATACTTTCCATACATTCCATATTGCTCCTGAAGGATCATTTTATGTAAATGATTGCAATAAACCAAAATCTAAGTTATTTTGGTACCTGGTATATAATCTCTTATAGATTTAGCTACCCTAAAACCTAATTCTACCTGAAGACTTAATTTCATACATTTGATAAGATATATGAAGTTTATATAGTCCATAAACTTCTTTGAAGAAATTTAGCTTGGCACAAATCCAATATTCATTGTGCTTTGTTTAATAATTGTGTGTAATTTGTAGTCACTTCAAGAAAAACACCAACTCCTATTTTTTTTTTTTTTTAAAGATTTTATTTATTTGACAGAGAGAAACACAGCGAGAGAGGGAACACAAGCAGAGGGAGTGGTAGCGGGAGAAGCAGGCTTCCCGCAGAGCAGAGAGCCCGATGCGGGGCTCGATCCCAGGACTCTGGGATCTGACCTGGGCCGAAGGCAGACGCCTAACGACTGAGCCACCCAGGCGCCCCCCAACTCCTATTTTTAAGTACCATTATATAGTACTATATCGCATATTGAGGTTTTCCTTGAATTTTTTTAGAAGGAATAAAGATGTCCCAAAAATCTCTATGCAGTTTTAAGTTTTAATAATTTTAGAAATATAAATGCTACAAACTTAGAAATCTGTCATATGAGTGTTTACTTATGAAAACTTCTTTAATTTAGTTTTTGAAATTTTAGAATCAGTTTTTAAATTTTATTATTTTTGTTTGTTTCACTCCGTGTTTGGCTCCTTCAAAGGAACTGAAACCAGAAATAAATTATGAATTCATTATTCAGTAGTCACAAAACTATATAAACGTTAAAGAAATTTATCAAATTGAAACTTAAAATTATATTTCTTATAAGTTTGTACATGATATCTAAAGTTAATGCTTACAAGTGACCAAGATTTATTGGTGTCCCACAAGTCTAGTGGTTAATTATCTTTCTCTGTGTTCAATTTTTAACTTTTTTTTGATAGAGTACACATTAGACAATTTTCCCAGTAGTTAAAATCATATAAAATTTTATGTCCTTGACAGTTTATGTTCCATGTACTCTAATTGTGAAAGCCAATTGTTTAATGACAAATTTAATCCTCAGTCCTTGGAAGCAAGTAGGGTGCATTAGGATTGCCAGAGGTGACACGACGTAATTGTTGAGTTCTAGGTATCCTCAGGTTTTTAAAACAAAGATGCAAGAACTGATGTTGGTGAAACAGGTCAGCCCTCATTGAGCCAGTTCTGCTCTATTGATAAAATTCTTGTTAGAAGTACAGCAGGAAGTTAAATGAAATGGCTATATGAAAACTTGTGCCTTTGTAGCAGGATGGCTATTTTAGCATATAGCAGTCCTCTTGGGTGTCCTTGAATAAGCTCATATTGGGTTGAAAGGAGCCAGTATCATAAACAAGACATAAAGGACTCTAAGCGCAAGGTTTGGAAAATGGGAGCTCCTTAGAACCATATTGTATTTGGCAGAAACAAACCCTGATTCAGCCTTTTCATTTTTCCACTCTTAAGTACATTGAATTCTCTACCTTGTTCAAGGTGTGGATCTTTCTGGAGAAACCTTAGAGATTAAGTCTATTCTTTATGTTTGCAAGACTTAGAGGTCACAGACTCTTGTTCCTCAAGAACAAGGACAAGTCACTTCCCGTGTCTTAATTAAAAAACTTCCTCTTTCTAATACTTCCTGAGGGATAAATAGAGTATTACAGCAGTTGTGAAAAAAATGATGAAAGTTAAAGCACATTTTTAAGAGTCCTGAGAATCAGAACTCTTGGTACCAACCTGGTTGACACTAACTGTTATCAGGACAGGAGCACTGAATTTAGCACTAAATGTTCATGGAATATACATTTTCTAGGCTCTTGTTCTGTTAGATCTTTTTTCCCTCAGTCTAGTTGCCTGAGAATTTAGGCATGGCTGAGTCCTGTAGCATTAGGACTGATAGAGGGAAAGGATAGAAAGCAGGGATCGAGGGGACTATCACTTCTCAGTGCAGATTACCTTTCAGAGTCTTTTCTTCCTTACCGCAAGTGGCCTGGGCTTCAGACTGCTACTTTGCCTTTCCTTTTCTGAGCTGCCAAAATCCATCCCTTGCTATGTTTGCTTTCCTCCAAGTCAGGAGGCACCATGGGACTTTCAGTGCAGTTCTTTTACTTTTCAGATACACACAAACACATACACACGTGTGTGTGCACATGCGCGCACATGTACACATACTCTCATGGATGGACTTATGGGTAGAAGGAAGGAAGAAGGGAAGGAAAAAAGGAAGGGAGGGAAGGGAGGAGGAGAGAGAGGAAACAATTCCTGCTAGGATCTAAGGTACAACAACTACACTAAGTTATGAGCTCCTATTATGGATGATGAGAAATATATCATCTAGTCATTGAAACAACCCGCTTTTACGGAATAAAACAAACAAACAAAAAAAAACAAACAAAAAATTAAAAACCTGGAAATCCAAAAAGGATAAGCAATTTTCCATTGTTAAAAGCTGACAGGTAGCAGATTGGTCTGACTTCAAAGCCCTTTTTCACTACACCACAGCTGACCAACATGGGATACAAAGAGATAATAATAGACAAAAATAGATGGGTTATTTCCAGAGTTACCAAAGTCTAGCAAAGCTCAGATGGTATCACTTATGGTCTCTCTGTTGAGATTCTCCCTTTCTCTCTCTCTTTCTCTCTCTCTTCTTAGAGGTGGGAAGGGCAGAGGAAGAGAGATAATTTTAAGCGGGCTCCACACCAGCCCAGAGCCTGATGTGGGGCTCTATCTCACAACCCTGAGATCATGACCTGAGCCAAAATAAGAGTCAGATGCTTAACCAACTGAGCCATTCAGGTGCCCCAAGATTCTCTTTCTTGTTCAGCATATCTGCTTTTCTTTTTTAAAGCCTAAGGGTAAACTTCTTCAAACCTTTTGGTCCTTAGTAGCCCAGATCATACTGTCTCCAAGAACATACAAACTTAGATGAGAGAAATTTATTAAAAAGAAAAATAATGAGGTGTGGAGGAAGACAATTTTTTAAAAGACTTTTAAAAAATTTTTCTTAATTTGAATGTTCTAGACATTTCATTGTTCTAGAACAGGATCAGCAGACTTTTTCTGGGAAGGGCCAGAGAATAAATATTTTAGGCTTTATGCAACAAGAGGCAAATTTGAGGATGTTGTATCAATACTTATTTAGCAAGAGAAAAAACAAATCTTTACAAAATTTTTATTGATGAAATTCAAAATATAATTGAATACAATTTTTAAAAATATTATAAAATTAATAAGAAAAGTTACTTTCTAATAAGAAGGATGGAATCATTTGGGGCAAGTAACATTTTGCTTAATTGTAGTTTAAAGCTAGTGTTCCTCCGAATGTTTATAGCAGCAATGTCCACAATAGCCAAACTATGGAAAGACCCTAGATGCCCATCAACAGATGAATGGATAAAGAAGATGTGGTATATATATATACTATGGAATAGTATGGAATGGAATGGAATACTATGCAGCCATCAAGAGAAACGAAATCTGGCCATTTGCAACGACATGGATGGAACTGGAGGGTATTATGCTAAGTGAAATAAGTCAGTCAGAGAAAGACAAGTATCACATGATCTCTCTGATATGAAGAATTTGAGAGGCAAGGTGGGAGTTTGGGGGCATGGGGGACAGAAATGAAATAGGTAGGGATGGGGAGGGAGACAAACCATAAGAGACTCCTAGACTCACGAAACGAACTAAGGGTGGCTGGGAGGCAGGGGGAGGGATGGGGTGGCTGGGTTGTGGACATTGGGGAGGGTATGTGCTATGGTAAGTGCTGTGAAATGTGTAAGTCTGACAATTCACAGACATGTACCCTGGGGCAAATAATACATTATATGTTAATAAAAAATAAAAAAAATAAATAAAGCTAGTGTTCCTTATCGGTAACTAATTGCATGTGTTCATCGATAAAACCATTCTTAGCTCGTGATAGCCAACCAAAAAACAGACAGCACACTGGATTTGACCTGCAGCCTATAATTTGCTGACCCCTGCTCTAGAAGCTCATGGAATCTGGGAAAGAGATTCACTTCTGTGTTCTTTCAATTCCTCAAGTACTCACTGAAAGATCATCCTAAGGAAGGACTTATCAAAATTTTCATCTTAACACATTTAAGGCAAAGGAGTATATATAGATATATAATAGATATAAACTATAATAAAGATATAAATATAATAGATATAAACTATAATATATATATATATATATATATTTATAGTTTGGGGCTCTAAAAGAGAGGAAATTTTGGAAGCCATGTCCCAGCATAAATTTTCTTTAAGATCTATCTGAAAAATTCATGTGAATTTTTAAAATTGCTCCATAGTATGACCATATTTGTTTCCTGCATCCCCTGTCTTAAAGAAAACCAAAGTCAAGAGGAACTCACCACTTTTATCTTGTGTCTTTCTTTATATTTCAGTCACTTAGCTTGGGAAGCCTGGCAGTTAAGAGATTGCCTCATTTCTTATGCAGCTGAATCTTTGTGTTAGTTGAGGTAATTATGTGATAACAAACTTTTCCCAAATATCAGTGGGTCCATAAAATTAAAGAAAAAAAAAAGTTTATTTCTCACTTACTCTGCAGCTCTGTATAGGTTGGGAAGCTCTCCTGGGGCAGCCCTTCTCCCAGTGGTGACTTCGGGACTGATTCTTTCCACCATGTAGCTCTGTCTTGGAATCCTTTGTTTTCAGTTATGTAGAGAGGGACAGTAAGACCAAGTACAATATTTGGGGGAAGATTTTCGAGGCCGGGTCCAGGTACACTTCCCTCTTACCCACATTTCTTTGTCCAGAATGCAGTCACATTGTTCCAAACCTACTGCAAGGCAGATTTAGAATTGTGGTCTGGCCAAATGCCTAGGGCTAAATTATCATTATATCACTACTTCCTTTCCCAAACAAAATGGCCCATGCACTGAACTTTTCTAGACTTTATTGAGTTTTAGGCTCTACTCTATCATGGTATTGAGATTGGACACAGTTATATGCCTAATTACAGTTTATCATGCTCCCCACTGTATGTCTCCATAAGACTATAGGCATCTAGAATAAATTCACTGCTATCCAAAATATGCAAAGAATTCTTATAATACAATAAGAGACAACAACCCATTAAAAAGTGAGCAAAATCTGATCAGACACTTCACTAAAGAAGATATACAGATTGCAAAGAAGCAAATGAAAAGGTGCAATTAGGGAATTGCAAATTAAACAACAATGGGATGCCACTATATACCTATTAAATGGCTAAAATCCAAAACAATACCAAATGCTAGCAAAACATGAAACAACAGAAATTCTCATTCATTGCTAATGGGAATGCAAAATTGTGTAGCCACTTTGGAAGAAACTGCCAAACTGGCTTCCAAAGAGACTGTATACAATTTTGCATTTACCAAAACTGCTCTAAAAATAAAGTATATTAATGAAAGAAAAAAAATGGAAAAGGCTCACAAATCTACAGCTATATATACAACCAAGCAAAGTTATTAGTAATAACTATTGCATTATATGATCCATGTTCAATTATCCCAATAATATTTTTGTAGTGTCTAATTTATTTATCATTAAAGAAGTAACTTGAATATGGGCAGCCTTAGTAATTACAAAACTATTATTAAGCATATGTTGCTGTATACAATGTTGATTTTTATCTCTGTATTGCATAAACATGACAAACATTTTAACTAATCAACCTATAATTGCAGGGTCCCTACTAATGTAGACAACTCCACATTAAATATCAATTCACAGTCTGAAGTATTTAGGATCTAACAGCAGAAAAGTTCCATCTCCAGGCATCCTTTTCATTGTTCCCAATATTTTTTTTTGATGTTTTTATTAGTGGGAGACTATTATCTTGTATCATTAAAGTTGGATGGGGCTTATTTTATAGAATTTTACTTCATAGAGACCATTTGAAGCAGAATATACTATACAATTTATGAATATGTCTTTATAGTCTTGTATTCATGTGACAGTCTCATTCACACTTAATCTCTAAATCAGACATCCACAGAACAATTTCAGAATGTTTCTGCAGACAGTGTAATATCTTCCAAAAAAGATAAGTACAAGACAACTTGGTTCTCTACAATGAAAAGAAAGCAGCAATTAACGGGTCACTTTTATCAGGCCTCTGGAGGATGGGTACTGACTACACGCCCAGGGTAGTTTCCAGGGCTCTTCCCTATACTCTGGATTTGCTGAAGGTGGCACAGAGTATTAAGAAGGTAGCTAAAGAAAATCTTTTGGCTGGAATCCCAAGAGATCCTCTGAACTGCTATAATTGGACATAGTAATTCATTCAAATACTTTAGAGCACTAAATGGGCATTTATATCTCTGAGAAACTGTGGAAGGTTTGCTTAGGGCCCTCATTCACAAAGCTCCACACCCTCCCAATGAAGGGAGGTTAGAGTTTGGAGAGGTTGTTCTTCCCTAATTACATAAAAGCAGCACAGGACAGGCTAGCAGTACCCCTTGAATCACCCGAAGGAACAAGTGAGTGGTCACTTCTCATAAATTTCACGGGAGCACCCAAGCTAACCTTCCTGGACCACAGTTTCTTCACTAGTCAAATGGGAATAATTATACTACTGCCTTTGAGGGCTACTGTGAGGATGAAATGATTTCACATATCAGTTTTCAATCAGTGTTACTCATTACTATCAGCCCATCCTAGAATTGTCATAAGGATTAAAGAAGCAGCTTTCTAATGTGCTTGATACCTTGTGGCTCTCCGTGGTGGGGCTTTTATTGTTGGTAAAATACAATGAATTTACCTCTCCTACACTATGTTGTTTGAGTCCAAAGAACAGGAATTGTGAAGAATTCTGTTTAGTACCAAAAGATATTTATTGAAGGTCTACCATATTCTAGACACTTAAAAAACTATTATTATAAATTATTTAATACATAAAATTTCTCTTCAAGGTTACTATCTTATATCCACCATTCAGATGAAAAATATTGAGAGGCTTCAAAACCATGAATCTTAACAAGGAGAAAGAATAAGAGGAAGAGGTAGAGGAGAAAAATAAGAAGAGGAAGAGATAGAAGAAGGCAATGATAGTGTATTCTGAGCACTGTCTGTAAACCTAATTAATTTAATTAGTTTGAGTATATGACTAACTTAAGAATGATTTGTAGGGTTGTCAGCAGTGTTAAATATATTAAACATCATAGTTGAAAATATTTAAAATGTATACGAGAATTTTTTGATGATAGTCTGCATTGCATTTTATATTTGTTTTATACATTAAATTTTTAATGCTCAAAAACTCGATTTTTTTTAAACTCATATTTTTTGTCCCAAATAAATGACAGATACAAAGTTAACTTCATGATTTTATACCCCAAACTGTGTTTTTTCTACAGATTACAGCTAACTCTGAAATCTTTTCCCATTATTTGACATGAGAATGGCAACAGAATATTGAACCAGTTTTAACAGATTTAGTTCTGTAGATATTTTCTTGAGAAACTATATCCACTGATCAAGAGATCGCTTTTCCATTAAGGGAAATGAACCCCTGTCTAAGGTACCAACTTCCTCATAAACAGAATTTGTAGAGCACTCTTATTTCCCCCAATGAGGATACCATCCAGGTTTGAATTATGTTCTTTTGAGAAGATTTCTCACCATTAGCTAAATGAAAAACATTCATCCTGAATGAGTGAAAACCCAATATCCTAAAATTTCAAGAGTGTCACTTCCCTAATGATAGGCTTTTTTGTTTACACATTTGGGACTTTCGAGGTAAATGTGACTACATGAAGTGAAAAATATTTGTTCACAATGGGAGTATTATTTTCACAATGACAAATCTTCCATATTATTCTCGGTTGGAGAATTTGACGTCAAATTTTATAATTTCTGGGGTGCCTGGGTGGCTCAGTGGGTTAAAGCCTCTGCCTTTGGCTCAGGTCATGATCTCCGAGTCCTGGGATTGAGCCCCACATTGTGCTCTCTGCTCAGCAGGGAGCCTGCTTCCTCCTCTCTCTCTGCCTGCCTCTCTGCCTACTTGTGATCCCTCTCTGTGTGTCAAATAAATAAATAAATCTTTTTAAAAAAATTTATAATTTCTATTGAAATTATTATTAGCAGCTTAAAATTTTTTGTTTATGGGAGAGAGTTGTTGGTTTGTATGTGTAAACTCTGAGGTGACTATTATCCTTACTTAACTGATGAGGAAGTTGAGACTCAGATTTCATATATAATATGTATATGTGTGTGGGTATGTATATATAAATCTATGTATGCATGTGTGTATATATGTATATGTGTATGTATGTGATTTACATTTAGAAAAGGACTTATATTTATATCATAATGTTAAAAGTTATCTTCTTTGGTTGATATTTCAAAACGTATATTCATTGAACATGTATATGTGTATTCTGAGTTTCTGGAGCTTTGTTAAGAAGATAACTTTTACTTGCTAAGAGAGTAAATCTTTAAAGTTCTCATCATAGGAAAAAAAAATTCTGCAACTGTGTATGGTGATGGATGTTAACTCGACTTATTCTGGTGGTCAGTTTGCAGTAGTGATCTCGCTTGACTCATGATGGGGTTATGTCCTGATAAACCTATCATAGGTTGAAAACACCATTAGAAGAAAATACATTTAATACACCTGACCTACCAAATGTCGTGGCTTAGCCTAGCTTACCTTAAACAAGCTCAAAACACTTACATTAGCCTGCAATTGAGTGAAATCATCTAACACAAAGCCTGTTCTATAATAAGTGTTGAATATCTCATGAAATGTATTGAATACTTGCAAACCAGATTTTGGTCCCAGCGGCCAGTTTGTGATTTCTGGGCATTTAAACAGAAAAACCCATATCAGAAGTGGGTTGCTTCTTGAAATGAAAATCATGCGTTCCTCCCATGAGTTTAGCTCAACTGTAAGCATTATGAAAGCAGAATTCATGGCTGTCCTTTCTAGCACCATCTCAGTGCCCTGTGCAGGGTCTGGCACATAGTAGGCTCTTAATAAATATTGTGTTGAATGAACCAATACACCATGCCTATATTATTTGTGTCACAATGGTGTCCACCTCTTTGCTTCAGAAGAGGCAGCTCTGGTGGCCTCTTCAGTTGCTTTGGCCAGGCCCTGAAGCATGGGCCAAAAGGGGCAAACTCTTATTTACCTATGCCCTCACCAACCCTCAGGTGATCTATATGATCTATATTATCAATAGAACAGTACTATCGTTTATGATAATTCAAGTAACCCCAAATTGCTGAATTCTCTGTTCCAGAGATCTGTAGAGCAGGGTTTCTCAACCTACATACTATGGACATTTGGGGCTGAATAATTCTTTATTTAGCCTAGGGGGCTGTCCTGTTCATTGCACAATGTTTAGAAGCATCCGTGGTCTCTACCTGCTCTAGGCCAGTAGCATCTCCCAACCAAAACTGTGCCCAGATACTGTCAAATGCCACCCTGGAGAAGGTTAAAACCCACCTCTTCTCCAACCCACTGAGAGGCACTGAATAAAGTAATGAATGCATTGGTAAGAAGCAGAGAAGAGAAAGCTTGGATAATAAGGATAATAAATTCTGTGGTAAAGCCATCTATTGTGATATTTTTACACATTTGTATATTCCTCTGTGGTGGTGAATTCTCACAAGAGCCAAGTGAGGCTTAAAAGTGTGAAATCTAAGTGCTTACTATTCCTAGCAGACAAAAGATTTGTAACTCCAAAGGTCTGTTGGGGTAGACTAGTATCTTCCCAGATCTCCTGGGGGGACTTCAATTGGTGCTCTGGAAAGCAAACGTGTCCTTCGTCTTTTTCTTCTGAATGCACCTAAGTATATTAAAGATCTTCGGACATCAGTGGCTAAAAACAAACATTTACCACTATTTAAGTTTAAACTAATTTCCTTAAGGAGACAAGATTCTTTCCTTATTAATATCCATCCAAACCCTTTGCTTTTCACTTGTTTGGAAAGTTCATGAATAGTGTATATACCATTTCCTCAAAATGTAAGGATTTTAGCTATGCTCTTATCATTGATTCCCACACCAATCTAGTATTATGTTATTGGAGCCAGATTTAATTGGGACCTAGATAGAATTTTACTTAAGAAAGTAATCTGTTTGTTTGTAAATGATGGAATAACAATTTTTACTGTCTTCCCCTGTTCAATGGCCATGATTAGACTTATGGACATGACTCATTCATATGATTTCTCCATCAGTGGCTCATTTGCCTTCATTTTGATGTCCTTCTGAGTATTTATTTATGTGTTTATTTTATTATTATTATTTAAAAAAATACACTCAGGGAACTCTGCCAATTGCCGCAGTGCTTTGAAGGTATCAATAAAAGAAAATGATCTAGCGCAGTTGCATGGGGCCTCGCCAGTAAGTGGAAGGTGCCAATATGAGTTCAGAGCCAAGCTCATCAGCTTGGTTTAGCACTCAGTTTGGAGACAGCCTGGCCTAGATGGGTTGATATCTAAGTGGAAAGCGGGCTCAGAGTAAAGTGCAGCCTGGAGAGCTAGTGAAAATGTTCTCTGCAAGCTCATCTTTACATGATAATAACAAAACTTAATTAAAAATCACTGGTATTTTCTCTATTTGTTTCCTCGGCAGAAAATTCAAATACCAGACTGTCTGGTTCAAAATTGAACACCTGGCAACCCTAATGATTTGCTTTGCACAATGATTTATGTTGGCAGATTCAGAACTGTGGAGACAGTGGGGGTCGGGATGGGGAGAGCCCAGAAAGATTAAGGAAAAAGAAAAAAAGGCCTTTTCTGTTATTTTTATATTTTTAATTGGGTTAAACATGTTTCACAGGGGAAGGAAGTATTTTCACTTATTATTCCATTTTATTATAGGCCTGTCCATCTCTTTTTCTTTCTGTATTTTTACCTCTCGCCTTAAATGCTAATTTCCATAGCTTTATTCTTTTACAATCTCTGATCCCTGTCAGATTTGATTTTGGTGTTTTTGACTTGGGGCTCTGTCCTGACTCTGAAAAACAGTCACTGTGGTTCATTCGCTTGGGAAATATAAGACCATGGGATATGGGATCAGGTGACTATGAATCATAGTTGCACCACTTCTCAGTTGTGTAAGGGAAAAAAAAAGACATAACCTCTTTTTGCTATCATTTACTCAGACATGAATGGGGGTGATGATAATATCTATTTTTAAAATTTTTTTTGTATGGGATACAGATGGCCAATAGACACATGAAAAGATGCTCACTCATCATCAGATAAAGGCAAATCAAAACCACAGTGAGGTATCACCCCTTCCTTGTCAGAATGGCTGAAATAAAAAACACAAGAAACAAGCGTTGATGAGGTTGTGGAGGGAAAGGAACTCCCTTGCATTGTTTGTTGGAGTGCAAACTGGTGCAGCCACTGTGGAAAACAATATGAAGGTTTCTCAAAAAGTTAAAAATAGAACTATTACCCTGAGATCCAGTAATTGCCCTACTGAGTACTTACATCCAAAATACAAAAACACTAATTCATATCAAAGGGATACATTGACCCTATGTATATTGAAGCACTATTTACAATAGTCAAATTACGGAAGCACCTCAAGTGTCCACTGATAAATGAATAAAGAAGATATAGTATGTGTGTCTGTGTGTGTGTGTGAATATATATATATACATATATATATATTTAATATATATAACATTAATATATATATTATATACGTTAACATTTCTTGTTCAGGGCTGAATAATATACCACACACACACAAATATACATTTATATTTGTATAATATATACAATATATTATATATAATATTAATTTAATATAATATTTAATATATATATTAAATATATATACATTTATATTTGTGTGTGTGTGTGGTATATTATTCAGCCCCGAACAAGAAAGAAATCTTACCATTTGCAACAGCATAGATGGAATTAGAAAGTATAATGCTAAGTGAAATAAGTCAGTCAGAGAAAGAAAAATACCATATGATTTCACTCCAAATGGAATTTAAGAAACAAGCAAAGGAAGAAAAAGAGAGAGAGAAAGAGAGAGAGACCACAGAGAGAAACTAAGAAACAGGCTCTTAATTATGGAGAACAAAGTGATGGTTCCCAGAGGGGAGTGGGTGGGGAGATGGGTGAAATAGGTGATGGGGATTAAGGGGGCACTTGTGATGAGCACAGGGTGATGTGTGGAAGTGTCGAGTCACTATATTGTACACCTGAGACTAATGTAATACTGTATATTAACTACACTGGAATTAAAATGAAAAACTTAATAAAATAAGAATAAATAAGAATATAGATAAATAAATAAAATCCTACTTGTGTAAGTGAAAAAAAAAATTGTCGTGAGGATAAATAGTCCCATCCTTCATTCTTGTGAATTCCTATAGAAGAGCACAAATGGAGGCCTGCAAATTCTATCTAAATGTTTCAAAATTATAAATTATCCTAACAAGCTGTTGAATAAACTGCATTTTGTCCACCTACTTTGGCAGTTATACCTTCAAAAACTAGAGGTCTGGTTTAAATTCGAATTCGTGGGCTCCTTAGAGTTCCATGTTGGCATATGGTGGCCCAGGGAGAACTGGCCCTCATTTCTCAGCTTATCCCCTTCTCTTCCTGTGCCCAGCTCTTTTCCACAATTTATGTGCCTTCAAGTCTGTGTGTCTACACCCCAGGCCACATACCCAAGCTATGTCCACATCTCCATCAAAAGGCAGGCCAAAGCCTCTCCTGATGCCTGGAGGTGTACACACTAAGGAATGGACTGCCCTTAGAAGAAAGACCTGTGGAAGATATCTGCAAAGGCCTTGGGAGTGGATTTAAAGGCATTTTGACAGGGAATTCTTGGACCCTGAGAACCCAGAGAATGTTCCTGGGGCTGGACCTGGACAGGTAGAGGTCAACCTGCAGATAAATTGGCCTAACTAACCAGGATTCAGAGAGTCAGGTTGTTGGGATCCAAAAGGTGTCCAAAAAACTCCAATTTATAACATAGCCTGAACTGGCAGAGTTCCCACAGTTGCTGGAAACCTAGTGAATTTCGGCTTTCTCTCCATCTGGAAGTAGACGTTTTTCAAGTATCCCTTCCAGAGCTACTGTAGTAAAAAAGAGTTTGTTGCTTCCTCCAAAACTTAAACATAGAATTCTCTTTGCTTCAGCTGACCCAGGTTGCATGATATGGAGAGGAAGGACAAGTGGGGTAATTTGTGAGTCCGCTGTCGGGCAACTGTTCCTCTCGCTCTCTGCCCGGTGTATACTTCATTCATTTTGTCTGCTTGGGACCAAGTTATTTGCTCTTTCTCTTCATATACTTGAAGTAACCTTGGAAATGGGTTCTAAGCTGAAATGAGGTGGTCTTCATGTATCATGAGGGTGGCAGTGGTTTGTGCTTCTGATAAAATAACTCGAGATAAGCAAAACACATCCACTGTAACTCTCTGACTTGTGAAATCTGTTGCTTCAGAATCATCATTCATCATTTTTGTCTTCCCAGACACTAATGGAAATTAAAATAAACAAACCCATTCGCATTGAGAAAAGATCCTCTACAGTGACAAGTTTCACACAAATTGTAGCACGAATAAAATATCCCCTGTGTTTTTAAACAGGTCATCCATTAAGGTTTCACCAGACACAAGGGAATATTATAGTTAAAAGGTGGATAGGCTGTTGTTTAACCAACGTTTCATTAATGAATGAGGGTTCAAATGGCAAATGATAGTCTAACAACATCATTTTATATTTGGGAAGATTAAACAAGACTCATGTTTCCCCCGTTTGGAGGTTTGCAAACTAAATCTGGCACAAAATGTACAGAAAGATAAACTCAGGAGGAACGTAGCCTGTCACAGTGATTGATGGGGCTGGTTTTCACCCAACAGTGTTTGAAAATGTAGATATCCTTAAATAAATGATGCTGCATGAGCCTTGCCAGCCTGGGGAATTAAGAAGACATTATTACATTTTGCAGAAGCAGTATAAAGCTCTGCTACCAAATTTGATGGTTGTAATTTTATATACTTTCCATAAGACCTCACAATGCATATGCTGTATAAGAATGTGAGTGGCATCATCTTTAGTAATGAGGTTTCTGAGGTGTTACAAGGTGAGGCAAATCATTCTCCAAGCCGTGTTCCTGAAGGTATAAACTGCAAAATCAGCAGTATGACTTTCTGGAACACTTTAGGATTCCACCCGCATGACTTTTCCTTTCTTCCCCCTCAGTTTATACCAGGCTCTGAAGAGGGACTCAGTCTATAGTTGATAAAATTGTGTGTGTGGAGGGATGGGGGGGTGGAATTATAAAATACCAAATTTACAGGGGATTTATTAATAAGACAGAAAAATACTCTCAAATGGATATAAATTACAATTCTTTTTTTTGGGTCAAAATCAGCAAGTTATAGCATTTGTTTTTGTCTTTTGATAGACTGTCACACTCGTTAGCAGGATCCAAGAAGCCCGTTTTCCTACTCTTGCCACTGCTGAATATTGTCATTTAGTTTATTTTTAAGATTTTATTTATTTATTTGACAGAGAGAGTGAGAGAGGACAAGCAACAGGGGAAGCAGCTGAGGGAAAGGGAGAGGCAGGCCCCCTGCTGAGCAGGGAGCTTGATGTAGGGCTGGATCCCAGGACCCTGGGACCATGACCTGAGCCAAAGGCAGATGCTTAACCACTGAGCCACTTAGGCGCTCCTGAATATTGTCATTAAAAAAAAAATAAAATCGATATAAATTTGGTAGGTAAAAGTTGACATCATGTGATTATTTTAATTTTAACTTATTTAATAATTTGTGAAGTTGAACACCTAACCAAGGCTTATCTGATATTTATATATCTTCTCAAAGGAATTCATATTTATATTTACTTATGGATTTATAAGTCATTTAGTAATGAGATTAATAAAGATATTAGTCAGTTAATTCTCATGTGTTACAAACTCTTTATTCTCATTTTTCTGTTAATTTTATATATGTTCCCTCTCCCCTTTGGCCTGTAGAAATGATGTATTTTATTGTAATCAATTTATGGTTTCTATTATCTATAGCATGGTTTCATTTTTTGCATTTGTATTTTTGGTCCCTCTGAAAGTTATTTTGGTATTTCTTATGATAGAAAAAAAAGTTTTTTTCTTCAAATTATTAGTTAGTTTTATATATATATTTTCTCTCTCTCTCTTGATCTCTTTATTAGGAGATTCGTGTATTTTTCTCTTGGTATGTTTGTTGTTTCTGTAACAGTAGCAACTGATTTAATGATCTGATTTTCCCAAAGAAACTTCTCTGTCAAGTCTCTCTATTCCCCAAAAAATCCAGCTGGAATTGAATTCAATTCATATACTGAAGAGAACTGACATCTCTCTAACATTGACTTCTCTCACATAGTAATAATAGCTTTATCTCTCCATTCAAATCTTGCAATTTTGTGTGTATGTCTTTCTTGAGGTTTTGCAGTTTTCCTCATGTTTCCTGCACATTTAAAAAAATTAGTCTTAGGTGGCACCTGAGTGGCTCAGTCCTTAAGCATCTGCCTTCAGCTTAGGTCATGATCCCAATACCCTGGGATCTAGCCCGAGTCGGGCTCCCTGCTCCCTGGGAAGTCTGCTTCTCTCTCTCCCACTCCCCTGCTTGTGTTCCCTCTCTTGCTGTGTCTCTATCAAATAAATAAATAAAATCTTTAAAAACTTAGTCTTATTTTTTTATTTTTGTAATTTTATTGCCTTACTTTGTAATTTTATTGCCTTACTAATGGAATTATTTTCTCATCATATAGGAAAGTTACTATTTTTTTTAATACGGAATGGGTATGGATTCATTTTTTTAAATATAGAATAAATATAAATTGGTAATCAAACTTGGGCATGCAAGAAATATCCTTATTTCTTTATTATCTTTAAATCATTTGGTATTACCTCAGGTCTATTATCTACTCCTTCCCTATGCCCATCTGCACTATTAGGAAAATAAATCAATCCCAGTACTTATGGAACTTTCTGTCCTTCTCTAAGGTCATTGAGGAACATGATATCTAGGAAATTGGATATAGCTCCATTTTATCACGGAGGCTGCTGAGACCATCAGTGTCATACCCTTATGGTCACAAGAAGAAGTGGGCATTTCTGCTGTGCTAATACCAAGGGCCAAGGGGTCTTTACCTAGGCTGAGAGATACTACTACAAAAGTTGATCCTGTTTGAACATTTTCTCCACCTGCCAGGGAATCCTCAGGATCCACAAACTTATTTTTCTTCCTAGCCATGGGTACTGTTCTCTCTAGCACAGCCAGCCTTGCTTTCCCTTTTCTTCCTACCATGATTCATTTTTAGGATATCAGGCTTCAGGGAAAACAAACACCGGACAGCCCAGCCATCTACAGGCAACCTTGGCTTTCAGTGTAGCAGATCCAAGTCAAAGGCAAGGGGAACAGACAATTAATTGACTCTCTCTTCCGTATGGAGGAATAGATGAGTGAGAAACAGAGAGAAAATAAGACACAAATAAGTACTTCAACTGATTTTCCTGACTTATGTGTAGGAGTTGTATGTGTATTTATACTTAGTCAACTTATCAATCTATTATTGTTCCTAATAGATTAATTTTCTCTTTTGTTAGAACTTGCTTCTAAGAAATGATATTGGAGGGGCGCCTGGGTGGCTCAGTCGTTAAGCGTCTGCCTTTGGCCCAGGTCAGATCCCAGGGTCCTGGGATCAAGCCCCGCATCGGGCTCCCTGCTCGGCAGGAAGCCTGCTTCTCCCGCTACCATTCCCTCTGCTTGTGTTCCCTCTCTCGCTGTGTTTCTCTCTGTCAAATAAATAAAATCTTTAAAAAAAAAAAAAAAGAAATGATATTGGAAATAATACGGTTTTTTTATATTGAAATATACATTTTCTTGAATCAGTATTATCTCTAAAAAGACAACTAGTAAGTGGAGATATGATGCTTTTAAACAGTAGGTCATTGAGGATTCCAGTAGATTATGATGATCATCTACTTCCCCTGAAGTACCATCAGCATCACCAGGGAACATATTAGGTATATAAATTGTTGGACTCTGTTCCAGACATAGCGAATCAGAAACTCTGGGACCGGCCCCAGCAATCTGAATTTTAGTAAATCCTGCAGGTGAAATATGATACACACTCAAGTTTGGGTACCACTACTCTACCTAATAATCAGGACTCACCTAACTCATGGGGTCTGTGCCCACTGTGATTTGGGGTCCAGTTATCTCAACAATAAAGTCAGTGTTAAACAACAACAACAAAAAAATCAGCATCACCATTTTGCACCCAAAGTTGTAGAGAAACTTTAGAGAAACTTCCTATTACTGACAAGCAGTTCCAGAATTTGACACATAGAAAAGCAAAATTCATTTAGCACTTCTTATCCTGAAATTATAAGCATTAATAAACCAAAGCTTCTCTTCTTTTTTGCTAATCACAAAGAACAAAGTTTCCTGCTTATTTATGTGTGGCTTACTGTCTAAAACTTTGTGGTATTTTACTACATTATAGTACTAGAAATAACATCTTTGTATTTTTTTAGTCCAAGTTAATTGCCACTTTGGGAAATTAATTTTAGGGGCTTAATCCCCAAAGAGGGATATAAGGAAATGGATGATTTCAGCAGGTATTAGTGAAAGATCTTAAAAAGCCAAACTTTACTCATTCTTTTCTTGAAAATCTGCTGGAAAAAAAAGATGAATTTGGAGAATTAATGCAGAGTTTTATTATGTGGTATTTTTTTATTTTTGCTTATGTTTTGTTTTGTTTTTGTTGTTTTTTTTTCCCCAAATATGTTTATTTTATTTTTTCAGTGTTAACAAGATAAATTGTTCATGCACCACACCCAGTGCTCCATCCAATACGTGCCCTTCTCAATACCCACCACCAGGCTTTCCCAACCCCTCACCCTCTCCCCTCCAAAATCCTCAGTTTGTTGCTCAGAGTCCACAGTCTCTCATGGTTCATCGCCCCCTCTGATTTCCCCCCATTCGCCCTTCCCTTCCTTCTCACAATGTCCTCCATGTTTTTCCTTATGGTCCACACGTAAGTGAGATCATAAGATAATTACCTCTCTCCATTTGACTTACTTCACTCTGCATAATCTCTTCCAGTCCCATCCATGTTGATACAAAAGTTGGGTATTTGTCCTTTCTAATGGAGGCATAATATTCCATTGTATATATGGACCATATCTTCTTTATCCATTCATCTGTTGAAGGGCATTTTTGTTCTTTCCACAATTTGGCAATTATGGCCATTGCTGCTATGAACATTAGGGTACATGTGGCCCTTGTTTGTAATGCATCTGCTAAATACCCAATAGTGCAATTGCAGGGTCATAGGATAACTCTATTTTTAATTTCTTGTGGAATCTCCACACTGTTTTCCAAAGTGGCTGCACCAGCTTGCAATCCCACCAACAGTGGAAGAGGGTTCCCCTTTTTCCACACCCTCTCCAACATTTGTTGTTTACTGTCCTGTTGATTTTGGCCATTCTAACTGGTGTAAGGTGATATCTCAGTGTGGTTTTGATTTGAATCTCCCTGATGGCTAATGATGATGAACATTTTTTCATGTGTCTGTTAGCCATTTGTATGTCTTCTTTGGAGAAGTGTCTGTTCATGTCTTCTGCCCATTTTTTGATGTAATTATCGGTTTTGTGAGTGTTGAGTTTAGGAGTTCTTTATAGATCTTAGATATCAGACCTTTGTCTATAGTGTCATTTGTGAATATCTTCTCTCATTCTGTGGGTTGCCTGTTTGTTTTGTTGACTGTTTCTTTTGCTGTGCAGAGGCTTTTTATCTTTTGCTTTTGTTTCCTTTGCCTTTGGAGACATGTCCTGAAAGAAGTTGCTGCGGCTGATGTCGAAGAGGTTACTGCCTATGTTCTTCTCTAGGGTTTTGATAGACTCCTGCCTCATGTTGAGGTCTTTTATCCATTTCGAGTTTATCTTCGTGTATGATGTAAGAGAATGGTCAAGTTTCATTCTTCTACATATAGCTGTCCAATTTTCCCAACACCATTTATTGAAGAGACTGTCTTTCTTCCATTGGATATTTTTTCCTGTTTTGTCAAAAATTATTTGACCATAGAGTTGCAGGTCCATATCTGGGCTCTCTATTCTGTTCCACTGGTCTATGTGTCTGTTTTTGTGCCAGTATCATGCTATCTTGGTGATCACCGCTTTGTAGTAAAGCTTGAAATCATGCAATGTGATGTCCCCAGCTTTGTTTTTCTTTTTCAACATTTCCTTAGCAATTCGGAATCTTTTCTGGTTCTATACACATTTTAGGATTGTTTGTTCCAGTCCTTTGAAGAAAGCCAGTGGAATTTTGATGGAATTGAAAGTATAGATTGCTCTGGGCAGTATAGACATTTTAACGATCTTCCAATCCATGAGCATGGAATGCTTTTCCACCTTTTTGTGTCTTCTTCAATTTTTTTCATGAGCATTCTGTAGTTCCTTGACAGGTCCTTGTACAGATCCTTTACCTCTTTGGTTAGGTTTATTCCCAGGTATCTTATGGTTCTTGGCGCTACAGTAAATGGAATCTATTCTCTAGCTTCCCTTTCTATATTTTCATTGTTAGTGTATAGGAAAGCAACTGATTTCTGTGCATTGATTTTGTATCCTGACACATTACTAAATTGCTGTATGAGTTCTAGTAGTTTGGGGGTGGAGTCTTTTGGGTTTTCCATATAAAGTATCATGTCATCTTCAAAGAGAGAGAATTTGACTTCTTCATTGCCAATTTGAATACATTTTATTTCTTTTTGTTGTCTGATTGCTGTCACTTGGACTTCTATGTTCACTGTGTTGAACAAGAATGGTGAGAGTGGGCATCCTTGTCATGTTCCTGATCTCAAAGGGAAGGCTGTCAGCTTTTCCCTGTTGAGAATATTTGCTGTGGGCTTTTCATAGATAGACTTGATGATGTTGAGGAATGTTCCTTCCTATTCCTGTACTTTGAAGAGTTTTAATCAGGAACAGATGCTGAATTTTGTCAAATGCTTTTTCTGCATCAATT
>CM053610.1:32495804-32583712 GCA_028646535.1 Procyon lotor
GGATTAGGGTAATGCTGGCTTCATAGAAAGAGTCTGGAAGTTTTCCTTCTGTTTCTATTTTTTGAAACAGTTTCAAGAGAATAGGTATTATTTCTTCCTTGAATGTTTGGTAGAATTCCCTAAGGAATCCATCAGGTCCTGGACTCTTGTTTTTTGGGAGGTTTTTGATCACTGCTTCAATCTCATTACTAGATATTGGTCTCTTCAGGTTGTCAGTTTCTTCCTGTTTCAGTCTTGGCAGATTATGGGTTTCCAGGAGTGTATCCATTTCTTCTAGGTTGTTTAACTTATTGGCATATAGCTGTTGATAATAATTTTTGATGATTGTTTCTATATCCTTTGGATTAGTTGTGTTTTCTCCCCTTTCATTCATATTGCTCACCTAGCATAGATACCGCTATACCTGGACCTTTGTAATTCAATTCTTCTTTTTTTTTTTTTTTGAAGATTTATTTATTTATTTTTTAAGATTTTATTTATTTGACAGAAAGAGATCACAAGTAGGCAGAGAGAGAGAAGGAAGCAGGCTCCCTGCTGAGCAGGGAGCCCAATGCGGGGCTCGATCCCAGGACCCTGAGATGACCTGAGTCGAAGGCAGAATCTTTAACCCACTGAGCCACCTGTAATTCAATTCTTTAGAATGATACTTAGATCAAGACTGTCATATTTTTTTTATTTTGTTTTTGTTTGTTTTGTTTTGTTTTTTATGTGCTGACCTTTTAGTCAGTATATTGGGAACAGACTCAAATTTCCCTACTTTTGGTCACTGCTTTTTATGTCCTTGATACTGTTCCCTGCCTTTATTTTTAACTGTTCTAATATTAATTTTTTTTGAGCCATACTTGATGATAATCCAGGTTGCAAATTTGGGCCTTACCATGTATTCATTATAGGATGATCTGTTAATTAGTTTCCTACCTTAACAGGGTTGTCGGGAGTAGTAATGAGATAATGTATGTAAAGTGTGTAGACTATTTCCCACTTAGTAATACATTATTAAGACATAAGAAATAATCTTACCCCTACCCATCACTCATTAATTCTTTGGTGTGATTAGAAATAAAAACATTAAGATTTCAAACTACATTTATAGCTCTGGATAATTTCACCACAAAACTAGGTTATGTGTATGATTGACTTTGATCTCCAATCATTTCAAGAAAAGAATATGTAGTAAAATATTATTTATAAAGGAGGAAATGAGGTTTTCTGGTTGTAAATGAGGTTTTTTTTTTACAACTTAGGGATAGCTTCCAGTGTTCAATAATACAATCAAGGAATTATTTCCAAAAGTTCTTTGAGGTTAACAGTGTATTTTTCTTATGTTCTATTTCTGGTCTCTGTTATTGATTGTGGCCAACAATATTGTAAAATATAGAATAAACCTATCAGGATCTTTCTAAGTATGAATGGCCAGAGACTACTTGTTCATGTATGTGACTCTACTATGGCTGATCTGAAAAACTATTACCAACAAACTCCAGCATTTCTAGAACATGTTTCACTCATTATTTAGGCTCTATGATCAGTGTAGTGGAACCAATACATATCTCATAAAGACAAGGTCAGGCATAGCCAATCTGGAGTCCAGTTGATGGTCACTAGTTGGCTGGTCTGAAGACATCTTGTGAATGCACCTTGAGTTAGGCAAAGCAAAACATGTACTGATATCATCTCATGTGAGTGAATCAGTGAGGTAAAGGCCATGGTGATATGAAATAGAGCCTCCATTTGTTACAGTACATGTATGACTTGATTGTGCAAATATGCAGGCAAAGAATTAATTAAATTCCAAGTGTTAATTAATTAATTAATTATTTAGGCCAGCAAATAATTGAGGGCCTAGTAAAGGCAAGCCACTTAACAAACCAAATTGCCAGATTCCAGGGGGAGATAGAGGAACAGTGGAGGAGAAGGATGTGATAGACTACTATAGTAGCAGAAAGCTACCATAAGGCTTGTTAAGGGTAAGAGAGAAAGCAGTACTGAATGAGGAATTAACTAGAGACAGGGAATACTTATGTCTGGCATCCCATCTCAGGTTTTACCTCCATCATCACTTTCCCCCCCCCAAATCTAGGAGTAACTTTTCCCAGTGTGAGAATGTGATCTGAATCTAGTTGTAAACTTTTGGATGCTCTCAAAGTTTCTGGAGGGTTTGATGTCTCAGAGTCCTTTCTGATACCTTTAATGGCAATTGTTCCAAAGTTTCCATAAGGGAACCCATAAAACCCATAAGGGTCTTCTTGGATGTGAAGCATTGTCTATACACTGTTTGAGTGAAGCTTGCCAGTTTGCTGGGAACCATGCTGAGATGTGGTTTTCTCATCACTTAAAGAGGCCTAATGCAACCCTCCTGAACAGAACATTTGACCAGGTCCATTTTTTTTTTCCCTCTACTCCCCAAACTTACCTTACATCATAGCAACAGTGGTCTAATATGCTACCTTGTCATTGTTCTCCACCCTGTATCCCAATGTTATAGCCTTTAATCATGGGTTTTATAAAAGGATTCTATTTCTACCGGTGGGATTGCACTAAAGTGGGCTGTTAAAGTGGCCAATTAGGACAAAGGTGTCTCTGTAGGGGACCCTTATCTCAAGTTTCACTCCCCCTCTACTCTAACCATAGATTGCTGCTTCCTCTACCTTTTAGGTTGCCAACTGCTCATACACAGTTTTCTTCTATGGGTTTAAAATGGTGTTTTTCTGACCCCATCAGATCATTGACCAGCAAACAGCTTTATTTTGTTTCCTACTGAACAACCTCTTAGCTATGCTCAGTATTTCCTTCTGGGCTGACCTATTCATTGTGGCAATTTGTAATTTTTGTAATATATTTAAGTAACTCTAGATCCTTGGCTTTTAACACTCTTATCCAATTATGAAGTTCAGTTCTTGAGGTGAACTAAGTGTTTATGGCTCTTATTCAGCTCCTTGGGTAGAGAACAAGTCTGCCATAAGTATTAATGATTGATGGAAGTAGGTGAAGTCTTTCTTTTTTTTTCATTCTTTTGGAGCTGACTTTTTGGTTGAAATTCTTGCAATTCTTCTGATTTACTGGCATGGCTTGTTATATGCATTCTTAACATCTTGATTAGTTTTTATATTTGAGCTTTGTTATTGATTCACTTCAGTGAATTGTGTGGTTTTAAAAATTGGAACCCAATAGTTGGTGAAATCCATTTGAAGAAGAAAAAGCCAAGAAATGGGAGCTTTCTTTAATTCTATAATGCTAGAGTCAGAAAGGACATGAATAAAATTTTATTTGCAACACTGTTCCATCATTGGAGGGCATCTCTTGGCCAGAATAATTTTCTCCCAGAATAGTTTTCTCAATAATATTATCACCTACTCGATATTGATCAAAATTCCAAATGTCTACATCTGGCCACATTTCCAACTTTAGACAAACATCTACCTCTAGATTTTTTTTTTCTTTTTAAGGATACCACTTCTAGATTTTGCATGTTTTTCTTTTCTGAGATTTCTAGCCTTCTTGCCACTGAGTATTTAGTTTCTCTATCATTGCTTCTTTGAGTTTTAATATTGAAATATTCCATGTCATTGTTCAATAATACAAAATGTTATAATTTAACATAGAGATTTTTTAGCCTCATATACTAAAACAGATCTTCAAACAGTAAAAAAAACATGTGGTACTAAGCCAGATTAAGCATGTGAAGTGGATTCTAGGAACCTGGAGAGCTGGAAGCAATTCGGGGATAAGAGAGTTGGTGGGAGGATTTCAGAAAAGTTTGGAGACTCAAATCATGAGTAATAAACACATGGTTCCTAGTCTTAGATTCTACTGGTGAAAGTAAAAAATAAAATAAAAAATAAAAAAACCACAAAGAAGTGTTCTGTTTCCTTTGGGTATAAATTAGTCCATGACAAATTGAAAGTGAAATTCTGTAGGTTATTTTCATAACCTATCTTCTAGAGAATATGCTGACTGCTGAAAAAAAAACGAAAATGCAGAAGAAATATATAAATTCCAACACTTTCTAAAGTATTCAAAAAAGGCAGGGAAATGGCTACCCTCATTCTATAAAAAGAAAAGCTGAATTTGTTTGGAAGAATCAGTTATGCAAAAATAACTTTAAGCTTTCTCATTTATGGAATGCTCACTCATTTTCAATATGACTCCACCTAATCACCTATGGAGTCCTATAATGGAATGACACCTCAGTGTTCAGCTAGAGTCTAGGTCTCACAGTGAATTATGGCTACCCCAGGGCTAGAGTCTAGATCTCTGCTCAATGTGTTTCATTTGCCCTCCAAAACCACTCTTCTCCTCCTTCCTATTCTCTCCTTCTTGGAAGGTGATCTATAGGACTGTCTTATTTGGTTTCCCTGCCTTCTGGCTTCCTATTGGGTTTGGGTGGTAGGTACCGCCATCAGGAAGTCTGAGGAGGGGAGAACAGAAGTGAGGTTATTTATTTCTTGTCTGTCTCCACCTTCTGGTAACTGCCCTTCCTCTTTATGCTTACTGGCTTATGGATAGTGACAGTGCCATGCTTACTAGCCTGAGGGAATGGCATTAGCCCTAGTTAATTGCTAAACCCTTTCCACACCTTTGTAAATAGTCTCTCTGATAACCATTTTCAAATGACTCGATTTAAAAGTGCCATCTGTTTCTTGCCAGGACTCTACCAGGTATAACATTCTATGCAGTTGTTTATCCATAGGCATATTCAATAATATTTATGCATATTTTAAATTTTATCTAAAACATAATTCAGTGTTAAAATGCAGCATTTAAACTAAGAAGCAGTGTAAGAATTTTCTACAAAATAGTCATTTGTGGTTCAAAACAGTCAAGAGTAACTGAATTGAAGCTTTTAAACTCCTATATCACAAACTTTTAACCCAGAAGAAATCCCCAGTGTACCAGTTTCTAAGAGAGCCTAGTATTATTTAAGCTTATATAGAACGGAAAAAGGAAAATAGGGGTTATTTAAGGTCTCCAGCAACCAAGGAGGAAAAACCAACAACAAGTTTATCATGGTCTTCACCATGCCCTGGGTCATGTTAGCAGGTAACAGAAGATCTTAATCAGAGCACACAACTTTACTCAGTTAAAATTTTAATACTCTTCTAAACAGTGTCTGTGGTTAAGGCCTAAGCTTGGGAATCCTAAGTACCCAGTTACACTGGGCACTTTCCTCACTTCCATAAGCATATGTCTGTCTTCTTCTCCCCTTAAGTTCACTGAGCTATGACAATAGGTGTCATCCATGCTGATGGCCTTTGTAGAAAATGTAGTGAAGGGTTTGTTGGCACATATTTGATAACTAAGGGAGAAATATTGTTTACAGGTATTTCTGTCTGCTACCCACAACACATTAGGTCTAACTTGTTTGATGAAGCTGTTATGAAACCTGGCTTCCTTCCTTCTTTTATTTATTTATTTATTTTTTAAAGATTTTATTTATTTGCCTGACAGAGAGAGATCACAAGTAGGCAGAGAGGCAGGCAGAGAGAGAGGAGGAAGCAGGCTCCTTATGGAGCAGAGAGGCCGATGCAAGGCTCGATCCCAGGACCCCGAGATCATGACCTAAGCTGAAGACAGAGGCCTAACCCACTGAGCCACCCAGGCACCCCCTTCTTTTACTTCTTAAGTAAATTCATAAATCAGTCTCTGATTGATAAATGCATAAATCTGTGTAGGTGTTCATACATGTAGAATCATGTGGTTGCATTCAAGCAAAAAAAGTTTCCTGTTACCCACAGATTTGTTTTTTACTCAACTGCTTTGAGGAAATTTGTTCATTCTGATGTTCCCTTGGTTGATTTGTCTTCAGACCATTTTTTTTTTTTTCTTCTTCTTCTTCTCCTTGCTGATAACACAGCACAATTATGGAGTGTCTACCAAAACGGCTATGAAAAATGATCTTATTAGAACCAAAGGAACTTCATTATATTGAAGTGCTTTTTTGAAAAATATTCTGAAACATGAAAAATAGCCATCAGAACAGAGAGCGAGATTTCTGTTCTGTGGCCTCTCTTTCTAATTGCTCTGTGTCTCCCCCATCACTTCCTGAACAAGAGGCACATTTGATAAGTCCAGCCCTTCCCTGTCCTTTGTGTCCTTTCCCCAGTGTCCTTTCTTTTGGAGATTACCTCAAGACTTCTCAACTCAACTCAACTTCTCAACCTCAACTACTCAATCGAATATACATATAAATGTCTTTCCCTTTATCTCTTCTGTTTCATATGATTTTAATCCTTTAGGCCTTCTCAAACTCCTTCTAGAACAAGGGAGAATAATTCCACATATGGCAATAATTTAAAATTCAAATGAATTGATTTATAATAAGAAAGGACCTATTTATTTGTGGATAATTTTTAAAAGTATCTCTGAGCATTCCCACATGGATAACTTCTGAAGCTGGAACTGCTGCTTCCTGCTTTCTTGTGAGCACAAATTCTGCAAAGAGAGTGGCTCAGAGAACCATTTCATGCCCAAGTCCCTCCATCATCTCATATTCAACATGACCAATACCAAACTTCCTCCTACCAGCAGGAAAATACAAAACATTTTGAGATTTTCTGATAGAAGTACTCCCAGTTAACTAGTGTTACATCTGTGTGTGTGTGAGTCTGTGTGTGTATGTGTGTGTGTGTGCACACATGCGTGTCTATGTATGTGCACACACATATGCTTGTATGCATTGGGAAGGGAGTTAGTCTTCTTTGTACTGCTCTGCTCACTTCTCTCTCCATACCCACTCGGCTTCCAAATTGTGGATTCCTCCTTTGAAACCACCCTTAAAGGCACCTTCTCCAGTTCAGTTGTTATTGTTGTTATTGTTTTCCTTTTATCCTGGGCCACTCTCTCCTCCCTCTGTACTATCATAATGCCTGTGCAACTGGTGTTTCCCCACTGCATTGTAAGTTACTCAGTTGTAGGTCTCACACAGCATAACTTTCCAGTCTTGGTGTATGCTTCCTTTCTGAAAAGGACTTTTAATCTGCACTCTTGGTCGTGATATTCTTAAAATTTTGTCAACTATACTTCAATTACCTGCACCTGATTAGCAGCTGCTGTGACATTCACCAAAGTAGAATATCTTTCTGTATGTCTCACTGAAAACTAAATCACTGCTCTCATTGTTGCCCTTGACTGAAAAGCACATGGCTTATAAATGTGTTTTATTCATGATTATCTGGCAGCCCAAGCATGATGTTTAATGTAATTGATGTCCCCTATTTACTAATGGATGTTACATCATCATTATTTAGAAAATTTGCTACTGAATTGACATCTGATTAAGGATATGTGATTGAGGTTAAGAGCCTGTGAATGTTTGGAGATACTTGTTTCTAGTATGTGCCATGCAGTGCGGTTTGCTATCTGCAGGCTGCAGTTGCCTTTCCCTTCTGTTAATATCCTGCACTTGACGGGGCTAAGTGGGCATTGAGACGCTCAGCTTCTATGATTCTCCCTACCTACAGAAGGACAAAACATTTATATATAACCTAAGTGTGCAATACAATAATCTGATGAAAGGAAAACAGGACAGGACACTTTTACAGAGTCACATAAGATAGATGAGTATGAAACACAGACACACACATGCATCCAGTTCTACATATATTTGAAGTAATCTGTGTTAGGTTTGAATCAATGGTGGATAAGAGGAGCTAGGCGAGTAGAATAGAGGCAAGCTTTAATGGATGCGCTCTCTGGCGAGGTTCCCTGGCTCACAAGGGAGTGAGGCCGGGAAGTCGCGCCCAGGAACATGTCAGGCTGATATATATGGGGAAGTAAGAGAGGCTCAGGTAACCACCATATAAGGGTGGACTTTGGGGCCGGACAATGCCATGTAAGGGCAGGTTTTTATGGGTCTTTGTTCCTTTGTGTACCAAGGAAGGAAGGCCTCGTGGAGGGAAGGTTTCAGGGTGAAGATCTCAAGATGGAGGACTGGCAGACATTTTATTGAATCTTCTGTGCTCCCCAGGACCGCCGGCCCAACAATCTCTATCAGGGTGGTTTTATTTTATTTTATTATTTTTTTTATTTTTATTTTTTTAAAGATTTTATTTATTTGACAGAGAGAAACACAGTGAGAGAGAGAACTCAAGTAGAGGGAATGGTAGCGGGAGAAGCAGGCCTCCTGCCGAGCAAGGAGCCCGATGTGGGGCTCGATCCCAGGACCCTGGGATCATGACCTGAGCTGAAGGCAGATGCTTAATGACTGAGCCACCCAGGCGCCCCTATCAGGGTGGTTTTAAATGTAAGTTTCCTTTGAGAGTTTGAAGTAGCTATATTAATTTATAATGAGAGACCTGGAGTTAGAGGCTTTGAGATCTTAGTCATAAAGTTTACCAATTATGATATCCATCCTCCTATCCTGCACCCTCAGTTCTGGATATAGAGTAAGACTACATTTACTGGAGCTCTTGTGATTGCATAAAGTGTAGGACTAGTTTTGGCCAATGAGTTGTGAGAAGTTGCCAAGGCTTTCACTGCAGCATGAGACCTGTCCTTTGCCATGCTGAGCAGCAATAATCTAGATGGTAGCTGGCATCCCAGAATAAAAACAGCGTGGAACAGAGGTATAGCCAATTCTCACTAGACAGGAAAACAAAAACAAAACCCAAGAACAAAACAAAAGCCAAAAAAATCTTTGTGGTTTGAAGCCACTGACATGGCAGTGGTGTTTGTTACCACCTAATAATAACCTGTCCTATCCTGACAGGTACACTTGCTGTGATTCTGGCTTTATATCTTTTTGGCTATAGGATCTCATTATGTAGGTTGATGAACTCTGTCATTTTTGAGGGGCACCTGGATGGCTTAGTCAATTAAGCTTCCAACTCTTCATTTCAGATCTCAGGGTCCTGAGTCTGATCCCCACGTCAGGCTCCACGCTGGGCACGGAACCTGTTTAGGATTCTCTCTCTTCCTCCCCACTGCCCCTCCCCACTGTGCACTCTCTCTAGAAAAAAAGAGTGTATTATCTAAATGCCTACCTTATAAGGTTATTGTAAAGACCATATTAGATAACAATGTATATGAAAATGTTATGTGAATAAGATGATATGCATATATATAAGCTATTGTTTTTATTTAAGATTTCTTAAACATATATTCATTTTAGGAACTTAAAAATCATTAATTTTATTTATTTTTTTTTAATTTATTTATTTATTTGATATATAGAGAGAGAGATCACAGTAGGCAGAAAGGCAGGAAGAGAAAGGGGAAAGCAGACTCCCTGGTGAGCAGAGAGCCCGATGCGGGGCTCAATCTCAGGACCCTGAGATCATGACCTGAGCCTAAGGCAAAGGCTTTAACCCACTGAGCCACCCAGGTGCCCCTAAAAATCATTAATTTTAAGGATAATTTCTGATGATGGTAAATCTAAACAGTGAGGAATAGTAAGTATAAGCAAAAATTTTCTTCTTTATACCATCCCATTACACACATTCCCCATTCCAGAGGTATCTACCGTGAAGTGTCTTGTGACTAAGCATGGAAGCATACTTTTATGCATAATATTTTTCAACTTTTTTTTGTCACTTAATAATATATTTTGAGCCCTCTGCTCAGTTTTCCTTGTAATGGTTTTATAATACTCTGCTAGATAAATGAACCATGCTTTATATAACCTATCAATCAAGAATTATTATTTTCTTTAAAGAAATGAATACCCTAAGGGGTACTTAACATAACTTAATTATTTTTTAAAATTGAACAAAGAAAGGATGTTATAGGGACTGTGATCATAACATATGCTGCTGTCTTTGTGGAAAGAATTAAAAACAAAGCAGTGGTAATATTTATGTCCCAGGATGGCAAACACTAGTGCCTGTAGAGACCAGGGAGATAAATTAATAAAATTAGAGATGAGGGCTCAGGAAAGACATTAAGGAGACAGAGATGGGATGAGAGGGAAGGAAGGAAGGAGAGAGAGTGAAGAGAAACAGGAGAGAGAAGAAAGAGAATTGTTGCCACTGGGAAAACACATGCCTTTCTAAAGATAGCAGCTGATACTCAGCTGAAGCCCACTATTTTCACCATCAATTCTATCCCAGCAGGGGCAGATAAGATTTTTTAAGAGAATTAAGAAATCCCTATATATGCATATATATATGATTATTATTATCTTGATTTTTTTAAAGTCAGAAACTAAATCAAAAACTTTATTTTTAATGCACAAGCCAAATTAAATTTGTTGGGCAGGGAGCAACTGGGTATAGTCGAGAGAAAGTTTGTTGCCTTAGTGTAAGAAGTACAATAGAGGCACAGAATTTGAACATATCTTAAAAGAATAGAACTACAATAATGACCACATTTCCATGACATAAGTGTGTTCCATACCATGGAAATCTTCCTGACTGTAATTATGTTTTTTAAATCCATACAACCAACAAGCACAGGAATCCTTGAAGAACATTTAGTGTAATTTTATTTTTCCTCTATTCTATGCTCTACAGCATCATATGAAAAGAGTGTTCAGTGACTCTTTGACCTGCCATTTTTTCCATCTCAGGATTAAAATGGAATTATGCATATTAATGCGGAAGCAACTTGCCTTCTGTATGGTACTGACTAAAAAACTGTTGATATCACTTTTGTTTAAAAACAAATATCATACTGAAGTGTTTTGAATAACATACAATTTGATTCTATAGCTGTCTCAATTATTAGTTGTTCCATGTAAATTTTGATCAATTCAGTCAAAATCATGAAAATACTCATGAATGTAAATTTACCTTGGATTCTAATCTTGTTGTCCATATATACTGGTTTTTCCTCTGCTTAAATGTGACCTAAAATTAGAAAGATGCATATTGCACATTTTTTACAATGTGAGAAGTGGCTCTGCAGAGTGTTTTGAAGCTTAGGTTGCTTTAAGCAGTAAAAACTAATCATATATCTTAGAGGAAGGGGAAGCATTTGAAACCCCCCCAAAAGAAGGTAAAACCAAATTCATTCATGTTGTAAGGTTGAATGCCTACTTAAAATATTTATACTTATAAGTTATAATGAAGACAACTCTTTGTTGACTCAAAGTGTGGTGAAAGTTTAGAAGTTGTTATTTTATATAAGGATTCCATTATGAAATATGAAATTAGGGTTGAACAAAGAGTTTTTGTTCCATCTGGTTCAGATGTGAGAAAACTTTTCATTTTTTGACATGTATGAATATCTCCTTCTTTCCAAACTTGGTAGTTTTCTAGAGTCTAATAATAACTGAAATTCGTTTTTAAAAACCTGCCAAGAGGACCCACTTTTCTGTCTGATTTAACTAATGTAACTATTAGATTTAATCTGTTTAGTTGGGGAAAAATTAGTTTGTGACCGCAAATGGCTGTCTGCATTAATTATATCCAAATGAACGGAGTAATTTTTAGAACTTTTTTCCTATTAATTTTTCTTTGCTTGGTTAGATTTTTTTCACATCTGTCTTACAACAAGTATGATGTAAGTATGTTTATTATATTTCATGTATATATTATCTATATGCACATCTATAGTAGAATATATATGTATGTATGTTATATATTATATATGATGTATATCATACCTATATTTTTTATATATATGATATATATATCACTATATGGGCTTCTCTCTGTGATCATCAGAAAAATTCAGAGATCAGATATATTCTGGCTTATTTGGCTTATTCTAGCCAAATGAATAGGCCAAGCTATACCTCAAGGGTTGGCCAATTTCTCAGAAGCCATATATGGCTTTCTACTGATCTCTTCCACAAGTAGTTTTTATCCCTTTCCTGTCATGACTCCAATTATATTCCATTTTTATGTTTGCATATATTATGCCATGGGGCATAAATGAGCTCAGCTAGACCATGATATTCCATAGTGGAGACCTATTTGCCTAGAAGGTAGGGGAAGGGAAGGAAAAAATAAAATAAGATAAAAACAGAGAGGGAGGCAAACCATAAAGGAGGGACTCTTAACTATAGGGAACAAACTGAGGGTTGCTAGGGGGTGGGGGATGGGATAATTGGGTGATGGACTTTAAGGAGGGCACTTGATATAATGAGCACTGGTTTTATATGCAACTGATGAAACACTAAATTCTACCAGTAGGGGCCAAAAAAAAAAAAAAGGGAGTTGGCGTCTGGGCGTCTGGGTGTGACTAGGACATTTGTATGTCTATTAACTGCCATTCCCTACCCATCTTATCAATTCCCCTGTGCTCTTTCACTCCAGTAACCCGAATGTTGATGAACAACAGGACTTGGGACAGAACAAACAGAATCAGAGTCAGAATGCCCCATCCCCCATTTCTTGTCTCTCATTGCCCGTTAAGTTTCATTCATTGGAGAGTTTTTTTCCCCTGCCCCTAGATGAAGACTTGATTTCTCCCATGATTTCTATGACTCTAACAGAATAAAATATCCTGACATCACGTGGCAGGACAATCACAGTCTCAATTATAATACCAAGTTTATATTGGTATATTGTGTTTATAATACCAAGAAATTATAATACCAAGTTGTGTTTACCAAATCTGAATTGGATTTAAAGTTTACTCTTCTTTCTTTCATCTAGTTTTGGGCCTGCTGTGGACTGGCTGCTTAAGGTAGAGGAAGAGCACAATCTTTCTACTTTCTTTTTATACCTCCCATTTTAACTTGTTCTGGAGCTTAAAAACTGAAAGTTTGTGATTTTACCAGAGGGAGGAAGGAAAGTTTGCAGATAAGGGGTGTAGGAAGGTTCTTCCTTCACAGTTGGCTTTATGCTTTTAAGGTTTCTTCAGAATTATTCATCTGTCCCTTGAAGTTTAATTGCCTTGGGTTGTTGTGTTCTATTTTAACAGTCACTCATTTCCTTCTCAATAGGATTGCAAGATGAAAAACAAGACTCCAAATAAAATTTTAATATCAGTAAAGTACTGAATAAGTTATTAGTGTAAGAATGTCCCAAGTATTTCATTGGGATACACTTATTTGAAAAAATTATTTATTTTTAAGCTGAAATTCAAATTTAACTGGGCACCCTGTATTTCAATTTGCTAAATCTTATAACTCTGGGTGGAGGGATATTTTTGAAGGCTGTCTGCTCTTGCGAGCCATCCAAATCTGGATATTTTATCATGTTGTGCTTTAATACCAGAATAATATGTTTTGGTCTGTGCCAAATAAACTTTTTACAAACATAACCTTTCAAAGCTGGATATAGATTGTAAATTTCTCTTTTTATTTTATGTAACTGTCCAAAATGCAGCACAAATGTTAAAATATTGTACTAGTAACTGCATGTGATAGACTTGTTAAGCCAATTAGACCATAAACTCATAACCTTTTCTGCATCTCAGTGTCTAGAAAAGAAATTTGCAGATGGTAGATGGGTATGAACACTTAGTGATTGACTCATATGGTTATCTGTGGTTCCATTATCTAATAATTTTCCAAATTTAAATTCTAATATTGCTGATCTATCACTACTATATTTGTACGGTATTAGAATTACAAGCACAAGTAAAGGAATCCTAAAGTACATAATGACAAGTGGATCCCAGCAATTAATGCATTTTGAGGTGGTCTATGAATATTTAATAACAGTGATTATTAGAGTACTCCATTGTTTCCATTAAAGAGGCAAGAGAATTTTGTTTCTTTCAGGATCATTAAAAAGGCAACTGTGCCTCAGAATGGAATAGTTTATCCTCTCTTCCTATTCCTCTCAGCTCTTTCTAAGTAGAGTCCATTCCCATCAGTTTGACTCATTATTCCTCACAAGATTGAAAGCCGAGTAATTTTTATTCAACAGATAGGAATTTCATGTGATTTCTCAAGGTCATACAGAAAATTTACAACAGAGAACAGAATTTCTTAAGAGAAACAGTTTTAAAGCTGTTTGTCTCTCACACTACTTTCTCAGCTAGCCAATTTTACATAGCCAGGAAGGTAAAATGGATGTAGTTAAGTAATTTGTTTTCAATGAATTAAAATAAAGACTCCCTAAAGCCTATGGGTTGCCACCATAAATCAGAGAAGGAAGAAGATAATACTAGCAACACTAACACTTCTTTCTATTATTATAGATTAGAGGTAAATATAAATATGACCACTGCCACCTCCCTGAACAAGAGTGCAAACTCGTCTAGTAAGAGTATGTGAAGAAAAAAGGCTAATACATACATATCTCCAATGTCCTGTCCTTGTGAAGGAAGTAGCTAGCATCGCTCTCCTTAATTCAGTTATAAGGAAACTGAGTACTGTGTATAATGTTTTAAGTTGGTTAAACTGGAATTACATTTCCCAGAATCCTCGTCCCTGTACAATTCTGGTTAGAGTTGGCAAAAAAAGAGGGATTTGGAAGGTAGAAGTTGAAGTTTTCATTATTAGGTGTGGTGATGGTTATAGAGATACCAGCAAGTCCTTACTTATCCTCACTTATCACCCTCCATTCCCACCTACTTACCCAGTTGACCAAGCATGGCCTCAGGGCCCCCAACCAGAGGCCTGCCTGTAAGCTTACAGAGGCAATAGCCACATAGAAATGGGTTTCCTTTTCTATAAGCCGACCTTGACATTCCTTTTTTGGTGACTGGGCATGCATGGCTTCTCAGACTGACCATGTGGTAACTTCCCTGTTCTTCCCACTTCCCCTAGCACCTTCGTTCTGGTTTCTCCAGCTTTTCCCACAACTGTATAAAGTCTTCTAATTATCATCAATCTGTATCCCATAGCTTCTGGTTCTAAAGGTCAGGGTATCCCTGAAGCTCTGCACAGTTGTGCCTCAGAGCTCCTTTTTTAGCTCCCTGCACACATTCAAAGTGGCTAACTCTGCAGGATGCAATAGACTATGCCTTTGATGCAGGTAAACTTGAGAAGTTATGTTTACATTTGTACATAACAACCAAATATATACTAGTGGGTATATCCATGAGTAATGGGAACTTCTTGGGAATGAGAATCTCATCTGAGGGGTAAGTTCATACACAATGAAGCCAGCTCGCAAAGCTTGGCCTCATTAAAACACAGTGATTTTTAACTCATGTGGGGGTGTTGCTGCTCAAACTGAGTAGCAGGCACCTTGTATGGGTGAAAGCTCAGAGAAATCAATCCAATAAAAAATCAGAATGGCATGAAATTGCTGGTAAAAGTGGGGCAGAATGTCTTTATAGCATGTAGTTTAAAAGACCCTGATGCTTGTGATGGCATGTCCTTGGATACCTGGATTTTTACCTTCTTTGGACCTCTAGAATCAACACTGAAGACAGCCCTCATTTCTCAATGTTCAGGATGCTGTCAGTGCCCCACCCACACCCTTGGCAGTCACCTGCAAATGCCACTTCCTAGAATAGCTGTGACTCTGCCCTAGGGCTTTTATCTAGCAGCTGAAGCCCATCACCCCCACACAAGCAAGACCTAAACACTGGGTGCCCTGAAGGCACCACTCCTTGACAACAGGAATCAGTGGATACTTAACACAGGCTTCCTTCACTTTCTAGGGGTGGGGTAACTCTGAAGTGCTTGTCCCTTGTGTCCCACATTGTCTCCCAGAGTTCCTCAGTGGGATTGAGCTTGAGTTGCTTGCAAGGCAATGTGCTTGATAATACACTATACTGGCTGCCCTCCCTTGCCTGTCTCACTTCCCTGGTCCCCTACTACTGTTTCCTGGAATCAACCTCCAAACAAGCCATTCCCATGTGTGAACTTGTTTCAAAGTCTGCTTCCAAGGGATGAAAAGTAAGACCTTTTCACGGCTTTTGGCTGGGTATGTCTCTTTCTGGCTGTTTGGTTTTGCTGAGGATTTGTTTATGATGTTAAAATTTGTATAGAGTAAAAAGAGAAGGGGAAGCGACTTAGAAGGTAAAAGCAAGATCTTCGGTTATAAAGTACATTATTAAATTGGAAGTTTCCGTGGAAGCCTCAAAATGAGTTTCAATTCCTAGAGTGTTGTGAGACCCAGAGGAGGGTAGGAAGAGCCTATTTCTCATTCTGAGCCCAACAAAAGGCTTCAATGGGACTCCTTGTGGGGCCTGATATTTGCTTCTTCAGGTAGGGGGACACAATGTATTGTGACTGCCTCCTGTCTAGAAAGTGAAGAGGTAGAGAATGGGCAGCTTGCTCCTGGGAGCCAGTCTTGGGCTTGCCCAGCATTCTGGCAGCAACTTGATAACATACCTTTTTTTTTTTTTTTTCTTTTTTTAAAGATTTATTTATTTATTTATTTATTTATTTTTTTTAAGATTTCATTTATTTGACAGAGAGAAACACAGCGAGAGAGGGAACACAAGCAGAGGGAATGGTAGCGGGAGAAGCAGGCTTCCCGCCGAGCAGGGAGCCCGATGCGGGGCTCGATCCCAGGACCCTGGGATCTGACCTGGGCCGAAGGCAGACGCTTAACGACTGAGCCACCCAGGCGCCCCAAGATTTATTTATTTGACAGAGATCACAAATAGGCAGAGAGGCAGGCAGAGGGAGAGGGGGAAGCAGGCTCCCTGCCGAGCAGAGATCCTGATGCAGCGCTCCATCCCAGGACCCTGAGATCCCAACCTGAGCTGAAGGCAGAGGCTTTAACCCACTGAGCCACCCAGGCGCCCCGATAACATACCTTTTATCTGATGACAAAGAATGTGAGAGTTTCTGGTGAAATGAATGTTAGCCTTGTGCATGAGAGAGAGGCAGTACACATATTCTCATAGATCCTGAAAATAGGGACAACTGAAAGGGTAAAGAGGCTAAAGTGAATAGCTGGATTGTTCAGTATTGAGAGGTAGGATTGCTGGATTTAGTAAATACAAATAGGGAATGCCCAGTTAAATTAAAATTTTCTCTTAAAAATCCCAAATATTTTTAGTATTTTACTATAGTACTTTACTATAAAAAGTATGAATCATGCACCATTTAGGATATACTTATATTAAAAAAAAAGTTATGCATTGTTGAGCTGAAATTCAACTTTGACTGGGCATCTTAGGTTTTATCTGGCAACTATGCTTCCACCCTGCTCCCCCACCCAGTTCCCAAGAGTACTAGAAACAAGTGATTGTGAAGATGATGCACTTCGTGTGATACTGCTAAAATAAATTCTTGGAGTAGCAGGTGAAGACTGTGCTCTGCTCCCACACTGGGTTAAAAAGTGAACAATGATTTAATGCTTCACCTAATTAATTTTTCTTTTTAATTTATTGATCCACTCAACATATGTTTATTGAGTGCTTACTATGTGTCAGACACAATTCTAAGCACTGAGCAAATAGCAGTGAAAAAAGCAGACAAAATTCTTGAACTCACAAGAATTTGATGCTAGTGATACATGTTCTTGGCAAACAGAGTGGAACTTGGGGCCAAAGGGTCCTGTAAATCTTTGAAGCAGGTGATGATTCCTTCCTCAACCCTTGTAATTCTTGCTTTCCTGCCCTGTTGTGTCTAATGTTCCCCTGGGACACTGTCAAGAGAAAAACCTTGAGTGTTACTACCACTGGTCCAACTCACTAAGATCTGTTTGCAGATGGTATTTGAGTGAAGAATCTTCAGCTATACCTGATGGTGTCTATATATATATATGTATATATATGTATATATATATATGTATATACATATCTTATATCCTACTTCATTTCTTAAAAGATGTGAAGTGGCATGACTCATGCAGTTCTGTCTGCTTTACTCATTCATTCATTTGCCTTATTCAGTCAAAACAGATGAATGGTATGATGGTAATGGCCCACAGCTGATAGGGCCATGGATTTGGATATGGTCGAGTCTTTAAAGGAAGTACAAAGTCCTTAACATCAGAGGCCATAAAGTCTGAGAACTTAAAATTGTGACATCATCATATATGATCCTAGTAGGAAAAAAATAAAGGAGAAACAGAAAATACTTCAATTCCTTCTTCTAAATTTTAATTACAATTTTACTTTCTCCTTACTTCCCTAAATGTTTCTATTATCCTCTGTGAGGGGCAAAATGAAAGCAAATATAGATATTGAACTGCAACCGTATGCAGGCAGAACATGTAATAAAAGAGTGCTGCTGCCAATCAAGAAAGAATATATTGGGTTTAATATGATCAGTTGAGGAAGTAATGGTCTGTCTACTGTGGCTGTCCATTTTTAACTTGATGCTCATATTTTAAATGAAGTCCCTTTGGGGAGAGTATTACATTTTCAATGCTTTATTATGAAAGAAAAGTTTTAGGACAGTTTATACACACATTCAAAGAAATATACTTTGCAAAGTTGATGTCTACATTAATCTTAGAAGTGTGTGTGCGTGTGTGTGTATGTGTGTGTGTGTGTGTAGATGTCTTTCAGTGTTGCTCTTATATAAAATGTTCCCTGAACAGGATGACAGTTTGACATTTTCTTTCTCAAGCTAACTATTCCCCTTTGCTCTGTTTTTTTCTTCATTAGTGATAATATTCAGTTATTATATAAAGGAAAAAATAAGTACTATCCTGTTTGCAGAGTAGGAGAAATCAAATCTATCTTTAATAGGTTGGAACTGCTCCATAAACCATGAACCATGATTCCATTTCCAAAATTTTAGCACTGGAAATATTGTTAGTTATCCTTAAATGAGTATTGTTGGGGAGCAAGACTGTCCTGTCTCCTTCAAGGTCCTAGTTGGATTAAGAATCAAATTGATGTGAGACAGATTAATAGGAGAAAATCAAATATAATTTCATACATATGAGAAATCCACACAGACATGGAAATTTCAAAGACAAGCAAAATGAAGTATATATGTCATTCCATGTTAAGAAGGGGAGAGGGGTCTGGAAAATTAAAGGGGAGGAATGCAATTTAGAAGATGAAAAAGATAAGTGTTTGGTAAACAAGTGTTTGGTGGGCCATTTGGAAATAATGGGACATAGAGGATCAAACAAGCCTTGCTGAGTTCTTCTCTGTCTACCATACCTAGTTTATAACATCAGGTAGTTATCTATGGTGATAGTTCTCTTCCTGTAGCAGGTCCTGTATGGAAATACTTTTAGGCAGTTTTTTCAAGAGATTTATTTTTCCATTTGAGAGAGAGAGAGAGAGAGAGAGCATGAGCAGGGGGAAGGGCTGAGGGAGAAGGAGAGAATCTTAAGCAGACTCCCCACCAATCAGGGAGCCCAAAGCAAGGCTCAATTCCATGACTGTGAGATCATGACCCGTGCTGAAATTAAAAGTCAGACATTTAACCCACTGAACTATTCAGGTGTCCTTCTTTTAGGTAGTTGTGCAGGAGATAAAGAGATTTTCCTGAATCTGCTGGGTTTTGATTGCTTTTTAATGCAAAATAATCTTATATGTTAATAAAAAAAAATAAAAAAGATATCATAGAACAATTAATCCTTTGAGAGCAGCATCTCCTCTTCTCATCAACTACTGTGGATATAGTGATTATTGGCCCATCCTTCAATGGCCTCCTCTAAGTTTTTGCATACCTGTAGCATTGTAAGTAATTCTCTAACAATAATTGTAATAGTTAATTTCTGGGTGATACTGACATTTATTATAATAAAAACTATAAATTTACTGTACTAAAATATTTACAAGCAAAAAAAAAATAATCTTCATGCCAAAGTGGTCCAACTTGGAGTGGCCTGCTCTTGGCCCCTATAGTCTTTTTGTTCAAATTTCATTTTCCTTAAGGTGAGGAAACTGAGGCTCACAGAAACTAAAGCTCCCAGTCTACATTTGCAGGGGTGGTCAGTAACAGTCTTCTAGGCTAGTGTTTGAGTCCCTACAAACTGTTACCTCCTTTTTAGAGAATGAGTGTGCATATCAGCGCCCTAAAGGAGAACACACAGGAGGGGACCCATCAGAGTTGACACCCTGGCACCTTATTCAAAGTAGCAGGTGAGAAAATAACCTACTTCTACAACCCTCTCCTGAAGAATGGGCACTGTGGCGAAGAGAGGAGCTGGGAGGCCACCCCAGGACTGACTGCTGTGTCTGTGGGAAACTTAGATGGGTGGGGCCTGCTCAGATGCAGATTATTTTGTATAATTTATAATCACTGAGTCTCTTGACTAGAACTTTTGATGAGGTATGTAAGCCCTACCAGTTAGATGCTATTCTAATATCTTTGCTTTTCAACCCTTTCACACTGGAATTCTTATAACTCGGTCTCCTAGTAAATGCTCATGAGTTTTATTCTTCAGTTGACTGTGCTGTTTACTCAGCTAGGTAACTTCCCAGTTTTCATTTGTGCTGACAACCACCATTTTCTAAGCATTTTAATATTTTCTGGTTTTGAATGAGCCATTCCACACACACTACCCTCAGTTCCCCCACCGGAACTGAGACAAATGCAGCCATCCATTTAAAGATGTGCAGATGAGTTCTTTGCTTATCAGGGCTGCTGTTTTCACAAGCTCCAAGGACTTAAAGATTCCACTACACTGTAAAACAGCACCCTTGGCTTTAGTGTTGCATACACTTATTGCTAAATTTTATGATTATTCAAGAGAGTTGTTGTGGCATAAAAACTCTGAATCAAGCTTGAGTGGTGCTGGCATGCCAGAACAAGCATGAAGACAGACTCTACCAGCCAAGTAGTGATTTATATTGCATAAAATTAACTATGCATACTATTTGAATAGCCATTTATGCTACTTTATATGATAGTTCAAAGTAGATTGTAAATGTAAATAAATTAAAAAAAAAAAGATGAACCTGTTTTCCTCACCATTTCTATCCATGAGGACAAGTCTTGACATCATCTTGTTAATTTGGGATTAGGCAGAAGCATTCAATTCCTATTGCCTCAGCATGGTTGGACTAGCTCTTCAGATTTCATAATGGAAAAATAATACAACATCTGCATTCATTTCTCGGGAAGCCAGCTAGTGGTGTGATTGCATTATGTTCTCAAGAAGTATCATGACTTTTGTCTTCCTTTAACTACATCAAGGCGCCTTTCTTTTGTAGGATTATTTTAAAGAAAGTAAGATACAATTTCATTTTCTCTCATCGAAGCATATAACATATGGCTATATGCCTCACAATCTATTCCTAGTTGCTAAAATGATCTTTTAAATGAATTTTTAAATAGTTTTATTATAAAATAAGATAAATATTTGGGGGGGAAAAGAAAGTTTTAAGTAATATTTATGTATTACTTATATACATATATTACTTATATTATGTATTATCAGCTGTTGCTGATAATTCTGTATTATGTATTATCAGCTGTTGCTGTGTAACAGACCACCATGAAAATTTTATTGGTGTAAAACAATAAGCATTATATCTCACTCACACATTTGTTAACCAGCTGCGGTGGTTCTACTTCAGGCTTCAGGGTTGAGTTTGGTCTTCTCTGCATTCAGGGGCCCAGGCTGGGCTCGATCGCTACCCAAGGCAGGGGGTACTTTCAGAAGTTAGAAGCTCTCAGAGGAGCACATGGAAACAAGAGATACCTCTTAAGCCCTGGACTTGAAACTGGCACAATGTCACTTCCGTTGGTCACCCACATTCCATTGGTCACGTCAAATTATGTCACAAAGACCAGTATCAGTAATATTAAGAAAAATGCTTCTCTTCTCATGGTTGCCAATTACTGATCAGTATATGAAAAAGGATTTTTAAAATTATTTTTTGAAATTCATTATTAAAAGATTTTTTTAGATGACTGTGCTTTATCAAGTTTTATATTAACATTGCATAGACTTTCAAAAGTAACTGTGGATAATGACTTTGAACCATTGATGTGTGCAAAACAAGTATAGAAATGCTATGTAAATGAAGGGATGGGGAGAACTTCCTACTTTTCACTGGGGTAAGCATTAGTTTTCTTTCTTTCTTTCTTTCTTTCTTTCTTTCTTTCTTTCTTTCTTTCTTTCTTTCTTCCTCTCTCTCTTTCTCTCTCTCTCTCTTCCTTCCTGCACTCCTTCCTTCCTTCCTTCTTTTCTTCCCCTCTCACTTTTTCTTTCTAAGAGAAACATCCTTTTATTAAGTTTATGAATAGTAAAAAGTAATGATAAGCAAGCAACCAACTTGATATTAAGTAATAAAAGTTATCAAAACTATCATAGCCAAGAATACTATTTTGGAAAAATTACTTTTTGGGTTTTGGCCCCATTTTGAAACAACTTATAACCCCTAAAGGGGTTAAAAAAATGAGGGCACCCAATAGACAATGGAATTTAAATACAACAATCATGAGAGTTTCATACAATTGGTGATGGATTACCACAACTGACATGCTCTTAACTCAATCAGATGATAAAAAAGATAGAAACCATTTCAACTATTTGTATGTTTTTAAGTGAGTTGGAATTAGAGATATCTGATTTCACTAAATCCACCAAGAGTTTCCAAAAAACAGATGGCATTTTAAGCCAAAAGATAGTCCTTTGGATGATCTTTGAGATATGTAATTTATCTGAATGCATTTGCCCTCATCTGTGATTTCCTGGAGCTTAGAACTGTGTCATATTCATGGCCTTCCTTCCTGCTACAGAGCCTGAAACATAGTTGGTGTTCAATAAATGTCTAGAGAAGAGAGAAAAAAATCTTGGAGTGCTACTTGAAAATTTATGGAAAGTATTTGTCTAAGTACTTTATACTCAGTACTTTTTCTAGTTATTGCTGGTAGTGTTGATTTTTGCAGATTTAAAATACATTATATTTATTTTAAACAAATCTATGTTTTTAGATATTAAGATAAAAATACTGTCTTATAGAAAAACAGTAAGACAGTGCTATAAATTAAAATCAACACCTTAGAAAGAAAAATAAGATTTTAGGGTTTGTTATTAAAAATAAATTTAGCGCCTCAAGTTTTAAATTCTAAAATTCATAACATAACATTAAGACTCAGTAAAATATGCCTTGTGGTTGGCTACTTTGTTGTAACACGTTTCTATTACATTTGGTTTCATTTCTTCTATTATGATTATGATTCTCTTTACACTTACTTGTTACCAAGAAGTTACTTTTTCTTCTGTTTTTAAAACATTTTTTGAGGGAGAGACTATATTTTGTAACTAAGAAGAAGATAATATATGATTACTCAAAAGCAAGATTTTAAAACAAGGAAGGTAGATCTTTTTTCTCTTTGAAATGCTGTATTTTTTTTAAATTAATAATATAATAATACCTCAAGATGCAAATATACACATAAAATAGAATGGAATGAGTATAGTTGTATGCTTTGTTAAAGAGATGAACTTTTCTGTAATTATTCATTAGCAAATAATCGTAGATGTGAGTCATGAGATAGTTCATTGGAAGAAAATCTGTAGTATTTTTTATAAAGCCTAGGATTAGCTTGATTTTGATTTTGATTTTTGATTTTTTTAGTTTCTTTTTTTCTAAGTTTTTATTTAATTTTTTAAAAAAATTCCAGTTAGTTGGGGTGCCTGGGTGACTCAGTTGGTGGTTAAGCCTCTGCCTTCAGCTCAGGTCATGATCCTGGGGTCCTGGGATTGAGCCCCATGTCCAGTTCCCTGCTCAGCAGGGAGCCTGCTTCTCCCTCTCCCTCTGCCCCACCCTCTGGCTCTTGCTCTCTCTGGCTTCCTCTGTCTCTCTTAAATAAACAAACAAACAAACAAATAAATAAATCTAAAAAAAATCTTAAAAAGTATTTTTAAAAAATTCTACTTAGTTAACATACTGTGTAATATTAGTTTTCAGGTGTACCATTTAGTGATCTTTAAAAAAATTCATGTTATAGTCATCACTCTACAGTTAATACATTTACAGACAGGTGGGATAGTTCATTTTCTACTATATGATCAATAGGTTGGAGGTCTATCACTGATGATAGTAAGGATAGAAGTCTTTCACCTATTGGTGATCTCAATGAATAAAACATTTCCTAACAATTCTTCTGGTAGAAAATTGTTTTTCTAAATCTAGTTTAGCATCTTGGCCTTTTTCCCAGGTGTGGGCTTATGAAGAAATGTTTTCTTTAAGGCAGAATATGGCTTAGATTATTGTCCTATTATTTTTTTCCTTTTTTCTTTCAGTCAATTGATTCCTCAGTCATGCAGCTTTTAGCAAGTTTCCTAGTTTGAAGTTGGTCATCCTACTACATAGTCTGCAGTCTAAGAATTATATATATTATTTTACCTGGATGTTTTATTCAAAATCAAACATATGCATGTTAAATTTGAATACTCCCCTTCTCACATATATAAAAGAATAAATCAAAAAGTAAATCTCAAGAAGGAGCAGTGAAAATAAAGATAAACCTAAAACTCTATATTCAAGGACTCTTACAGAACTATAAATATATCTCTACTACCAAAGTTATTAGTTAAAATAAAATATAAATTTAAAAAGATGCTATATCTCAGCCATTCCCATTACTTAGAAACACACACTCCTAAAACTTTATGACCTGCCGATTATGTTAAGGTAATCTTTTAAAAAAAAACTTAACTGCATTAAGTTGCTGTAAGTGCAGAGGAGTGCACAATTATTTCAGATTTTAAATCTTCCCAACACACACACATACATACGATATTTCTACTCAGTAGCTTGACTTAACTTGGAGAAGTGCCTTAGAAAAGTAACTTCAGGGTGGTGGAAGAAAAGAAAGAAAACAACTCTCCTTGAATTTAATCAATAGCAACATTGCATCCTATGTTTAAGTTTCTTATACTCTTAAGTCCAGCTCTGGCTTTGTTTAGTTCATTCAGTTGGACTAAAGTAAGGGTCTTTGCACCGGTTCTTCACATGAAGATGTTTTAAAGGGAAAGAATACTTTAAAGAGTAATTTGATTCATAAAAGTCAACTACAAACTTCCTTTCTACAAAGAAAGAAAGAAAGAAAGAAAGAAAGAAAGAAAGAAAGAAAGAAAGAAAGAAAGAAAGAAAGAAAGAAAGAAAGAAAGAAAGAAAGAAAGAAAGAGAGAAAGAGAGAAAGAGAGAGAGGGAGAGAGGGAGAGAGGGAGAGAGGGAGGGAAAGAAAGAAAGATAAAGAGAAAAGCTCGGGAAAACCGAAGAGCTAATGTTTTGATCCCTTGTTAAAGAGATATTTGTTATATATAAATTTGTTTTCAGCCCAGTTCATTTTCATAGAAAAAAAAATGATATGCTTTTAGAGTTTGATGCAGACAATATTACCAGAAAAATTGTAAGAAATGGCATGTCCAGAACTTATAGTTTATTGAAGCACCATTTGTGTCTTTGTTTTGCCATGAAAATACAATGAATCAACCAAATTCTAGTGGCTGGAAGTTCATTTCAATTTTACATATTTATTGGCAGCAGACATCCACATGGAAGTGATGCAAAGATGTACAACGTCTTCCCTTAAGACTCTTAACCATCTAGCCAAAGAAAAGAGGTGAATACAGGGAAAGTTACATTGCAACAGAATATTTAAATAAGTCAGTAGAATGTGAGTTAATTCTTTATGATGATAAGAAGATGGAAGGATTTCTTAAAAATATGAAACAAAAAGATATAATAAATTGATGGGTAAAAAGGATAAATAGAAATTGATAGAGCAAGTATAGTAAAATGTTAATTGCAGACTCTAGGTGGGTTCATTATAAAATTCTTACAACTTCTTTTGTGTGTTTGAAAATATTTGTAATAAGATGATGAAAAAAATTCTAGAGTTTACGGGAGGAGGGTGGGTATTTAATTTCCATGCAGATGTAACAAACGATAAGGCATGAAAGGTAAGTTCTGTGAATAATCGTCCTTCATTAGTTCCCTCCTCAATTTGATCAAAAGAGTGAAGGCACTTAATGTTAGAGAATAAATTATAGTGAGCATCCATCAGAAAATAACATTTCCTACTCAAATTGGCTTAAATGGAAGGCATGTTATTATTTTACAGATTAGGACAACCAAAGTTAGGACAGCCTTCAGGGTTGATTAATTTAGCTTCTCAAAATCCTCTCAAGAAGTGCAATTTACTGCTCTGCTGTCTACAGCATCATCTTCAACACAAGGCTGGTTTCTCTCCATCACTAGATGGCTGCCCGTAGTCCATTGTGAAAAATGACTGCCTTCGCTTTCTCAGTTACATCAAGAAAACTCCTCCTCATGTCTTTTTGTCCTAAATTGACTTAGACCTGCTCAGTTCTGAATCCAACTCTGTCAAGGGGGTGAGTGGACAGCGGCCCATGATTGGCTTAGACTCCTCTTGGGAGGTGGAATAGTTCAGAAGAGAGCAACACGGTGACCACCACAGGCTATTGAAGAGACTAAGACATCCTCCAGGAAGGTAGAAGAACAAAGGGTGGGGAAGACACTTTTAGAAGCATAATGATGTGACCACTAGGTACTTTTAGGAAAATGTTGTGGTTAAATATGTTTGTAAAGGAGAGCGATCTTTATGAAATATTTTTCCCATGATTATAAAACCAGTGCATATTCAATAAGAAAACTATTTTAAAAGGCTAACAGATTATAACAGTTGTTTATGATCTTACCACTTAGAAACAATCCAAGTTAGTATCTGAACATTCAGACTTTTATTCTGTGTATGTATATGTGTGTGTATGCACACGTATGTGTGTTAAATATGTTAAATACTTGTTATGGTACTAACTATACAATTCGGTGTGCTTTTGCCTTTCTTAACATTTTATTATTATCATTTCCTAATATCATTAATATTTCTTTATACATTTTGTTTTAATGGCTGCATAATATTCTATTACATGAAAATATAAATTTTTCTAACTATTCCTATACTATAGAATGTTTAAATTGAATAATTTTTGCTTTGTTGCTAACACTATGATAAATATCTTGATAATAAATCATTGTTTGAATTTCTGATTATTTCCTTAGGAAAGATTTTTAGTTAGTGTATCATTAAGCCAGATTTTTTATAAATTTAAGGTTTATTTATTTATTGTATAGATATATATTTAAGATTTATTTATTTTAGAGAGAGAGAGAGAGTGCATACAAATTGGGGGAAGACCACAGGGAGAAGGAGAGGGAGAATCTCAAGCAGACTCCCCATTGAGCTCAGAACCAAATGTGGGGTTCGATCCCATGACCCTGAGATTATGACCTGAGCCAAAATCAAGAGTCACACACTTAACTGACTGAGCCACCCAGGTGTCCCACACTGAGTATTTTTAATACTCAATAGAGAAAGCTTATTCCAGTTGATATGTCTACTCGTGTGGTTATTCCATGGATTTGAAGAAGTACTTTTTATTATAATTATCATTTAGCAACTACCTTTTGTCAGTAATGTGACACGACTTCACTTTTCAGCTCTAAGGGGCTCTCTAAGAGAGAACTACAAATATGTTTTCCATCACTGGTATTCCTACTTTAGATGTTCCTTCCTTCTCTAGCACTTTTACATTTAAAAAAAGAGAGGTGGGATGTTTACTTATAATATTTTTGTTTATTACTTTCTAAAAATATTCCATTTTATTTCTTGATCTAGTATCTATACAGGCTTTAGGAATTAAGCATGTGAAGCTTCGTATGCAGACACCACTCCCCATAGGATAAGCAATGAATCAATGAAAAGAAAGAAAGAGAGTGAGAGAGAGAAAGACAGAAAAACAGAAAGACAGAAAGACAGAAAGAAAGACAGAAAGAAAGACAGAAAGAAAGACAGAAAGAAAGACAGAAAGAAAGAAAGACAGACAGACAGAAAGAAAGAAAGAAAGAAAGAAAGAAAGAAAGAAAGAAAGAAAGAAAGAAAGAAAAAGAAAGAAAGAAAGAAAAAAGAAAGAAAGGCAGGCAATACCTGGTAGCTCAGGATAAAATTTGCTGTGGCCTTATTAAGTCCATAAAATTTGCAAATTATTTCATAAAAATGCTTTATAGGTTTTGGCACTTTAATGATGTTTACAGAGTTTTAGAAAAGACAAAAGATTTTGGTTTTGTGGCAGTTTGCCAGAACAGGGAGCAATTGTGCATTCAATTACTCCATTAAGTTATTAAAGGTAGTAAGGAATTTACACAAAACAGACCTTGAATTGTTTTAAACTTCTTTAGTTGAAAAGGTTAACAAAGGACAAATCACATATTTGAGCTCCCCTTTTCATTTGTAATTCACCTTTATTTCCCACTTGACCATGTTATTTTCTTGTTAAGTGAACAAGAGTTATGAATTTTCTTTATAAGTTAATAGTGCAAGCTTGATGTCTACAGGTAAAAGATCTTATGATTCAAGTTCATGATATTAGGGGGAAATCAGTATATCCAAGGGTGAAGGAGTTGATGAAGAAGTTGTTTCATTTCTAGAGCCATAATTTTTGTCCCAGGATCTAATACTCTATGAAATAATATATGTGAAAGCTTCTTGAAAGTGTAAAGCACTATATGAATGTAAAGGATTAGTATTAGTGGTGTGGTAAATCATTTTTCTGAAGGTTGGTATAGGCCATTTATTTTTTTAAAGTAAATGAATAGAAGAAAAATGTATTTTACACCAAGAATGGCTGATCTCTTCCTCTAGAGTGGTTGAAACACTTTTTCTGATTTGATTTGATTAATCCCTTTGCTGTCTTCGTAAAGGAAATTAGGAGGCTCACATTGCATTTTTATGGGCCTTGCCTATATTGCGTTTCAGATATCTAGATGTCTTTTCTCATAGGTGCAACTAGCTAGTCTTTCTCTTAATTATTCCTTTTATCACTGAATTTCAGAAAGGCACACTAGAAGGATCATAGCAGAAATGCCACTACAGAAGTGGCTGTTTTTATCACATTTGGAAGAGCTATTATGGCCTCTGAAGAGTTTCCTGAGGCTTTGAGGGTAGTAGGGTAAACTCAGAGCCTTGGTGAGGAGAAGGGCCCCCAGAAAACTGTCTACCCAATCTTTTCCTCTCCAACTTACACTGAGCATTTGTATGCTTTGGTTTTATATGAGAAGACTAATTATGGACATTCCAGCTCTCTCCATAAAAAGGGAACTTGGGGAGTTTATCAGGTCCTAGGGAATCGTAAGAAAAGAATCAATCCAAGAGTTAGAGCAGAACAGAGTCATGGAATTTGCAGTTGGCCAGCTGAAAAAAAGTAGAAGCAACTAAAGGTCCTAGAAAATAATAGAAACTATCTTGTGCTTCAGCTTGTGTTTTGAGTTTACGCTCTTTGTGTTGTCTGCAGATCTTTACTTGGCTTTCTAATAGACCCTTTTTTCTAAGCATCCCAGGGGCACTCACCCCCCCGCCCCATGTCTATCCAGAGAAGTAGAATAAAAAGGCACAAGCTCAGGCACAGGAAGATTGACTGCTGAAGATAGCAGAGGTGATAATAGTATGATACAAGCTGCTATTTTATTGTTTCCTCTACAAAATTCTTTAATTAGGCAGATGATGTTTGAGAGATACAGTAAAAAAAAAAAATCTACTTTCTAGAAATGTCAGTGACTTCCAGATCATACATATTTTCCCTTACCTGTTCTAGACATTATCAGGATCTATTGGGAGCAACTGTGGCCTTGCCGGTCACAAGTTAGTAACTCCTCTGAACTCTCTCCCCTTTCTTGCTCTGAGCAAAGCCTGGATGTCCTCTAAGGTTTTGCTTCCCTTGCAAGCTTGTCACTTGAGTCCTCTTTTTTTTTTTTTTTTTTTTTTAACCTCCCACATACCGTGTTCGACAGGACCTGGAGGAAAGGAAGGCAAACTCTCTGCTTCCAAAACCATTTTCAGACTGTTGTTCCTCTTCCTTTGAAATGAAAAATCAGCTCCTTTGAAACCTATGTTAAAATGTCCTCCAGACCTATGTTTATACATTCATTCAAAGTTAACCTATTTTCTTCCTGGTTCCTTCCTCTCAGCTGTAGGAAATTTTAGCTTCTCATTTTTTGTTCTTTCCCCATGATGACCATCGTAATTCTTAGTGACTTCAACAAAATTGAGGGTTCTTGGCCAGCCCACCCATCCCCTGAATGCTTAAGTCCCTTCACCTTCACAACTTCAATTACCTTCTGCTGTACTCAGCCTCGATCATTCATCTCATGGTCATACTCTCAATATTTCATTGCAATCACAGTACCAGCTCCACAATAGCAATTTTAAGCATCCCACTCTGACTACCACCCCTTCTTTGCAGCTCACTCATTGAATCCAATAAGCTTTTAACTCCACCCAAGTCTCTACAAGTAAGCCTACCACTTTTTGCTATTTATCCTCCTCTTCATGTTCACATTCCCCTAGCATGGAGTTCACAAGCCATTGTGATGATCTCTCCAGACTACACACCCTCAACTGCCTCAGTCAAGGGATCAAAATCACCCAGAAGAAAATCCTCCTCTGAGTAAGTCCCACTTCCTGCCTACTCCCCATTTGTTTCCAGGCAGGTGAACATGGCTGGGAAAAATGTTCAACTACTCTCTCTGGTCTTGAGTAGGCACAGCCTGCTAGAGTCTCTTCATATTTCTTTAGTAGCCTCTCCTCCATTATCAAAACAACTGCTTTATCCCCACCCAAAAAATTAAACTCTACCCCAATCCATTTATTCTCAACTGTTCCCTGAGAAAATAGAAGCCATTAAAAGAGAACTTCATCTTCGAACTAATAATCTAGTAGCCTCCCTACATCTTTACCTATACGGTCTCCCTGGATCCATGGTCCTTTCTCCCTCAATGAGTTGCTTCTGCCTCATCCCTTTTGTCTTTTCTCCCAACTGGAATATCTCATATCTTCAAAACAAAATGAACAAAAGACCCTTTACTCCCATGTCCTCTCTTCAACTATTGCCCAAAGCCTTTAGAGCAAAATTTCTCGAAAGACTTGTTCCTATTATCTCTTCACTTCCTTGCAACCATTCTTTCTTGGACTCCTGAATCCACTGCAAAATGCAATTGTTAAAGTCCCTGATGAATTCCATCTTGCTAAATCTAATGATCAGTTCTCTGATCTTATCGTAGCAATGTTATCTTAGCACACGCTGCAGCAATATTGACACAATGGTCATCTTTCTTTAACATCTTGTTTGCTTGGCTTTGGGCATGCTTCACTGTTATTTTCTCTTACTTCATTAGACCCTTATTTTTTTTTATCCTTCTTTGCTGCTTTCTTTTAAACACTGGAGTTCTCTGGAGCTAAATTTTAGGACCTGACCTTTTTTTTCTTCTCTGTTTATTTACTAAATGATTTATGTTCTCAGGAATACAGTCCCTACCTCTTCCCCATGTTCTATATTCATGCATGTAACTGTTTATTTCCAAGCAACTGTATCTGCTTGGACATCTAATAAGCATTGCAAACAGAGCATGTTAAAAAACCATATGAATTTCACCCAAAAGTCACCATCCCCCATATTATCATCTTAAAAATTGGTACTCCTATTAATGTGGTTGCTCAGGGCAAAAAACTTTGGTTTTATCTTTGACCTTTCTTTTGCCTCTTTCTTTTCTGCCTTTCTCCCTCCCTCTTTTTTCCTTCTCTCCCTCTCTTGTTTTTACATCTACTTCATCAGCAAATCTTGCTGACTTTATCTTCAAATATATCCTCTTTAACTGTTTATTGTCTATCTTTTCCAGTAGAATGTAAGCTCCTTGAGTAGGAACTTTGGTTTTTTTTTTCTTTTTACATTTATAATTTTATTTTATTTTTTCAGTGTTCCAAGAGTCCATTGTTCACACACCCAGTGCTCCATGCAATATGTGCCCTCCTCAAACCCACCACCAGGCTCACTCAACCCCCTACTCCCCTCCCCTCCAAAACCCTCAATTTGTTTCTCAGAGTCCACAGTATTTCACGGCTCACCCCCACTCTGATTTCCCCTAATTCACCCTTCCTTTCTTTCTCCCAATGTCCTCCATGTTTTTCCTTATGCTCCAAACCCAAATGAGACCATAAGATAATTGACTCTCTCTGCTTGACTTATTTCACTCAGCATAATCTCTTCCAGTCCTGTTCATGTTGATACAAAAGTTGGGTATTCATCCTTTCTGATGGAGGCATAATATTCCATTGTATATATGGACCATATCTTCTTTATCCATTTGTCTATTGAAGGGCATCTTGGCTCTTTCCACAGTTTGGAGATTGTGGCCATTGCTTGTATGAACATTGGGGTACATGTGGCCCTTCTTTGCACTACATCTGTATCTTTGGGGTAAATATCCAGTAATGCAATTACAGGGTCATTATGGTAGCTCTATTTTTAATTTTTTAAGGAATCTCCACACTGTTTTCCAAAGTGACTGCACCAACTTGCATTCCCACCTACAGTGTAAGAAAGGTGAACCTTTTTTTTTTTTTTTTTTTTTTTTTAAAAAAGAAGGTTCACCTTTCTCCACATCCTCTCCAATATTTGTTGTTTAATGTTTTGTGGATTTTGGCCATTCTAACTGGTGGTATCTCAATGTGGTTTTGATTTGAATCTCCCTGATGGTTAATGATGAACACTTTTTCATGTGTCTTTTGCCATTTGTATGTCTTCTTTGGAGAAGTGTCTGTTCATGTCTTCTGCCCATTTTTTGATATGATTATCAGTTTTGTGATTGTTGAGTTTGAGGAGTTCTTTATAGATCTTAGATATCAGACCTTTGTCTATAGTGTCATTTGTGAATATCTTCTCCCATTCTGTGGGTTGCCCATTTGTTTTGTTGACTGTTTCCTTTGCTGTGCAGAAGTTTTTTATCTTGATGAAGTCCCAAAAGTTCATTTTTCCTTTTGTTTCCTTTGCTTTTAGAGACATGTCCTGAAAGAAGTTGCTGTAGTTTATGTAGAAGAGGTTACTGCCTATGTTCTCCTCTAGGATTTTGATAGATTCCTGCCTCATGTTGAGGTCTTTTATCCATTTCAAGTTTATCTTTGTGTATGGTGTAAGAGAATGGTCAAGTTTCATTCGTCTATATATAACTGTCCAATTTTCCCAGCATCATTTATTGAAGAGACTGTTTCTTTTCCACTGGATGTTTTTTGCTGCTTTGTCAAAGAATATTTGACCATAGAATTGTGGGTCCGTATTTGGGTTCTCTATTCTGGAAATTTGTCTTATTTGCTTCTATTTCTCCAAACCTTTAGAAGAGAAGTAACAGATGTGACCTACTGGCCAAATCCAGCTCTCTACTACATGATTTTTACATTTTTAAATGGTTAAAAATAGGGACTCCTGGGTGGCTCAGTTGGTTAAGTATCTGCCTTCAGTTTAGGTCATGATCCCAGAGTCCTGGGATCAAGTCCCACATCAGGCTCCTTGCTCAGGGGGTAGCCTGCTTTTCCCCCTGCCTGCTGCTCTCCCTGCTTGTGTGCAACCTCACTCTTTCTCTCATTCTGACAAATAAATAAAATCTTTAAAAAAATAAATAAATGGTTTAAATACTTAAAAAGATAAAATTTTGTGACACATGAAAATTATATGAAATTCAAATTTCAATATTCATAAAGTTTTATTGGAACATAGCCAACACTCCTTTGCTTACATTTTATCTATAGCTATTTTCTCATTATAATGTCTGAGTTGAATAGTTATGACAAAGATTTTTATGGCTTCCAAAACTGACAATATTTAGCACCTGGTCACTTATGGGAAAAATTTGCCAACAATGCCATAAGACTAACATTCTCTCACTACAACAGAGGCCTAAATTTCTTTTTCCTATTGGTTCCAATAAAAATCTCAGAACTGAGTCTCATAGTGCTGAATCACATAACTATTACTGAGCCAAGCTCCGATCAAAGGGTTAGACCACAGTTAATTAGACAGGCCAGGGAATAGGAAAGGCTTAACTCCTTCTGAATCATAAGGATTAATATGGAAGGGAATGGTTTCCCAAAGAAAATTGAGATGCTATAATCTCAAGAACAATGGGTAGAAACCTTGGTGGGAAATAGAAGCTGTTGACTTTTACGTGGATCCTCTTACTCTTTTAAAGATGACATATCCCCGAAGTCTATGGTTTATTCCCCCTGTGAATTATAGCTTTCTGTTGAGAAATTATGCTCAGTTTACTAGAATGTAATTCCGTATACCTCAAACCATCTATGCCTTGGAAAGGATTTGTGTGTGTGTGTGTGTGTGTGTGTGTGTGTGTGTGTGTGTGTGTGTTTTAATCTATAGACTCTAAACATATATAATTATTGTTTTTTAAAGCTGCTTGTGCTGGAATGGGACATAGTCCACAAGTTATGGAAAGGGAGGTCATATCTGGAGCAAGACCCTCTGAATAGTTCCATAGATGCTGTTGAGCCACCTTGCAGGTGTCCTAGGCAGAAGCCAGGCTACTGGTACCACTTGCATACCTAGCCTTCTTGGCGTGACAAAGTAAAATCATGTTTTGTACCTCAGTCTAGTTCTCTTTCCTCATTGTTAGAATTAAGGACCAGTCAGAGTAGAAGGTTATCTGCTACAAGGCTTTTTATCAGGAAAACCATAGGCTTTTAAGATATCAGAATTAGTCAGAAGAGGGGAGGACTGATTTATAACCAATGTGTCTATATTTCTCCTCAACAAAGGGATGCCATTGATGATCATGGTCAGATTTATGTTTTAGGAAAATCATTGATGGCAATTTGGAGGCTCTTTTGTAGTGAGGTAAAGCACCATGGACTAGCAGGAGTAATAGAACTGAGTGTAGGCACTAGTAATTCTAACTCAAGTTAGAATTCTTAGTCTCCCATCCTTAAAGTCATGGAGAAATCCTCGAGTCAGTGAAATGTTTCTTCATCACAATGTCAAACTGTAGGCATTTTTTAAAAGCAAAACTAAAGATAAAACTATTTTGGAAATCATAGCAGTGTATTTACAACATGGAATTGGTCGTTTCCTTCTTGATTATTTCAATCTAAGAAATTAGTTTGAGAATTAGACTTCAATAGTCTTGTGATTCACTCTTTACAAGTTAGCAAAGATTTAGAATTTTGAGCTGCTCTTTGCTAGCATCTTCTCCTTTGAATACAATGCTTTTTTTCATAATTCTGATATTTTTTTCAGTTCATATACTCTCATTGAGAGTTCTCCTTGATAGAGAAAATTTTCTACAATAGAAATGATAGTTTTCATGTGTCTAATAAAATCTGACTGCCAATTGGTGAAAAATAGGTTTTTGTAGTTGTAAAACTGTTAACTGTAGATGTAAAATTATGTTATTTCTGATGTCTCATCCAATTGTGGCATAATTCTGAAGCTTTGCTCACCCTGAAATTTTATATTATATGCTTTTTCTGGGGTGAAGTTTAGCTCACATGGAAATCCCAACAGGCTGGGAATATATTCTTATTTTTTAAAAATGCCATCAGTTGAAAATTATCTCCTTTTTCAAAATGGCCTCCAGTTCTACCAATGGACCACCTTGTGAGTTTCTGACAAATGTCACAACCCAGTGGTCTTATAAAGTGAATACCCCTTAAGAAAATAGTTAACAGTGCTTTGACAAACACTGAAGAGTTTAAGGACTAGGCCCTTGGATTTTTGTTCAATAAAAATTCAGTGTACAACAGACTTCATTCTTATTGTAATTTCTCATGATGCCTAGTGTTATAAAAATAATGTTCTCTCTCTGTCTCTCCCTGTCTCTCTGTCTCTTTCTCTCTGCACACACACACACACACAGACACACACATACACATATACACATAATTTTATGGAAGGAAAAAAATTTATACTTTTGGAAGAACTGGGTATCTTTGCCCCCAAATAAGGAAGAATAAGTAAGAACAAATGATAGCTACTTTCAGCAATTTGGAGATGTGATATATATTTCTATTTTATTTCTATATGTATCAGAGAAAGCAGACAAGTAGACTTGCTCTGAAGTAGATAAACTAGAACCAGTGCACAAAAATTAAAAGGAGGCTGGAAGAGTTTAGCTCCATTCTTCAACTAACTTCCTCAAGCACATCTAGTCCAACAGTAGAGTGAACTGCTATTAGGAGCTGATAAAATCCTGTCTTTTCAGGACTTAAAAGCAGAGATTCCCATGGCCATCTGCTAGATATACTTGTTGCAAAGATTCTTGGACAGTGTAGTAGGCAGAAATGCTAGGTGAGTAGTCAAGGGATCTCTCTCTCTCTTTGAATACATTTTCCCATGGGTTTGACTATATTGCTTTAATGATAATATGTTGACATGAATGTTAAAAGTCAAATAAAAAGTGACTAGAAGAAGTTAAATTGAAATCAAAACTGTGAACCATATAGAGAAGGTGATGAAAGAGCAGCCCCAATTTTTATGGTCAAGTTGTCATCAACTGATGATTCAAAGCTCACTCCTCTCCCCCTAGGTTCCCCTAGTATTAGACCCTTTTTTACCTCTGTTTTGCTAAGAAACTTCTAAGATCTTCTTCAACTCTGAAAACCCCAGGTATAAAGCAGGATTCATTCAGGGAAGCAAAACTACTCTGTATATTATAGAATAAGGAATTGATTGTAAAACTAAGGTCTTACAAAATTCTGGTGAAAGCAGCGAAAAGTAGTCACCAGCCTTCCTGAAACAGTGGTGGGTACATTAGAGCTTCCAAGGGACTACAGGAAACCAGGCATGTCCAGCTGCCAGAGTGGGACTGCAAAGGAGAACTGATATCTATGGGGCTTCTGTGTTTAATAGTTGGATCTGGAGTCACTGTTGGCTTGTGCCACTGTAAAGAAGGAAGAGCTACAAACATAGCAGAAGAGAATGAGGATCAGCTGGAATCTCAGAAAAATGGCTGCTGCTTTACATCCACCTCCCAAGCCTTGTGAATCTCTGGGTTGGCTCGCTCTCACCTGGAAGCATATTAGGAGGTGATTCTGCAAAATGTAATTCCAGTTTAGTGAAGTTGACAAATACCCCATTTTCTTCTTTAATGAAAAGCAACCACTCTATATTTTCTCTAACTAAAGAGCACTCAACTTTGCCATAAGTTTTCAGTAAATTTAATTGATCTTAAAGTAAATCATACTTTTCCCTTAGATAGTTGCCTATTTGCCACAAATTGCCTGTGGCAAGTCTGCATCTTATCAATGGGAAGTTTGTACTTTTGTCTTCTTTCTTACTCTTTTTCTTTCCTTCTCTTTTCTTTAACAGGAATTATAATCAGTTTTTTTTTTCATCCCTCTATGTCAGCAATAAAGTATTCTTCATTTAATTTTCTTAAGAAATTCTAGGCTGGCATATAAAATGTAGATGTTTGGTGTTAGATAGCAAGTAGCAAAATAAAATGCCATTTTTAATAAGGACACATGTGCTAAGCAATGTTTTTTCTGGTGTTTCTGTGAAAGGAAATCATATATCATGAGTAGCTAGAGGAAAAGCATCACTATATATTTATAGGAGTCCTAGCAGCAGAAACTACTAAATTTATTCCATATACATCCTTTCATTGTTCAGGCACAGAGCACAGACTTACAAAATCACAGGTGTTCTGTCTTTCTTCCTTTTGATTTTTGCCCTCGGAATCTCAACCTGCAGTGGGATGGTAAAAACAAAGGCAATTAAGTTCAAATCAATGAATAATGCCTTTGCTGTCACTCCTACAAGTCGTTTGATTAGGTTTGGGGATTATCTAATGGGTCTTTTTAAAGGTATAGCATTTGCCCGTTTTCCTTCTCTTTTATAAGTCCCAGCAGTGACTGGCAGACTTGAATATACACAATAGTCCTGTGTGTTCATTAAAAATCCTTAGAAATTTCTGTTTATTTTAAACAGAAATTAAAATTAGAATATTTTGATTGTGCAATTGGTCCAAGTTTTGAAGAGAAATAATTTCTTATATCTAGGATAGGAGAAAGAATTCCTGAAGTACTTTTAAATAAGTGTGAAGATTATGGAAGCAGGCTGAAACATTTCAAAATAGAGCAGACATCCAGGAAAGACATGGAAGAGTACTTTATTATGTCCGTCATTTGCACGTCCTTTCCCCGTAAGAGGATTATACCTCTCCTCTTATTGCTAGATGACTTGCTATACTACCACATAAACACCTCACAAACAACCTCAGCCACTTGACTTGCTTTGGCCAATGGAATATGAATGGGCATGATGAACACTACAACCAAGCAGAAGTTTTAAGAAGCATCAAAAATCTTCCAGTAACTAACTCTCTTGCTGTCCCTCTTAGTCAGGAGATCATCATGTTCATTCTGATGGCAGCTCTATAGGCCTGAATTCTGGCAAATACATGAAACAGAGCCATAGCTGACCCACAGTCACCAATATCTAACTGGATAGAGTGAGACATAAATGTGTTTATGTGTTTATTTTGTAATGAGCCACTGAAATTTAGAGCCCATTTATTGCCACATCTAAAGCTGACTACTCCAGAAGATAGAAATTACACACTTACAATTGCTAACAATGGCAATTTCTATAGCACTAAGATTGTAGGTTACTATGACTTCTTTAAATTTTTTTAATTTTCCCTGTTTTCTTTATGATGTATTATTTTATAATCAGAAAAATAAGGTTTTTTTTTTTTTTCTAAATATTTTTTCAGTCCTTCCTTAACTCCAGCCACTTGAATTAAATTTGAGGTGAAATTAAATTTAGACCAGTTCTTGAACTGGTTTTTTGTCCCATTCATGACTAACTTGGAATGCTGCATTTAAAACATCGTTAGCCTTCAAACTGATGCAGTCCTATCAAAATTCTTCTAACTTGGCAGAAATTGACAACTGATAAGATTCATATGGAACCATAAATGACTCAGAATAGCCAATACAATCTTTAAAAAAGGGACAAATTTGGAGGACTCACTTGCTGATCTCAAACTTCTAGAAATCAAGATAGTGTGGTATTAGCATAAGGGTAGAAATACAGATCAGTGGACTAGAATTGACAGCCCAGAAATAAACCCTCACATTATGGTCAACTGATTTTCAAATAGGGTGCCAAACAATTCAAAGAGGTAAGAAGAGCTTTTTCAACACATGGTGCTGGGACAACTGCACCATCCCCAATGATCTTGTAGCAAGCCACTTTTTTCTTCTTATCACAAATGAGCATAGGGAGGCACTGCAAGTTTCTGTCAACAGTAGGAATGAAACTACTGAACTCAAATCCCTCCTTTACACAGCTCTGATTCTCCATCCTTATTTCTCAATTTAGTACTTCTCTCCATCTGCCTTATATCATCGTCTATTAGGACTGTCAACTTTTCTCTCTAGGACCCTAACTTTTCCACTTTTGTATCAGTCTCTGGAATATCTTTACCTTAACTAGAAATTCATTCAGTCCAATAAAAACGTATAGGTCTTGTTTAGGTGCAAGTGTTACAAGATAAACTAAATCACTAAATCTCTAACTAGGGAGGTTACACTGCAGTAGAGGAGGACATAATTTAATAAGAGAACACACAATTATTAGTAAATATAAATAAATAGCCAAATAAATACGTATTATAAATTTGGGTGGTGATAATTACAATGCACTCAAATCATTTAAATAATATTTTCAGAAACCTTCTCATAAGTAAGTGATACGTCCTTCCTCAAAACCACATCAGGGAATTTTCTTACCTTTTTTTTCTAGTAGATCTTAGGAACACTTAAAATAGGATCTTACATCTGATTCATCTTTCATGTCTTCATTCAACAAATATTTATACAGTACCCACTATGTACCAGATTCTGTACTAGATGCTGAGGATACAATAGTTAGTATACCAGATGTGGGTTTTGCTTTAAGGAAGCTTACATGTGGGGAGGGAGATATTAATCAAAAAAACTGTAGAAGGCAAACACCAAAATTGGGAGTGTCATAAAGGAGAAAAGAGGGCAGGGTAAGCTTATATAACAAAGAGAACTGATATGACTTTAGGAATTTAAGTATCTATTAAAGGGACTGACCAATAGTGACGTACCACTTAGTGGGTTTATACAAGTTTGCCCTTAATAAAACTGAGATGAATGAGTCAGTGACCTTTAATAGATTGTTCTCCTGACAATCCATTAATGTATCCTATAGTTCTGTGGATTATAGCTGCCCAAATTAAGGCCTGTTGGTTCATTGCTTGGGAGTATAATATTTTTATTAGTTAGTTCTTCTAGTCTAGATGGATCACCAATTTTCAATTCACTAGAATATTGCAGAATCACACCACTAGCACAATTCAAAATAAATTCCTGGATACTGAGTCAATACTATATTCAAAGCATTATATTGGATCTTGCAGAATTCAAGGATAAATAACACACACACACAGGCACACATACACACGTGTGTGCACAGTGTTTTCCTTTAAGGGATGTATAGTTCACAAAATCTGAGATTTACACCATCAGCAGCAGTTTCACTTGAAACCTTACTTGTAAATTCTCGGGACTCACCCAGATCTACTGATCAGGGACTCTGAGGAGAAGAAGAAAAAGCAAAGGGGTCCAGTCCCAGAAATTCCTGGCCTAACTAGTCCTGCAGGTGATTCTGATACATGCTGAAGTTTGAGAACCCCTGGCTTAGGGGATGAAGAATAAGAAAATTATTCAAGCTAATTTACTACAAGGCACATATGGGAAATTGCCTAAAATATGTATAAAGTGCTACCTATAATGGCTAACTTGCTAATTATAACTAGTTTAATTTTGTTTGGAATAAAATTATGCCAACTTGGATTATCAACCAAGTTGGGAAGAAGGAAGCATACTGGAATTAGACTTTATCAAATTACCTGAGTCTCTTCCTGCCCTGGTCCCAAGCACCAGTTTGAGAACCACAATTCTGAAGGGAAGTAAAAATAACCTTAAGTATTTAGAATATTACTTTGATCAGATTATGTTGGCATACCAACCTATCCAGTGATCATGATTTCAATTCATACTTCTGCCTATATTTTATATAGAGTCCGTTGACTAAAACTTGGTTGTTCCTATGAATCTTTGTTTTACAACAAACACAATATCTTGTACAGCATAGAGGAGATAACATCAATGAAAGAATGGAGTCCATTTTTACCTCTGACTACTACATACTAGTTTGATAACTTTTGGCAGGTTACTTAATACTTGTGATAAGTCTCTATGTCTCATCTATAATATTGGTTTAATAATCTCAGCCTACTTCAGAGGTTATTGAGAGGATCAACAGGGATAATATTTTTGATGATATATATAGCATGTTAGGTCTTTTAAATTGACAATGATGAGACTTTCTTTCCTTTCCTAGAGATGTCTTTTTTCCTAGATTCCTGACGTGCCGCTGTGTATCAATAATGTAGAAGATATTTCTAAAGAATTTTTAAATAATTGATAGTATAGTTGTAAGAAAAAATCTATCATCTATCTATCTTTCTATTGTCTATTTTCTATTTATCATCTATCTATCTATCAGCGAAATCCTGGCAGACATTTCTATATTGAGAGTGTATATTTATCAGGCCTCTATTCAATTAGCAAAATCAACCTAATATTGACAGGTTTATAGACATCTCAAATAAGCATGGAAATATTGACAAAAAGAATGGCTGAGGAGAGAGAGCAAATTGCCTTCTAAATGTTAAAACTTTTTTTCTGAGCTACTCTAATCTAAAGACCATGGCTTCAGTATTGCGGTGTACAAATTTGTGGAACAGAAAATACAGTAATCTATGTTTACTATATCTATATAATCTATGTTTATATATAACGAAAGACATTTCGATGAACTCAAACAGGAATATTTTATTTAATATATAGAGGTGGCAGGGGCACCTGGGTCCTTCTGTTGGTTAAGTGTCTGCCTGCAGCTCAGATCATGACCTCAGGTTTCTGGGATTGAGCCCCTCATTGAGCCCTGCATTGGGCTCCCCGCCCAATGAGGAGTCTGCTTCTCCCTCTGCCCCTCCCCCACTCATACACTCTCTCAAATAAATGAATGATTAAAATCTTTTAAAAAATTAAATAGAGCTCACAAAATCAGCAATTCATCTGAAAGAGCTATGTCCTGCCTCATACCATCAATGGATCAAATATCTAAATGTAAATAGACTAAATATCTCAACGTAAAACATACAAATCTAAAACATAAGAACAAAAGTTGAAGAGTTGTATAATTTGGGGGCAGGGGAGAATTTCTTTAAAAAGACAGTCTGTAAAGAAGATGAGAAAACATATTTAACTATTTAGAATTAAAACATTTACGGGTGCCTGGGTGGCTCAGTGGATTAAAGCCTCTGCCTTCGGCTCAGGTCATGATCTCAGGGTCCTGGGACTGAGCCCCGCATCACATCGGGCTCTCTGCTCAGCAGTGAGCCTGCTCCCCCCCTCCTCTCTGCCTGCCTCTCTGCCTACTTGTGATCTCTTTCTCTCTGTCAAATTAATAAATAAAATCTTTAAAAAATGGTTTAAAAAACATTTATAGGAAAAAAATAACATAAAATCAAAAGACAAGTGATAAGGTGAGAAAAATATGTGCAATATGTATGACAGAGTTAATCGCTTGTGCAGAAAAAGTTCTCTCAAATTTATATTGAAAATATCAGCAGAAAAATGACCAAAGACTTTGCCTAGATAATGCACAGAAAAAATAAATACAAAATGGCCAATAAATATTTAAAAATATACTCAATGTCACTAATGGTCAGGCAAATACAAGTAAGACAATAGTGAAATTATATTTTCATCCATAGACTGGGAAAATATTAATTTCATGCCATGATGGGTAGAATGTAGAGAAATGAGCATTGTCATGCATGTTTTGAAGGACTATGAATTTTTTTTAGGAATATGAATTGTTTTAAAAAATTACAATATATTCAAATAATATTAGTACTAGTAAACAATGTGTGTACCCTTTAATATTGGAGAATTTATCCTTCCCAAATCAGATTGCAATACATAAGGATCAATGTATAAGAGAGCTTCTTTTAGTATTATCTATAATGGCAATGATTTGGAAATAAACTGAATATTACGCAGTAATAGAATGGGTGAATCATTATGACACATCTACCCAATAGACTATGATAAAACTGCTTAAAACAGTGTATTTGATTAGTATCTGGTGAATTGGAAAACTAGCCACTTAAAGGCAGGCTAAGTTATTGAGAAATATGAACATACTAGCTCATATCAGAACAAATTAACCCATGGATATATATATGTATCTATGAATCAAGGAGAAAAAAACATAAGACAATGAACACCATTTATGTTGGAGATCTGGCCCTGAAGGACAGTTGATTGGGGCAATGAATCATTTTTTTCATTAAATATCTTTAAATTTTTTCACATGTCATAATAAGTATATAATAACATTGTAACTTAAAAATCTAATAAATACAGAATCAGGGGTTCCTGGGTGGCTCAGTGGGTTAAAGCCTCTGCTTTCGGCTTGGGTTGTGATGCCAGGGTCCTGGGATCCAGCCCTGCCTCAGGCTCTCTGCTTGGCGGGGAGCCTGCTTCCCCCCACCCTGCCTGCCTCTCTGCCTACTTGTGATCTCTCTCTCTCTGTCAAATAAATAAATAAAATCTTTAAAAAGAAATACAGAATCAGATCACATGCAATCTTGTATTTACATATATAGTACACATCTGAAAGGACTGAAGCCAAACTGCTAATTTTTTTTTTTTTTAAGATTTTATTTATTTATTTGACAGAGAGAGAGAGAGAGAGAGAAAGATCACAAGTAGGCAGAGAGAGGATCGGGGGAAGCAGGCTCCCTGCTGAGCAGAGAGCCCGACGTGGGGCTCGATCCCAGAACCCTGAGATCATGACCTGAGCTGAAGGCAGAGGCTTTAACCCACTGAGCCACCCAGGAGCCCCCAAACTGCTAATTTTGAACCCTCTTATGAGGCAAGAAGGAAGGAGAGAAAGGAAATCTTTAGCTTTGCTTTGTATAAACTTGTAAAATTTTGTATAAATATGTATATTTTTACAATGAATACTAATTCATATATTATTCATGTGAGTTAAAAATAAATACATAGCTTTAACTGTTTATACCCACGCAGTATGTTAGGATTTTTTTGTTTTTTTTCCCCCCTCACATCAGTAGACAACAGTTATTGGCACAAACATTAACAAGCATTAATAGTTGTAATTTGGTTGAGGAGGATAATCATGTTTTAGCTTAAGTAAGATCCAATACCTTGCAAAGATCTGTCATTCTATGAAGGTATTGACTTAGAGTAGTCCCAACTAAGATATACAAGATGTAATCCATAGATTCGTGTGAAATTCAGCTGTATTATCTTTTATTGTTCCTATAAACCTTAACTCTAATTAAGGATCATTTAGAGGTTTTTAGCTAGAGGGTATGGGTAAAAGGATGTCTTTATCCCCACTTATGCAGAGGAAAGGTTTTAAAGTAGAAAATGAGCAATTGATGATTGTCTTGCCAAGTGTAATTAAGAAAATTTAATGGCAATGATTGTACAAAGTTCTGGGATTAAAATCTGCCAAAGGCTGAGATATGGTTCCTATGTAGCTAATATCATAAACTCAGCATGTCGAATCTTTGATTCTAATTCTTGGAATACGCTATAATCTCTCACATACAGAATAATATAATTTGAGAATTTCAAAGATTTGATATAGAGAACAAATTTGATTTGAGAACCCCAAAGCAAAGAGGTCTTCTTTTGCTTCTCTCCTTCCTACATTATCTGGGACTGTGGTTTCAACTGTACCACCCCCTGCACTCCCCTGCCCCTGAGACCTGCCATATTGAAGGACTTTCCTTCTCAGCTGCTTGCTGGTAACACTTTCCTACTTTTTTCAAGGCCATTGTTCGACATAGAAAAACTTTGAGGGCTCAGCGAAGGAAGGCTTGCTGGCTAAATTTCACCTATATTGTGAGGAGCAAGAAGTGTCTGGATTGTGGGAAATTCTTGTCTGCAGAGGTGTGGGAATTTTCTTGGAAACATGATCATGGGTAGTTGAAAAATTATGTAGCCAGTGAAAGAGGAGTGGAAGCCACATATGATAGAGGCACTCAAGGTCAACTATCAGAATAGTTTAGACTATTCTGTTAGTTGAGACTAACTAATAGTTGAGACTTTTGAGAGAGAATAAATCACTAGGATTCAGTCCATTGAACTGGTGGAGAAAACTAGGAGATGACATTATGTATAAATTATCTAATATGTTGACCACAGTATCACATGCTATGCACATGCAATTTCTTTTTCAAAGGATAAATGTGCCTATGGTGCAGATAAGTATGAATAGCAGGAATTAATTGTTCAGTAGTGATGGTGATAGATTTCGGCTTAAGAATATTCATTAGGGGGCGCCTGGGTGGCTCAGTGGGTTAAAGCCTCTGCCTTCAGCTCAGGTCATGATCTCAGAGTCCTGGGATCAAGCCCTGCATTGGGCTTTCTGCTCAGCAGGGAGCCTGCTTCCCCTCTTCTCTCTACTTGCCTCTCTGCCTACTTGTAATCTTTCTCCTCTCTGTCAAATAAACAAATAAAATCTTTAAAAAAAAAAAAGAATACTCATTAGCTTCTTTCTCCTATACACTGGGCACAAACTAGCCCTTGCACCCACAGCACTCTTGCTGATATGGTTTATCATTTCCAAAAGTGGTGATCATTTTGTTGGATATTGAAGGGACTAGCCCCATACACTAAAATATTGTTTGCCCAGAATCCTATCTTTTCCTGTACTTCCTGCACTGATTGAAAAGGTATACTCCATGTGTAATTGTTTGTGATCGGCCTATTTATGAGCAGCATACATGTGGCACACACACATTGACTTATAACTTTATCAGAATTAAGTCCCTCTGGAGGAAGAAGATGAGACATAGAATTAAATGCATGGATGGGACTGAAAGAGCTGTTCAAAGTTTGGAGATAAGTGAGCATATTCAGGAGAACAGGGAGTACTCTTCGGAAGCTAATGAAATAGATCAGTCTCTGAAAGTCTAGAAGGAAACATGGAAGAGACCATGCATGAGAGTAAGAATTGGGATAAAGTGAGTTTTGGAGACACAGAAGTGTTTTTGAAAGCCAGAAATGCAAAGCCTAGGGAAATACATCAAGATTATAAGAGATGCTTGCTTTTTTTTTTTTTTTTTTAATATGGATATGGATGCTTTTTATGCACCACCCATATCCCTTTGGACCTTAACATAGTCATGTAGGTGGCTGACTTTGACATGGCATTGTGTCTATTTTTGGCCCAAGAGTTTTCTCTGACCGTTGGATTCTGCTTAGAGCTAGTGTAGCAGTGCAGAAATAGAATTTAGAAGCACTAACTTTTCCTCCTCACCTGTACCCCCAACTATAGTGTCCCTTCAACCACTGGAGTATAGATACTCCCAACTCCCTCCCTCCTTGGGTAAGATAACAATGGATCTCAGAAACTTAGCTTATTTGCATGTCTGAGATTAATTAGATTAATTAATCTTAATTATTTAAGATTAATTAATCTGAGATTAATTAAGCTGCAATTATTTACAGTACTAACACTTGTCAACATTCCCTGCATTGTTTGACTTCCCTTCCCAGTTGCACTTTAGCATTACCATCCTGATGTTATCTGGGATCCCCTCCCCCAAAATCTCACTGTACCTGAATCTTTGTCCCAACCCTTACTCTGGGGAAATCCAAACTAAGGTGAGCTTTGTATACAAAAACTTGAAAAATGAAACCAAACTGAAAAGAAAAATTAAAAATAAATAAAAGATATCAGACTAAGGAGAGTTGAGATATAGGTACACGAAAAGACTATTTTCTTCTCCTTCACTAAATCTCTAAAAGGAAAATGAGTTTAGGAAATATTGTAATTTTACTGATTTTCTGGGTTCGTACTTTCTGAAGGAAGAGAAACACAATGAGCATTTTTAGAAGTAAGCTTTTGAAAACTGTAATGCTTTAAGCCAAAACATATTGTTAACTGTGATAATGGGAACCCACGTCACTAAGAGGTACATTGCCTAGTGCTCTGTGGTTTCCTGCTACAGTAGTTCTTTTTGGAATTAGGTGGTCTTTTCCAAAAAGCACTTGTGTTATGTGTTGAAATAATGAAAAAGCTGCTGAAACACAATACGCATTTTTTAATCTAGTAATAAAGAAAGTAATATGGCTGAATAATGCCAGGGCAGATTAGCTTTGACACTATATTTGCTTTGTGTCCAACTTTATCTGGCAATGCATTATTCACTAGTACTATACACAGTGCTTTATTAAGTCTTAATCAAATGCATTTTATCATAAGTGTCAATTCAATGCTTTGCCATTGTATTTATGTATTTTTAAATACTGAAGTCTTTGTAACAAATGATAAATGCTTAGACTGGAAAAGAATATCATATTTCTGGGGTCTGGGAATGAGGTCATTATGTAGGCACAGGGTGATTTTACATCTACACTAAATTCATCTGAAAACAGATTATATTACCCTTTTCTCCTTCTAAGAAACTGAAATGTGAAAATGTTCATTTAACTTTTTTTTCCCCCACCAACATGAAAACCAAGTGGGCATGCTTTGGTCATCCATCAAGGGCATTTTAATAGGTTCATACAGCATGCAAATAAGACCTCGATTAAAACTGATTTTTATTTTATTTTATTTATTTATGGTTTTTATTTAATAGATTTTTGCACTAAGTTTTCAAATGTGTCAAAGAGCTCAAATGAAGTAGATTAGACATAAAAATTTATGTACAAACTGTCAAGGTATTACAACTATTACACATATTTTCAAATATAATTAATTAATAATGAGCTGTATGTTTTGTAAATACAACTGGGCCCTAGAAAAGCTTGTGGTTCTTGGATTTTATACAAAAGAAAATGCTTACACAATATACTATTAAACTGTTTTAATGTTTATGCTTACTATGATAATATTGGACAACTTCAATTTCAAAAATATTGCCAAATCCAAACTTCAAGTTGCTTGATAGTCTGGTTCTTTTATCAAAACAGTAGCTGTAGACTTATAGAACGTCCTGTATTTAAAGAAAAAAAGGGAACTATTAAAATCCTACACTGTTATTTGGAAATATCTATTGATTTCTTAAGTAAACAAATTTTTAACACAAAAGAAGTTCATGGGGCATCTGGGGTGGCTCATTTGGTTGAACAACCAATTCTTGATTTTAGCTCAGGTCATGAGCTCAGGGTGGTGAGATTGAGCCCCCTTGGGGGGCTGCCCCTTTAGTACAGAGTCTGTTTGTCCCTCTCCCTCACCAGCCCTCTAGATTTGGCTCTTTCTCTTTCTTTCCTCTCTCTCCCTCTCTTTCTAAAATAAATAAGTATATAAATAAAATCTTTAAAAAAAAAGACAAAAGAAATTCATGATTTTGGATTTTAAAAAATCATATTAAAAGAGAAGCAGGCTTGGGGCGCCTGGGTGGCTCAGTCGTTAAGCGTCTGCCTTCGGCCCCAGGTCAGATCCCAGCGTCCTGGGATCAAGCCCCGCATCGGGCTCCCTGCTCCGCGGGAAGCCTGCTTCTCCCGCTGCCATTCCCTCTGCTTGTGTCCCCTCTCTCGCTGTGTTTCTCGCTGTCAAATAAATAAAATCTTTAAAAAAAAAAAAAAAAAAAAAAAGAGAAGCAGGCTTTAAAGAGACTTTTATTAAGTTGGACTGCTGTCTCTCAGTGAGTGCTAAATGAAACTGGAGTGTTAATGGCATCAGGCTCTCCTCACCAGACTGGCATTAGCCCCTGAGTCAATACCACTAGTTGGATAGAGTTTTATCTGCAGAAGGAATACTTAAATAATGAACTTACATTAATTCTTCATGCAGATGTATCAATACCGAATAGACTCTTTCCTTTGTACTTTCACCTTCAGCTGTCAATCAGATCCTCTGCTGTCCCTGATTCCTCTTGTTTTCTTCTCTGTCCAAATAACTTGAATGAAGGCAGAGCTTTATTGGTTATAATAGCAATGCCTTGATACATTTATTGCTTACACTACATAATTTTTAATATAGAAAAAAAATTTTTTTTAAAGGTTTATTTATTTAACAGAGAGAGAGAGTACAAGCAGGGGAGCAGCAGGCAGAGGGAGAAGCAGGCTCCCCGCTCGTCAGGACTTGATCCCAGGACCCGGGGATCATGACCTGAGCTGAAGGCAGATGCTTAACTGACTGAGCCACTCAGGCACCCCCAGAAAAAATAATCTTAACGTGTTTTTTTTTCTTTGCAAAATAATTCATCAGTGTTATTTATGGACTACTTATCATGACCATGGATTTCTAGTAAAGGTGTCTGGGTAACAGAGTCAGTCAAGGCAGAAAACAGAGTATTAAGGCAGAAAAACAATGCATTAAGCAGGGAAGAAGGTTTTCTATGAAATTATCTGATACTTAAATATGTCAGGCCTTATTTTTGGTTTTTTAGTCTGCCTCAGATTTTTAGATTGAAGTTAAGTGCTAGCCATTTAAAAAATAAATTTGAATCGTATATGTGTGTGTGTATATGTGTGTATTTCTGTATGACCATATAACTATTTTATTTTGGTGATTTTTTTTCCTTGCCTAAATTTATATTGTTTAGACCAAAAAAAAAAAAAAAAAAGATAGAGTAAAGGCCACTTATCTTAGGTTTGACTGTTTTCTCTATGTAGATTTAAAAGGAGACAAAATTAAAAACATCAAAACATTAAGATGGTATGGTATGTACAAGCATTAATAAGCATGTCCTTGTGTGCAAGGTTATTGATATAGTTACTTATGGAATTAACTTAGGGGCATTGCAGTTCTGATGATAAATCTACAAGAAAGTTCACAGGTATGGAATGTAGAGATCCCAGTAAAGTTCCAGTTGTTTTGCTGAGTTTGTGTGTAACCCTGAGTAAGTTACTTATGAGGTCTCTGGGTCTCGGTTTCTTTATCTCTAAAACAGGACCATCGGATTCAATCTCTGTTGTATCTTTTCACTCCTGTGAGTCAGTTTAACGAGTGTTCCTTGAATTAACTTTTGCTCTTTCACATTTACTTACCATGCTTACAAAAGGGATTCCTGGCCCCTTTGTAGAGTTTCTTTCATTCTCTGTATTTGGATGACACCATATAGTGTGTGTGTGTGTGTGTGTGTGTGTGTGTGTGTGTGTGTGTGTGTATCTGTATGAGAAAGAGAAAGGAAGATTAAAATAGATTCAGAAAATAATCAGAATCATGATACTTTAGCAGAGATTAACTAAGAGAATTTCTAATATCACTAAAATCCTCAGCAGATATATCAATGAGTCTGGGGTTAACTAACAAATGAGTGTCTTTCCTACCAGGCAGACACATTTCTAAACAGTTAACTCTCTTTATGTGAATATATGTAATGGAACTATAAATCTAAATACAATTTAAGTTCTTAAGAAGTGGGAAGACAGTAGGTCACTCATAATAGAGTTTGCCAGTAGCAGCCGTTCTCAGAGCCCTTTCTCCTTGTGTGCAGGAGTCTGATTTGATTTCCAGCTGCCAACCCCTCCTCAAGGTGCAGCCATAGTCCTCTTGCAAAACATTATAGGATCCTAGAGACGTGAAGAAGTAGAGAACATGACTGCATTCCTTTTTCAAAATGAGTTTTGATACATACAGTTCATAAATGCCCAGCAAGAATTTGTTGTTCAGGTTTACTTTTCCCTTGGGATTCTGTAATTATTTAAAAATATTAACCATAAATCCCTTGCTATTTCCTTAAGTTCTTCATTTGGTTTTGTGAGGCTTAATTGCATTCCAGAAATCACTTTGATACTTGATTTGGAGACTGCAGACCATCCTTACACATCAAATTGAAAAAACAGTGTGCAAAATTCAGCTTTTACATTGCCCAAAATGTGGTATCCTGAATCATCATATTTTTCTGTATGTCATAAAGTGTGTCTAATAATAGGAAGAGATGAGTATCTTCACACAAAATGTAATGCTTATATTAACATCTGTCAGCAATTTTGTGAAAATATTGCCAAAATATAACATTTATTTTGGCATGTAGTTCCATTTTGCTTTTGTGAGTGTTTCTTTTATTTTATTGCCATTAACATAGCATAAAAAATATCTTTCAGATGTTAAAAATCAATTATTTCCAAAATGTCCCAGTAGTTATTAGGGCAGATTAATGCAAGGTGCTGTGAGAGTAATGTCCAAATAAAATGTGATAAGTGAACAATGCAGTTCACCACAGGAATAAGATTGACCTGACTTTGGTACTTTTGTGGGAAACAGGGGAGTAAAATCAACATATGCAACAAGGGAAAAATATACAAGGGCATGTTTTGTTGAAAGATCAGGCAGGTGCTTTGGTGATATTATTTTCAGTGCAATGATCAAGCCGCCATAAGTTAGAGTTAATACCAAAACTGTTTACACTCAATTTCTATCTACAATTGTGTAGCTGGTTTATAATGATGATCAATGCAAGACAAGCTTGAGGATGGACATTTCTGTAACAGTTGGTCTTGTGGGAGAATATTAATTATGAAAACTCAAGTATTAACCTTTTGGACTATGGCATTTGGCAAGTTCATAGCAACCTTTATGTTAGTAGTCATGAAAGGTTATTTGTTTTCTAGAATTTTGAGTTCCAGGGCCTCAAAATACTTGAGAGAAAGCTGCCAAATAAATTTATACACTATTATGTAGTAGACTCAGTATGGCTCTGGGATGTGGGCATAGAGGAAAGTGGGTCTGGCTTCATGGGCGTGAGACCTGTGCAGTCATATAAGGCCTCATCCTTAGTAGAGATTACATTTAAATGCTTGTTCTGAAACAAGCTCTCACAATTTTGAAATTCGTACTAATTTTTCCTGTGTTTTCATTTAACAGTAGTTCCCACAAACTATGTAATGGGTCTTCAGAGTAGTTACAGAGGAAGAACATGACTCCACGATTCCAAACCTTCTCACCTAGATTTGGGGAGTGATTCTTTAACTACTTTCTTCCTAACAGTGTTCCTTTGTTTTTATCTTTTTCTGCCCTACCCCTGTCTTCATTCTGATTTGGAAGACAGAACCTCCAGTCCTCTGTAAGTCCTTACAGTCCTCTGTAAAGGTTCAAACCATCCTCCATGTTAGACATCAGATTTCTCTAGAAGTGACCAGACATCTAAGTTGTGGGACAACATCTATGTTGCTGGATATTTATGCCATGACTCACCTTCTCATCTCACCTGGTTATTCAGCCTTTCAGCTCTAACACTGTATTAGGCTTGCTTCATGCTGTGGATATTGTGGTGAATAAGGAGACTTGGTTCCTCTTGTCCTAAGCTTACAGTTTAAAGGGTATATAATCAAGCCAAGGGCCAAAAAAGGAAACTATGATGGTGATAAAACAGGACCCACAGGAACATAGAGGAGGAACACTTAAGGGAGTGAACCTAAACAAAGATTGAAGACCTAAGTGTGGATAGATATTTTTCACATGAAAGGGAAAGCAGAGAATATTCTAGAAAGGGAACAGTATGAACCAAACCCTGGAAGTGAAAGGCTGCCATCTTCAGGAGAATTTCTCCCATGGAAAATTATACTGACTATATTCAAAGTAGGATCATCCAGAGATTCTTTTCAGGGGATTTCACATTTGTAAAATGCTTTAGGTTGAAGGCCACTATAAAAGGGCCTGCCTCTACTGTAACCAGATTTTTATTCACAAGGTCCATGTAACGTATGTCTGAACCAGAACAGTTGTAAAATGTGATACCTATGGACACATTGAAGATTCCAGGTATGTGTTTGGAGGCCAAAAAAGTTGTTGACTAGAGGAAAAAATGTGATATAAATTGATAATCAAAGTTAAATATCATTATGTTCGTGTCCATTCATATGCTAAAACCCTAACCCATAATATTATGGTATTAGGAGGTGGGACATTTGGGAGGTAATTAGGTTTAGATGGTGGTGTGGCCCCCATGATGGGGTTAGTATTCTTGTAAGAAGAAGAGTTCTCTTTCTATCTTCACATGTACCCACAGAGGAACATGTTGTGGGCATGTTGTGGGCATACTGAGAAGGTGGTTGTCTACAAATCAGGAGGGATTCTGGTGTGCCTGGTGGGAAGAGAGAGAAAGAGAGAGTAGCAAGAGATGAAGTCTGAGAGCTGTGCAGGGGCCAGAACACAGACATAGTCTTGTAAGGTCTGGCAAGGATTTTGCATAGTTTATAAAGGGTGATGTGAAGCCATAGGGACGTTTTAATCAAGATTGTGATGAGATCTGACTATGGCTTTAAAAGATAGCCATTGCCAAAGCCCAGGCAAGTGATGGTGGCTTGAACGAGGGTTGCAATGGGAGGAATGGACCTACTCATGTGGAGACAGTGAAGGGAAAGCAAAGTGTTAAAGAAGGCAATACAAAGGTGTGAAGACAAGCCCAGAGTAGAGGTTGTAACTAGGACTTAATTTGATAAGCTGGATCTTGGGACCAGAGCTGAAAGGCTAACCTAGAAAGAAATAACCATCAACCTCTGAGGAGAGCCTTCCAGAAAGTCACAGTGTGATGAGAGGATGAGTTCTCTGCATTTCCAGAGTTCAGTAAGGCAGTGTGAGCAACACTGATGCCTCAGCAGACAGCCACAGACAGCAGAGTCATCTCTGCTCATTGTTTAGAATCCAACATTGCAGGTCATGCTTCCAGCTGAGGTGGGAAGTCCTTTAATTTATACTCGGTTAGCTTGATCTTCCAAAAACATGGAAGCAAATTAAGGATATAATGATTAGACTCCAAAAAGATGGAAGAGCGATTGCCACAAAGATCCAACAAAACTATTGTGTTTGAATAAGCAAGCATTTGAGGGTTCAGTAGGTAATTTGAACAGGCTGAACTCATTTCTGCTTCTCTTGAGTTCACTGAAATAGTCCTGGTCTTGGGGGACCTCATTGTTCATATGTCCATTTTGCCTCCAGGGGGCACTTTACTTACAGGACTGGGCTTTTTATTTTCCTGCTCATGTGCTCTAATCACCTCTAATAGCGGTCTCCATCTTGGGATTTAGACCATTAACTTTATATGGTATATTTAAAAGGCAATTCCGACAAAAAGATATTAGCCATTAAAATAACTTCTTCATTAGTAAATAGATACATTTAGAACTGCATTTTGATTTCCATTTATGAAAATAAAAGTGCATGGTTTTGTTTTGAAAAGTCCTAAAAAAGAGGCAACTATACTATCCCTTTCCTTCTTTATCCGTAAATGTTTACTAATATAGCATCTATTGATCCAGATCTAGAGTATTGGTAAAAATAAGATGAATTGCTAAGCAGCATATGTGTATATTATACATCTTTCCTTTAGTTCTGAATGGTAGGAAATACAATGAAAACTAGAAAGGGACTTTATTTGTACATAACTGGAAGATCCAGGGCATGTATTTTTCTCTAACTCAGCTTCCATTCTTGTCTTGGTTTCATTTGGAAATCATTGTCCCCTTGGGGTGACAAAATGACTATAGCAGCATCGGCCTTATGACCCTGCAGGTTCAAATCTTTTCAGCAGTCTGGGAAAAATATTGTTGCCTATCGTTGCTTCTGGCTGTGTCCTTTGAAAAAAAACTCTGTTTCAAGGAGAATAAAATCCCTTGATTTGATCCATTCTTTTCCTCCTTTTGAAGAAAGGATTGAATCCACCCTATCCAACCAAATATGCAACCTAGGAGTAGGGCAAGGATGGTTTCCCAGTAGGAGATTGGTGTGTTGATAAAAGAATACATAGGGAATGCACCTGAGGAGCCAGAATACATATTTGCCCATTGTCTTGTATCAGGCCCTTAACAGTGATATAGGCAGGGATATTGCCATGTTGGGTATCTAATAATTTGTCAAGAAAAGCTACCAGACACAACACTGTATTTCCCTCAAGGTTAACAAATTATGCAGAGAGCTTCCCAGTAGTTTGTTTCTGAACCTCCTGCACTAGAGGCAGCCCCAGATTCAAAGAGGGCAGAAAGGGTTCCCTTACCCCATTTCATCTTCTTAATATATACTATCTCATCAACTACTCACAAATATTTTATCATTAGTCTTATTTTTCAGGTGAGGAAACTGAGCCTCAAGCAGGTTAAGGAACTTGTCTAAGTTCATATAACAAAAGCATAGTTCAAGTCCGAACCCAGATCTTTCTGAGTATAAAGCAGGATGCCACTGCCCTAGCCAGATACAACTCTTCCATTAACTCACTCATTGAGTCAAGCAATTGGCTTTACTTTTTTTTTTCTTTTCCAAATTTGAATTTTGTGGCATTTACTTTAAGATGTAGACTTTACATATGTTATAATGTCAACTCGAATACTCTTTAAGATCCTCAACCAGAAAATTATTAGTTTCTCTTTACCTTTCGTTCTCCAAATATGTAGTGAACGTCTATTATATGCAAGGGGACTGGTGCAGTGTGAAATGGGTTGGCTACATCATTCTGGGATGGTTTTGTGATAAGAGTAAGAGGGAACATGCAGTCTTCCCTTTTCCTGTACACCAACACAATCCAATCCGATCTTGAACCCTCAGAAGAAATTTTGAATGGTGGAATTCAGAAGGTTAAATAACTCCCCTTGAGATCCCTTCCAACCAGACGCAGCCTGGTAGCTGCAACAATCACACCAGATTTTGTTTCTTGAGTTTACATTGTTTTTTATGTCTTCTGGATTGTGCTGCCCTTGTGACGAGTCCATTTTTAATCCAGTGCAGAACATGATAGATGCGTATTAGGTGTTCAGTAAGTATTTCTTGAATTAAGTTAACTGCCCTTTTAGAGTGATTGACCATACTTATTTGGTATAGCAATACCACTAAACAATTAACCACTGATAAAATTTATATGAAACACATTATATCTTAGAAAAAATATATATTCAATATCATATGATACATACATACACATGCATAACCTAATATATGACTTATACATATGGAATAGATGATATCACACACTTATACACATTCTTTTAGATACATGTGTACATGTAGATTTTTCTGATTCATAACATTTAAGGTTTCTTGGGTTTTGTTTGTGAATAAGTGTTATAGCCCAAAACCTTTCCTGGAATTTAAATTCCCATATCAGCATTTTATGAAACCATAAAATATGAACAATTTACCTTCTGACCTCCTCCCTGCTATATGACATTAAAAACAAACACACATGTGAAATGAATTATATTTACACTCCTGGACAACATTTTTAAGCAAGTCACAAAAAGATGTATTTAACGAAAAGTGATTTAGTTCTAGAAAGCTGAGTTGACATGTACCAATTGGTAGTTTAAAAAAAAAAAAAAAAGACCTACTATTTGTTGTCAGACTCTTTTAATTTAGGGCACCTGGGGGGCTCAGTTGGTTAAGCATCTGCCTTTGACTTAAGTCATGTCTCAGGGTCCTGGGGTTGAACCCCACTGTGGGCTCTCTGCTCAGCAAGGAGTCTGCTTCCCCTTTGCCCCCTCTGCACCTACCCCCAGCTTGTGCTTGCTTGCATTCTCTCTCTTTCTCTCTCTCAAATAAAGAAGTAAAATCTTACAAAAACAAACAAACAAAAAAACCTCTTTTAATTTAACTTAAAGTGGGTTTACAAAAGGATATTGGGAAAGCCTCAAGAGTTGTAAATCTTTAATTTCCATTTTCAAAACATTGGAGTAATACATAATTCTTTATGATTCATGATTTCTTAAACATATAACATGACCTTCTTGATTATGGTTTCTATCTTTTTTTTTTTTAAATCAAAAGTATATAATTATGGCAAGGAGGCTAACTAGTATATACTCCAAGGTTGCTGTCTCTCTGACTTAATACTTCCTCAGGCTGTTCTTTCTCTTTCTGCCTTATGACACTTTTACTCTACTGGAAGACCTAATTGCTACTCCCTAGCCTATTCTTCACATCATCTGGTCCATTTTCTGTTTCAGTGAAACAACAGAATAAATGACCTAATTTTGATTTTTCTACTATTTACAAGAAATTTTTATTTATTTTTTTAATGTGATGGAATGTGGAAGTTTTACTGTTTGCAGTAACCAAAGAGCTACAGATGAGCAAACAGAGACTAAGACAATAAATGACTTACTTGTCTGAAGTCATGAAACTCAGTGGTGCTCAGGTTCAGCAGGATTTCAGAAATAGCAATGAGTTAAGCACGTGAGTCCAATGGACTCTTGAAAAAAAGCTTCTTTAATCAGTGATATACTAGAAGGCATTAGAAGGTAATGGTTAAGAACACAGGCTTTGGACTCAACCATTCTTGGGACTGAATCCCTGCCTTCTCTCTGCTTAGCTATGTTGTTCTTGGGCTAGCTAATGTCCTGTGTTCACTTGTGCCCCTGTGCAAAGTGATGGTGACATTGCTGAGCTTTTAGGCAAAGATTTTATGTGGTAATGCCTGGCTCACATGAAGCAATGAATAAAGAATGACTAAGGCAATAATGTTGTTATATGCTCTTCTTGTGCTTTGATAAGCATTGATAAAGTTAGTAAGAGGGCCTGCATGGGATTTGATAACTTGGAAACATAGGGTGGGTGTTACTTCTTAGTGCTCTAATTTTGGCCAGTTAGAAATGTTTAAATAAACTGTACATTATCTCTCTGCATTTCACATTGCCTGCAATTCATGTAGGTAGCCTTCTGTACCTGGTGATTGCTGCCCTGGCCATGACTTATGTTACTGCCAATGCCCTTCTAGAATATGTTCCTGGGATCAACTACTTCTCCATTTTTACTGCCCATACCCTAGTTCAAAACATGATAATTTCTCACTGTTTCAATCTTACCATCCTCTTAGATATCCTTTCTTTTAGTATTGTTCCCTTAATGTATTAACTGTATTTGAACCACAGCAATCTGTGTGATGTGACCATCGAGGTAAAGCCCTGTCATGATACCCCAGCATGCATCAGAGAAGAGTGATTGTCCCATCATGACTTGGCCTTTTTTTTTTTTTAACCTCCTCCTCTGTGTCCTTCAAGATCGGTTCTACAGAGGAGGAAACTGAGGGCCAGAGAGGTTAAATAATTAACTTACACAACTAGAAAGTGACAGAACCAGGACTCCGCCCCAGAATTCTCCGCTCTGTAGTCCAGATCTGCACAGTTATTACATAGATCAGGGGTCAGCAAACTACAGCCTATGGGCCAAATACATTCCACTGCCATTTTTCACAAGAAAAGCTTTATTGGACTGCAGTTATGACCACTCATTTATATATTTTCTGTGGCTCCTTTCATGCTGAAGGGCAAAGTTGAATAGTTACAACAGAGACAATCTGGGTCACAAAGTCTGTAACGTTCACTCTTTGGCCCTTTACAGAAAAGTTTGCCAGCCCCTGGCATGGATTATACTTGGATTCAAAGAGTAAAAATGATAGATTCCAGAATGTTCACAGTGAGAAACTAACGCTGTGATCAGAGTCTTCTGCCACTTTAATGAAAGTGGGTAAAATGTTGCCTTAACAAGTAGAAGAATCACTCAAACACTAGGGCCTGAATCTACTAGGTGATTTTAATTACCCAGATATCTATTGGGAAAACAGCTTGACAGGATACAGATTGTCCAATCAATTATTTTTAAAGGGTTGCTGACGGTGCTTAATGTGGGAGAGGTAGGAAGCTAAAGAGATGGCAGGCCTCCTCTACTGATTGTGCCCAACAAAGAACAGATGATTGCAAACAAAATGGGAGATGTCATTTGTAAGAGACAGAGGCTGGGAAATAAATGGCAGAATTCACAACGCTGAGGTAGGGGATTAAGAAAAGCAGCTGAACAAAGAATATGAATTTTAAGAAAGTAAACTTGAGTACAAAATGCTCTGAGCCCGAGATGACTGGATATTTGCATAAATACGTGCACAATCCCCTGCTGAATCCACTTAGGAAGTTTCGCCATCAGCCTGCATGGAGAGAAAAATTGGAATACTCATTCAGAAAAATTGACCAGTTGTTTAAGTTAAACATGCCAAAATTCCAGGAAGAGCTTAGCACAGGTAATACTGCTCACATCGGCAAAACTCTTCTTGTTCTTTGAGAGGTGTTTTGCTGTTGGGAGACTGGATGGAGTACAGAGAAGCAGCAAGCACAGGTTGTGATAATGTGTTGGCCCAGAGTGGAAATTAACCATGCGCGAAATGTGCCAGGAGCATGATGGTGGGTAAGCCTTCGACTTGGATGTGGTTCCCCTTCCAAAGAACTCAAAGTATGGACAATTAGGAAATGACATTCCAGGCACCTGAGGCAATAAGTGCAGTTTCCAGCTCCCATCATTTAATTTAGTTCCAGGGGATGAGTTGTGTGCCCTGAGCTTATGTGGCTGATACCTGTGTGCAGTGGTATCCAAAGAGAGGTGAGAAAGGACTTGTGATTGGCCTATTCTTTCAGATGAAGAAATGGAGTAAGGATAGTTTCCTCCTTGGTTCCTTCATTCATGATTGAATTAATTTTTGTGAAGGGCCTGATGGCTGCCCTGTATCAGAACTGCAGACATCAAGATGAATAAGGACTTGTGTGGGGGAGAAGATTCAAAATCACATTGTCACAGGCACTCTGATGAACCAATTCTAATATGAGAGACAGTGCCCAGGCCAGAAGCTGTGTGAGGTTTAAGAGAGAATAAGTGTGGAAGTAGGCTGAAAAGATTTGGAAATAGACTGATAATGTGTGAGACCAGATTCCCATTGTCCTCAAAGTAAGTTGTTTTTGAAGGGAGGGATGTTTCCACGTATTTTGAGGGAAACCCAAAATCAGGATAGCAAACTCAGTGTTGTGTTTTTTGCCTTCATGCAGTCTTTATGCAAAACAAGAAAAGATGAGCATGTCAGTGTGGCCTGATTCTCCCTTCTGCGAGGGGGCGGTGTGTGTCTGAATGCACAGGCAAGGGGTGTTTCCATCACCCCCTTCCCTGTGCTCTCCTACGGTTTTCCAACTCTTGAGTTTGAGAGGCAGATTTACCTCCCTAGCACTGAGAGCTAGTTCCACTGCTGGCGTGAATGTTCCAAGTTCCTTGTCTTTACCATTAGTATTTCTCATGACTCTAACAACAACCACCATTCACTGAGGGCTGACTATGTACCAGGCACTGTGTTTGGCACCTACATCCATTACTCATTTAAATATCACAATAATCCTATGGAGTAAGTGCCATTTTGCCCAATTTTCAGAAGATCAGTTGAGTGACAGAGTATTTAACTTTCCCGAAGTCTCTTGGCTGACTTAAGTCTTGCATAGTCTAGATATTTTTAACCCTGCTACTGAGTGTCTTCTACTATTTGTGTATTTTTTTATAATTTGATAAAAAATGTTCTATGGCTGAGGCAAGTGCTTAATTACTACTGCAGAGTTAGACTCCTGGAATATTAGGGTACTAGAGGAGGAATCTAAGTTAGGGATATATTCAGTTCTTCCAGTTCTGTCTGGGTTACAGCAAGACATTTTCCATTTTTATTATGCACTTTGGAAGAGGCCAGGGAAATTAAGTGGGCATCACACATAAATATCACTGCTTTCATGGCAGTTTTACTTTAGAACAGACAATTTGTAAAAATTTTAGTGATCATCAGCAAGGGGCAGGGAAAGTCCAGACTTTGTAGAAAACCCTTGACTGGGTCGTGTTTGCCAAGTGCCATCTTCAGACTGGCACATGCTAGTTGACATTGGAGGACCTCTACTCAGCCCCTGCCTCGTCCAAGCTCTTGGAAACTCAATGTGACAGCTCCTTCCTTCATTAATATTCATGTTCTGTTTTGATCACAGGTCAAAGGGAGAAGTTAAACCACAACTCAGAGTCCTAGGGATCAGGATTTGACCATACTGAAACATCATATATAGCTACCCTTCCATGGTTCTGTGGATGGAACCTGGCACTGGTGTGAGATCTGGGATATGACCAAATTATTTCATTTCTTTGATGTCCTACTCTATCTATTGTTTCTGAAAAGCTGGTAGGATTTCTCCTACCAGTGAATTGAAAAAGTATATCTTCTTAATCATTCTATAGTTGGTATTAAGAGCGTTCAGAAGTATAAGAGCAAGGGATTGGGCTTAGACATAAAGTGTTGAAGGATGGAGATAATAAAATTAGACCACTGGATAGACCTGTTGGAAGTGGCTTAGATGCTGAAGAGTCTTAGTGAAAGTTGTGCTTCTGAAATGGAAAAGTCTTCTGGCTTAAATAATGCATTACAATATAATTTATAATTGAATAGCAATTTGTACTTTTCAAAGGACTTTCATTGAATAGATAATCTTAGGTATTGAGGCTTTAACACAGAATGAAATAGACAAAGTTCCCGATTTGTGGAATTTACTATCTAGTGGACTCTCTTATTTGATTGCCTCGAGGCCTTTTCCAAGTTTTAGATTGTACTTTCTCACTACTCCATGAGGGAGATTAATCAGTTTATGCTCATTTTACTGATGAGGAAACATGGCAACGATATCGTAGAACTAAGTAGTAGAACCAAGTACACTTGACCTCAAAGTTTGTCCTCTTAAAAAGTAACTGTGGTAAAATATTTATAACATAGACTTTATTATTTTAACCATTTTTAAGTGCATGGCTCAATGGCGTTAAGTACATTTACATCATTGCACAACCATCACCACTAAAGCATCTCCAGACCTTTTTCCATCTTCCCAACCTGAAACTCTGTACCTCTTAAACAACTTTTCTTTCTCCTTTCCCCCTCCCAGCCCTTTGCAACCACCATAATGCTTTCTGGTTTTATGAATTTGGTAACTCTAGGTACCTCATATAAGTGCAGTAATACAGCATTTGTCCTTATGTCATGGGATTATTTCATTTAGCATAATGTCCTCAATATTCATCCATATGTCACAATTCCTTTTAAAGCTGAATGATATTCCATTGTATGTATACACCATATTTTGCTTGTCCATTCAGCCACTGATGGACACTTGCACTGTTTTTCCCTTTTGGTTGTTGTGAATAATGCTTCTGTGAACATGGGTTTACAAGTATCCCTTTATCTCCTTGCCTTCAATGCTTTTGGATGTATACCCAGAAGTGGAATTGCTGGATTATATGGCAATCCTATTTCTAATTTTTTGAGGAAGCACCATACTGTTTTCCATGTGGCTGCCCCATTTAACATTCTTATGCTTGTTAGACAACATCAAAGTTGCCTTTGAATGATGAACGAAGAGGGAAATAGTGCTGATATTGTAGCAATGCTGAATGTAGCTGATCTGATGCTTCCGTTATCTATCAGTGTAACCCACGTTTCTGTCATATGATTTGTGATGTTTACAAATAATATGTTTCCTTTGCTCCTCAAAAGCGTGTGGAATAAAGGGGCATGTTTAACTTTTCAGTACACTTTAAATATGATGAAATGTCAGTGTTTTTGAGGTGTCAAAACAAATGACATAATGTCAGCATTTAGAAACTCAGCTCTTTGCAAAATGAGTTGCTTTTGTTTTCTGCCAGGCACACCACAGCATGCTTAATGATGGGGTATGATAGCTGTGAATTGCGAGTCTAACTGCTTCAGACTCAGAAAGCCTCCAGTGCAAAGTGGCACTTGTTTGTCATTGCTTTGTAGTGTTTGCCTGTTTCTGCCATAGAAAGGTTCAAGGGGGGCTGAACTGAAATTTGTCGATAAGTCCTGGGTTGTGAATTCTTGAGGTGTGTGTCTATATCAATGTGTGTGTGTGTATTGTATGAAGGATACATCTCCCAAATGATCCCATTTGGAGATCTTTTCCCCCCAGTTTGGTGTGACCCACAGTGAGTCTGGCCCTTGGATAATCCTGTCCCCTGGAGTCCAGGCAGAACCTGTGACTTGCTGTTAGCCAATGGAATATGGCAGAAGTGATGGGTTGCCATGCATTTGATTGGGTTACATTATGTAAGACTCTTCAGCTGACTGGAGAAGAGATTCATCTCCCGGCCTTAAAGCTGTCATATTGTGACAGGGCCACATGGCAAGGAAGGGGCAGCCTCAGGAGATAAGAATAGTCCTTGATTGACAGCCAACAAGAAAATGGGACTATCAGTCAGTCTACAACTGCAGTGAATTGGATTCTGCCAACGAACATGTAAATTTGGAAGAAGACTGCCGGCTCCAGGAAGGAACACAGCCTGGCTGATACCTCGATTGTCGCCTTGTGAGACTCTTCACAAAGGACCCAGTTTCCTGACCCATGGAAACTGGAACATAATAAATGTGATTTTTTAAGCTGCTCTATTTATGGTAATTGGTCACACAGCAATAGAAAACTAATACAATCAGACACACTCAGCATTACCTTCCCTTTCTCTGCTTGTTCCTTTTATGTTTATATAGATTTTCTGCCCATTTCTTCTTGTGTGGATTCTGCCTGATGGTACTGTCAATTCAAATGCCCTGGTTTCTCACAGCCAAGAGGAAGGCACCTGACCCTAACTGGACCGATTGGAGGTTTCTTTCTGGGACTCTGAGTCCTGACGAGAGTAACAGAGAGGCAGGCCATGTATAAAGCTGATTCTTCCCAGTGGCATTAGCTTGAAATACTCTTGCTAACAGTTATTTTGGAGATACTCTACTGCCTGTCTTTGCCAAAACGGATGTTTTCAGGTTTCTCTTTTCGATAAGCTTCACTCGATTCTTCAAATAAATTTCTCTTCCACTTAAATCAATCACAGTCTGATTCTCTTCACTGCAGCCAGTGGATTCAAACTGATATATTGACCACTGTTATAATGTCCTCGAATCTTCTTTTTCTGAGTTGTATTATGGTCTTCTTTCTAAAAGACCATTCCCAGGTGCCTGGATGGCTCAGTCGGTTAAGTGTTTGCCTTCAGCTCAGGTCATGATCCCAGGGTCCTGGGATCGAGCCCTATAATGGCTCCCTGCTCAGCAGAGAGTCTGCTTCTCCCTCCCCCTCTGTCCTCCCTCACCCCTGCTCCCCTCCACTCATGATCTCTCTCTTTCTCTTTTTCTCTTAGATAAATAACTAAAATCTTAAAATAAAGGACCCTTTGCATCACTAGTTGCTCCTGACAGTGTTGCCCCAAAAGCACTCAGGATTTAAGGAGAATTCTGAGTATTAAACAATCAAAAGACTAAAAGGGTTACATGAAGGTTACCTTTTAATTTTAATTTTAATTATTTTTAATCAGGGCCAGTTTTGTTGTTTGTTTGTTTTGGTTAGGTCTCATAAAGAAGATACTTGGAAAGGATAAATCATCAAGATGGATGTTGTCTTTTGAGAAGAAAACATAACTTTTTTTTCCCACTTGGAAAAGAAAGAGTAGAGAATGGCTTCCAGCAATGTGTTTTCTGCTTTCTTAGAGAGAAAGGAAATATCAGTTGGAGCTGCAGGTTTTCTTGATCTTCAAAGTTGAGTGTGTAAAGAGGTCTGTTTCTGGGACTGGAATATCAAAGACAAAGGAAACATCTTGAATGAAATGAGAGCTCCAGAATAGAATTAAAAATAAGAATTGAAAAATTGAAAAGGGGAGAAAATTGTAATTTATAATTGGAATTATGTTTTTTGACTCACTTCTTTGATATACAGATCTTTCCTTGAGGATAAAAGTCTATGTGAAAAGTGTTATAAAGTTTCTCCCTCTTGCATTTAGTAGTCATGTGTGAATGTTCCGATTATATTCTTTTTTTTCTTTTTAAGATTTTATTTATTTGACAGAGAGAGAGTGCCCAAGAGAGCAAGTGGTAGCAGAAGGGGGAGTTGGGCAGGGAGGGAAGGGCAGAGGGAGAGAGAGAGGCAGGCTCCCTGACTGGTACTAGAATCCCAGGACCTCAGGATCATGACCTGATCCGAAGGCAGGAAGGCAGATGCTCAACTGGCTGAGCCACTCAGGCACCCCTTGATTACGTTCTTTATAAAGAAATTAAAATAAGGCTGTTAATGTTTTTATCACAGTGTCCATGACACCATGTCAACTGTGGCAAAGCATTTTTTTTCTCTTAGTTTAATTTGTTGAATGGAGACATTTTTCACTGTAGTCCTAAAATGATCATATTAAAACTATTCTGATAAATTCTCTGCTTGTGCTTTGAGGAAATTTCAAAAAAAATATAAACATCATTCAATACTGTTATTAGAGTTGGGGATGTGTTTGAGATGGAATTTGTGTGTGTGAGCATATCATGGTGAAGAGAAGGACACAGGGAAAACATAAAAAAAGAAAATCAACAACTGAAGAGTAGATTTTATGAAACTTTAGTGAGTTTAGCCTTGCTCTAGGGCCTCTTTTAATTGCTTTATAAAGTGCTATATTGCCAATTTTCCTATTACAAAAACATAGCTGAGATTTTGTTTCAGGGTTGCTAAAAGAAATGAATTGATGTTTTTATAATATTTCCTTTGAAAGGTAAAACTGAACATGGTTCCTTACAAGATTTCCTTCTCTTCCACACACATTCTTGGGTAGGTTAAAATGAAATCAATCTTAGAGCTCAGGAAATGTCAAGATTTCAAATGGGAAATTCTTGACTTTACTGTCAGATTGTATTCTTGGTAAAACTAGTTCTCTCTCCCGTTTCATTTTGCCAGTAAAGAATTGGTTGAGTCTTAAGCATATATTTGGTGTACCATTCATGATGCCTCCCTAACCCCTTGACCATCACCCCTCACTATCATTAATTAGATGATTGCTCATCCTTCTGTGTGTTGTCGGAAACTTTAATTACGTGAAGAAATAAAGTCTAATGAAGTACATTACATTTCATATAGCCAAGGTATGTTGCCTGAGAATGAGTGAAGAATACTGACGTGATCCCCATTACCCTCTGTCTGTTTTTAGTACTGTGTCCCAAGATATAGACAAAGTCATTAGGGATTGGTATTTGGGGCTGTGTTATTTTCTTCCTGAAGCATGGATATCCTCAATCCCAAAGGAAATTCAATCTGAGGTAAATCTCAAACTTCCATTTTTCTCTTATGGAGGAGTCTCACAATCCTTAGACATTTGATACATTGTATGAAGATGTGGAGTGAGTCAGTGGGAGACATTTAAAGGGACACATTTGGGACACATTTATGTTTCTGAAGGGACTAGTGGATCTTTCCTTCAAGATTGTTAATGAAATTTTATTTTATTTTTCAAAAATTAATTACCTCTTTTGTTTACACCTACTTGAATACCTTGTTGGAAATGCAGCCATTTCTGGAGAGAATTTGGCATTGCTTCTATCTATGAGACAGAAGAACTTAATTTTTTCCTCAACCTGTTTTGTTTTGTTTTAGAGGAATATGAACTGATATAAGACAACATCCAACATTTTTATTCTGGGCACAAAACAGATGTAAACCAGGTTTGGTGTGAAGCACGTGTGTATGTGTGTATGCATATCACACTCCACCGTGTGTGAAGGGTCGCCAGTGTTTAGAATCCTCAGGAACTAGAAAAATTACTCTCTTCTGTTGTCTATGAAAATCACAAGGCCTGGGAGTATCCTGCTCCTTTGTACCATTTGGAAACCATTACTGGCCCACAGGGATTGATGCATCAAGAGGAATGATCTCTTGCCAGCCTATTTTTAAGTTTCGCCTGGCTAGTTTTACTGTTCCCCACCCATTTCTCCTTCATCCCATGTCATTTCCTTAGGTTCAAGGTTTGGCAGCCCCTTCTGCTTTGTGCTTATCTTTTTCTTCCTATTTACACAAACCCGCCTTCCCTCGCCAGTGAGACAGTTTGTATAGTGTGTTACACCTGCATCCAGCTGGCTCTGCTGCTCCCCAGCGGAGCAAACCGTGCTGTGATCTGCAGGCATAGGGGTGTCGATAGACACAGGATGAGGATGACGCAGCATCCCAAGGGACAAGATCAAAGATTTTTATCGCTGCTCCAATACAAGTACATGGTTCGAAAGCACATTGTGGAGAAAATAAAAGGAAAAGAGATTTAAGATGAAAGCTTCTGGCCCAACAAGTCCCCCAGGGAAGCATCTTACAACCCGTTTGAACAAGTTATGGAGTAATTCCTCTGAGAAGAAATGAAAGCCCAAGAGAAAATGGCAGACTCCGTGTGTCAGGCAACTATAAGAAAATGACAGTTAATATTTAGGAAAGTAAAGGTTTGAAGTACGGAGACGCAAAAGCATATGTTGGTATGTAAACTAAGGGAAATTATCAATGGCCTTGAAGTCTCTTACAAGTTGACAGTGTGACCCTTATGCCACAGAAGGTGACTATTGCTCAGATAGATTCTCACCATGACTAGGATTATACTATGACTTCGTATGTACTGTGAATTTTATCTACTTACCAGTCTGAGCCGTTGCTCTTTTGCCAACAGTTTCGCTTGCACGTTTCAGTAAACAAAAGTATTTATCACTGTGGGGGATCAGTAAGTGCTAATAAAGTTGCTGCTGCTTGCATTTTAGGTTTGTTTTGATGACAGACACATCCTAAATGAACTAAGAATTCTTGCTTCAGAACTTGGCAAGAAACATAAAGATATGAGCACTATTATGGTTGTCACCAAACCAGTTCAAAGGATGGTACATGGTATCTTTGTCATCAACATATTCTAACTCTGCCTTAGATTAAGTTTCTAAGGGCTGTGTGTGTGCACACACACACTCCCATTTCCTTTGGTGGGAGTTTTGACGTTACTTTGTTTTCTTAAAGATTTTATTTATTTGACAGAGAGTAAGAGAGAGAGCATATGTAGAGGGAGCAGCAGGCAGAGGGAGAAGCAGGCTCTCGGCTCAGTGGGGAGCCCTCTGTGGGGCCTGATCCTAGGACCCTGGGATCACGACCTGAGCTGAAGGCAGACGCTTAACTAACTGAGCCACTTCAGCACCCCGTGATGTCACTTTTTGATAAAATTCATTTCTTTTAAAGATTTTATTTATTTGGCAGAGAGAGAGAGAGGATCACAAGTAGGCAGAGAGGCAGGCGGGGCGGGGGGTGGGGGAAGCAGGCTCCCTGCTGAGCAGAGAGCCCAATGCAGGGCTCAATCCCAGGCCCTGGAGATCATGACCTGAGCCGAAGGCAGAGGTTTTAACCCACTGAGCCACCCAGGCACCCGATAAAATTCATTTTTAAGGTAATTTTTTACTGCAGTGAGGAAAACCAACCAGTGAGCAAATAAAAAGAGTCTGCTCCTCTACCCAGTATTTTTTTCACAAAAATAAAAACACAAAAATTTTTGTGTGTTATTTCATTTAAAATCAGCACTCTGCCTACAGTCATTTTGAATTATCTTGTGTTATATACAACATTCATTATGGTTTGTTTTTCAAATATGCCTTTATTCAGTTATTTCTCTAAATGGGCTGACATATCAGCTTTCTCTATACATATTTTATCTATCAATATATGGATTAAAAGTATATTTAATCTATTCCTCGACTTTTATCTCTTTATGTTACCATTGTTTCATTCTTTGTTTTCCTTTTTTTTTTAGATTTTATTTATTTATTTATGAGAGAGAGAGAAAGAGAGAATGAGAGAGACAGAGCATGAGAGAGAAGAGGTCAGGGGGAGAAGCAAACTCCCTGCTAAGCAGGGAGTTTGTGGGCCTCATTCCCGGGACTCCAGGATCATGACTTGAGCTGAAGGCAGTTGCTTAACCAACTGAGCCACCCAGGCACCCCCTTTGTTTTCCTTTCTGACCTTTGCTGATCATCTAGAAATGTTTTCTATTCATTGACCACTCCTCTCTCCCCATTCATTTCTTAATTCTTTTTTTTTTTTTTTTTTTTTACAATATTGCTTCTTCCTAATTCATGGCCTACTCCACTGAACTTTCTCCAGACCATGTCATCTTTAACACTTGTAACTTTTAAGAGCGTTGAACACCCTCTCTCAGGTGGTCTTCTCTACCATACTTGCTGCCCACTTGCACCAACCATGAGCACCATTCCTGAACCAGGGAGCACTATCTGAAAACCAGATCTGCTTATGTTGATTCTTTTTTACTCCTACCCTTATCCAGCTTCTCTTGAATTTCCTGAATATTTTCTTCTTTTTCTGTTTGCCAATTCCATTTGCTGTGGGTATTCCACAAAGAAAATAATCATAGATAACTATTTAGAACTAAAATCAATTATATCAACACTTATCTTTTGAAAAGGACATAATACATGGAATTGAGAGTTGATTGTGACATACAAACACACACACACACACACACACACACACACACACACACACACACACACGTTTTAAGCCAACGTCTTCAGTTGAATGGGTACAGCCCCCTATAGTCTATTGTGTGTCCGGGCTATGTTTTCTTAAGTGTTTGGCATTAATTATTTCTTTTAATCCTTACCACAGCCTATTTGTTATTTATTCCCATCTTATACGTGAAGATACTTTATGTGTTCATCCCACTGAGAAAGTCATCTAGGTCATTATGAAAGCCAAGATGAATTGACAGTGTTTGACATTACTCAAATAGGAAAGGAAATTGGGTGCAGAATAGTGAAATATCTCTAACTAGGACAATGACTTCAAAAACAATTATTCAGTAATTATATTACAGAGTTGCTATATCAAGTTGAATGCCATCATTGTGGGATTCTTTTTTTTCCTAACAAAGAGAAATAAATTAACATGTGGGGGAAGAAAACTAACTCAAACATATCCAGCTTCTAATATGCCACACTATACATTGAAAGACCCTATACTTTGTATTTTCTAGTTTCCCATTGTTTTCAGCATGCCTTCCTCAACATGCAAATGATAGCTTAAAATTTAATATTTTCTTTGTGCTTCAAAAAATAAAATATGAGAAACTTTAAGTCTTCTTATAAACTAGTTCTCCTCTTTTTCCTTAATGTAATGAGCTTCTCTGTGGCTCTGACATTAAAATGGCTCCAAATGGTTATTGTTTCATGGACATTAGGTTCTGTAACACAATTCTCTCTATCATCTGGATATATTGCTATTTGTTTGAAGATACATTCAGCCATTATGTGTGCCCTCACCAGCAATGAGGGATGCGCCTGAGGGAACTTTGGGGATAAAGCCAGTTATTTCCTCTGCTGCATTACATGGGAAGTTATTCAGGAACATGCCCACTGAGGCAAATTTACCAAGCAGGATGTTTTTTGCTTTGACATTTTGGACTATCTACTGGAATGAAAAGTCAACAGAGAGGTACTTCTATGCTTGCCTAGAAATTATTTGACTAAATAGCATTGTAGGATAGAAATAGCGTTTCGTTTTATTTATTTATTTATTTTACTTAAAATGTAATCCTCTTAGTCAACCTGAGTTTATGGTGTCCATGGTATTCATTGTTTTATTCAGATTTCCATCCTTTTCTCTGCAGGGTGGAGCTTTGTATATGAGACATCTATGTGTGTCTCCCGTGATTTCTGTGGCAGAAAGAAAGCACCTTCTACTCATATTCTAAAACTAAACAAGATTAAGTAATGCCTCTTCTTGTCTCAAGAGTGTGTAAACCACAGTTTCCTGCTCTCACTCTTTAAAGTGGAAAGGCCACATTTGGTTATATCTGCTGAGTGAATAAGTGGGGTAAAAAAGTCTTTACTTCTGCAGCATGGACTGTAACATGACCTAGCCAAATTATGACCTACCTGTTAACATTTTAGCAAATATGATTGAATGTCATGTCTATGTTTATTTTTGTTTCTCTGAATAGTTTAGGGCTGTGCTGCTTAGGAGGTTAGCCACAGTCACATATAGTTCTTAAAGTTTAATTAAAAGGACAGAAAATTTAAAATTCAGTTAGTTTAGTGGCAGTAATGATAATTTAAGTGCTCAGTAGTTGTACATGACTTAATTTACATCAGGGACGTTTGAGATGTTTTCTGGGGCTCCTAGCTGAAGAGAGTCTCCTTTTCTTTTCTTTTCTTTCTTTCTTTTTCTTCTTTTTTTTTTTTTTTTAGATTTTCCTTTTCTGATAGATGGGGATAGCATGCTACAACTCTTGGAAACTGTTGGCAGCCACGTTGGGATGGTGAGGAAAACTATAATTAGAAAGAAATAGCTTTAGCCCACCCAGGTGGCTCAGTTGATTAAGCAACTGCTTTTTGGCTCAGGTCATGATCCCATGACCTGGGATTGGGTCTCACATCAGGCTCATTTCTCAGCAGGGACCTTGCTTCTCCCTGTGTCTGCAGCTCCCCCTGCTTGTGCACTCTCTCTCTGACAAATAAATAAATAAAAATCTTAAAACAACAACAAAAAAAAGAAGCAGCTTCTTCCTGTCTTCCTAATTACCTACCTGCAATGCTAGGACACTATGTGACTTTTGCTTTGCTTTTCTGAGTCTCAGCTTTTCAAATATGAAACATCAAATTCTTGGGGAAAAAATAAGTATTGTTTAAGTTAGGTATAGTCATGACTATATTTACTCTAATGAAGCTTTTCTTCATTAGATTTCATTTATGCACAAATTGTCATCAGATTTTCTTCTCTTTTCAGACTCTTTGGAACTATTCTTCCCTTTTTTCTCATCCTTCATGGCACTAAAATAGCAACCATTTACTTAGTAGAACTGCTTGTAAGTGGCAGGATGAAAAAGAAAACTATCCAATCACAAAAGAAATGGATAAATTTTAAAATGTTGAAGTATATGATTTTATACTATAGCAAAGTGATTCATTAACAGATACACTATAAAAAGATTTTTATTTGAACTTTAAGCCCTCACATTTAATTTCCTTGTTTGAAAAAAAAAAGAAGGCAAAGATAAAATTTAAAAGCTTTGAGGTAGGGCTACATGTCACTGGGTTATCAGTAGAGTAGAAGTCCTCTATCTTTTATAAATGCATACAGATTAAGGGAAACTATGTGTTGCCACTAAAAGTGAATTAGGCAAACTGTGCACCTTATCAAATTACAACAAGCTGAATATATCTTTCTACTTAGCAGTTTTCTTTGACTTTTAAGAAATTATCAGGGCATAAGTATTCTTATCTTTGTCTACAAAGTAGATAATCTAAATGTGTTTGTAGGGGGATGCCTAGGTGGCTCAGTAGGTTAAGCCTCTGACTTTGGCTCAGGTCTTGATCCCAGGTTCCAGAGTCCTGGGATCAAGTCCTCTGTCAGACTCCTTGCTCAGTGGTGAGCCTGCTTCTCCCTCTGCTGCTACCCCTGCTTGTGTGCTTTCTCTCTCTCCCCAACAAATAAATAAAATCTTTAAGTAAATAAGTAAATAAATATGTTTATAGGATGATATGTGTTTTTATTTTTGTATTTCTTCTGGTTCTTTTGGAGATTCATCAACATTGAAATTGTGGCCTTCTCCCAACTTCTGTTCTTTGCTTTTCACCTCCGGTGGCTTTCTTTGTATGTGTTAAGTTAGCTAGCTTCTTTCCAGGGGTGAAGTGCACTCTATACTTCATTTGTGGACTACATGAATGACAATTGAATAGAATAACAATGGCAGTATCATTTGAAAAACACAAGTCTATTATATTTTGTCATTCAGCAAATTCATTTTTCAAGCAGAATTGTAGTAAGCTAATCATTGATTAGAGTGTCCTTAAAGTCAGTACATGAGGGGGAAATTCTGTGAGTACAGAGGAAATTATTTGACTACATTATGTGATTTTCAACTTTTCGCTATTATACAGCTTATGTGAAAGATTTGTAATATTTATAATAGAAAGTCCTAAAAAATCAAATAGTTGTGTTTAATCCTCTTGAAGTTGATCCCTATTTATTAAATTCCCATTGGCTACCTGGACTTGTAGTAGATTCTTCTTTGGGAAACCTCTCATGTTCCTCTGGAATTAGCAGCAATGAGCATGTTAAACAAATTAATTTCAAAACATTGTCTTCAAACTTCCTTACTCCAAACAAATGCATTCCCCGATATAATCTTAAGCAAGGAGGAAGGTCGTCACTTACTAAGATATCTCTAGACTATGGGCCCTCTCTTTCAAGTAGGGGTAAAGATGAATACTCTGTATAAGCAAATTGGGCACATATGAGGAATCCATCCATCCATTCATTTATTCATTCAACCGACCAACATTTATCAAGCTTTTATAGTAGTGAATCTGTCATCAACATGAAAGTTTGAGAACACTCCACAGCTTCTGCTGCCAGAGGAAAGGAGTATATATTAGTAATGTAATATTTCATGTATTTGATACTCTGGATTATTTTTAATATCTCTTCCTCTACAAGATAAAATAATTTTCTACAATAATCATCAATAACCATTATCTTCTTGACTTGTTCTTTTTTATCAAGATATAATTTACATACCCTAAAATTTACCATTTTAAAGTATTCAGGGAGTTTTTTTGTTGTTGTTTTATTTTTGTTTTATATAATTGCTAAGTTATGTAACCATTACTACTATTGAATTTCAGAATATTTCATCATTCCTTAAATAAACCCCATACACATCAGTAGTCATTCCCCATCCCATTTTCCCCTATTCTCTGGCAATCTACTTTCTGTCTTTAAGGATTTGCCATATAAATGAAGTTAAATAATATGTGGCCTTTGTATCTGGCTCCTTTCACTTAGCATGTTTTCAAAGTTCAGGATGTTATAGTCTGTATTGATATTTCATTTCTTTTATGGCTGAATAATATCCTATTATATGAGTATACCATATTTTGTTTTTCCATTCATCAGTTGATGAGCATTTGTATTGTTTCCACTTTTTGGCTATTGTAAATAGTTCTGCTCTGGATATTTGTGTTTACATGTTTTTGTACGAACATATGTTTTCAATTCTTTTGAGTATATACCTAGGAGTGAAATTACTAGGTCATATAGTAACTCTGTTTACCTTTTTGGAGAACCGCCAAACTGTTTACTATAGTAGGTGTACCATTTTACATTTGCACTAGCAATGTATAAGAAATCAAATTTGTCCACATCCTTGTCAACTTTTGTTATTTTCTGTTTTTGTTTTTTAAGCAACAGAAATTTATTTCTCGTAGTTCTAGTGGCTGGAAGTCCAAGATCTGTGTGCCATAGAGTAGGTTTCACTCTGAGGCCTCATCTCTTGGTTCATAGTTTGTGTGCTCACATGACCACATGTGTATGCACATGGAGAGAGAATTTCTTCTTTATCTACTTACACCTAGATATAGATATATAAGTAAATATATATTATAATATATGTTATATATTATATTAATTAAATTATATTATAAATATATATTTGTATTAAAGCTTAATTGACATATAATGTTATATTAGTTTCAGGTATACAGTGTAATGATTCAATATTTGTCTATATTGAAAATGATTATGAGGAGTATAGCTAACATCTATCACCATACAGTTACAATTCTTTTTCTTGTGATGAGAAATTTTAAGATTTACTTTCTTAGAACATTAGTAACTAGAGTCACCATGTTGTATATTATATTCCCATGACTAATTTATTACATAACTGAAAATTTGTACCTTTTGACCTGCTTTACAAGCCTTTTCAGCCACCCTCCACCCCCTGCCCCTGGCAACCACCAGTCTTGTATCTGTGAGCTTCTTTTTTCTTTCCTTTTTTTTTTTAAGATCCCACATATAAATAAAATTATATGACATTCATCTTTCTCTGTCTGACTTATTTCACTTAGCATAATGCCTTCAAGGTTTGTCTATGTTGTCACAAATGACAAGATTTCATTCTTTTTATGGCTGAATAGCATTCCATTGTGCATATACATCACATTTTGATTACCCATGTTTCCATTGATGGACTTTTATGTTGTTTCCATGTTTTGACTATTGTAAATAATGCTTCAGTAAACAATATTTATTTTTTTACTATAAATAATTTTTTTAAAGTAAAGCATTTTTACTATAAATAAATTTTACAATTTATTTTACAATAAAAAATTTTATTGTAAAAAATGCTTCAGTGGGTATGCATATATCTTTTAGAATTAGTGTTTTCATTTTCTTCAGATAAATATTTAGAGGTGGAATTGCTGGACATATGGTCATTCTGTTTTCTATTTTTTAAAGAATCTCCCTATGTTTTACAGATATAAGGTGGTATCTCATTGAGGTTTTAATTTGTACTTCCCTGACCATTAGTAATGTTGACTGTCTTTAATGTACCTGTTGGCCATCGATATGTATTTTCTTTGGAAAAATATCTATTCTGGGGCACCTGGGTGGCTCAGTGGGTTAAAGCCTCTGCCTTTGGCTCAGGTCATGATCTCAGGGTCTTGGGATAGAGCCCCACGTCAGGCTCTCTGCTCGGCAGAGAGCCTCTTTCCCCCTCTCTATCTGCCTGCCTCTCTGCCTGCTTGTGATCTCTCTCTCTCTCTGTCAAAGAAATAAATAAAATCTTAAAAAAAAGAAAAAAAGAAAAATGCCTATTCAGATCCTCTGCCCATTTTATAATCAGATGGTTTATTTGTTGTGCTTTTGAGTTACATGAGTTCTTGAATAATGTGGGAGTCAGTTGCTGATTCCCACCCTGCCCCTGCACAGTTGAAAATCTACGTATAACTTTTGATTTCCTAGAAACTTAACTAGTAAATACCTACTGTTAACTAGAAGCCTTATCAATAACAAGAACAGTGGATTAACACAGATTTTGTATATGATATGTATTATATAATGTATTCAAAGTAAACCAGAGAAAAGAAAATGGTATTGAAAAGAATCATAAAGAAGAGAAAATACATTTACAGTACTAAACTGTATTTATTGAAAAAAATCCATGTGTAATGGACCCATGTAGTTCAAACCCATGTTGTTCCAAGGTCAGTTGTATTTTTGGATATTAACCCTTTATTAGATGTATGATTTGCAAATATTTTCTTCCATTCAGTAGGTTCCCTTTTCATTTTGTTGATGGTTTCCTTTGCTGTGGAGAAGCTTTTTAGTTTTCTAAAAACTGAAGTAATTCCACCTGTTTATTTTAGCATTTGTTCCCCTTGCCTTAGGAGACATATCTAGAAAATGTTTCTATAGCTGATGTCAAAGAAATTACTACCTATGTTTTCTTCTAAGAGTTTTATGGTTTCAGGTCTCACAGTTTGGTCTTTAATCCATTTTGAGTTAATTTTTATGGATGGTATAAGACAGTGGTCCAGTTTAATTCTGTTTCATTGTTCTCTATTTTTACGCCAACACTATAGTGTTTTGATTACTATAGCTTTGTATATTTTTTATTATAGTCATCCTAGTAGTGTGAAGTGGTTGATTTGTTCTTTTTTTTTTTTTTTTTTTTTTTTTTTGATTTGTTCTTTAGTTTAGAAATAATTAACAACTTTTTAAAAAAGAGTATATTTAAAAAAGTAAAAATATTGGGGCACCTGGATGGCTCAGTCCATTAAGTTTCTGACTTCAGCTCGTGTCATGATCTCAGGGTCCTGGGATTGAGCCCGTCATCAGGCTCCCTGCTTGGTGGGGAATCTTCCTCTCCCTCTCCTTCTGCCGTTTCCCCTGCTCATGCTCTTTCTCTCCCTCTCTTGAATAAATAAGTAAAATCTTTTTAAAAAGTAAAACATTAAAATTCAGTAAAGAATTTTATGTATGAAACAAATTTTAATTTGTTTTACCAAAATTACTAAATCTCGCAGATTGTTCTAGTTCACTCTCTTAAACACAAATAAAAACCCCAAGAATTCAAATAGGATAACATAATTAAGGTAACTCAAATCTATTTACTTGTCTTTGCAATCACATGATATTATTGTTTATCATGTTTCTTCTGCTTAAAAGTAGAAATATGTAGTAGCACATAAACAAAAACTGTCTGAAACAAAGCTTGAATAATTACAAAGAATTATGAGCTTAGTCTCAAAACAAGTGCCGAGAGCTGAATTCACATGTGTCTTAGGCAAGCTATATAACTGGACCTTCTATAAATTAACTTCTTTTAGATAAGAGGATGTTATTTTTTTAAGTTTCTAAGTTGAAGCTTAACAACTGCTACAATCATATAGAACTTAAATCAACAAAATATTTTTGGGAAGAGGACTATTTTATTACTGGTGTTGTTTAGAATTATAGCACATTTTGATAATAAAAAGCAGACCAAAATTTCCTGAGTTCATTTTTAAAAAAATTTTCTCTATATAATACATTCCTTTATCACCTATCCATAGAACAGATTATTCTTTGCCCATGGTTACATTTGAGTTTTGAAGGCTTTTGGGTTTCCAAAGGGGATGTTTAATATTTTACATGGGAATCATCTTGGCAATGAAGAAAACTTTTCTGATATGGTTCCCAATCAGAAAATAACTCTATAACCAAAGATCATAACCTGCCCGTTCACCAGAGTGCAGTAGAAGAAAGAGATGATTGGTATAGAGGAAATAGATACTAGAGAGAGAACATTAAGATTACAAAGATCACCTCAGGGTCAACCAGAGTTATTCCCAGAGTAATGAGGAAAACATTGTGCAAAAACTGTGGGAAGCAAACTTAGTTATCTACTGCTACAAATCAATGTACCCCCAAACATAGTTGCTTAAAACAACAATAAATTTATTATCTCACACAGTTATTGGCATCCAGGAATTTGGGAGCATCTCGGATGAGTGATCCTGGCTCAGACTCTCTCTCTTGAGATTGCAATCAAGCTGTTGAGTGGGGCAGCAGTCATTTGAATGCTTGGTTGGGACCAGAGGATCCAATTTCAAGCTTACTCTTGTGGTTGTTAGCAGGAACTTTGTTGTTGTTGCTGTTGTTGTTGTTGTTGTTGTTGTTGTTGTTGTTCACTGAGGAACCTCTCCAAGGGAATGCTTACAACATGGCATCTAGCTTCTTCATGATAGAATAATGAAAGGGAAAGAGAAGGGTGAAAGAGAGAGAATAATGAATATGGAAGGCACAACATCTTTTATAACTTTTTCTCAGAAGTGACATGCCATCTCTTCTTGCCTTGGTCACCTAGATAAGTCAGATATATTGTGGGAGGGGACTCCATAGCTGTGTCAATACTGGGGGTGGGGATCATTGGGGTCCATCGTGGAGGTCAAATACCACACCTCTCTCAATTTACATTAATTTACAAATTTAGATTTTAAAAAAATAAGAATCCATTGCTCAGTCTAGAATGTTACTCATTCCTATCTTCTTTGAATTTTCCAAGTTAAAAAGTAAACCACCCAGCTATTGTTTTACTCTGACCAGATTAACTCTACCTAGTTATAGAGCCAGCCATCTACTGACCATATCTTTTAACTAGGTAGGATACCTGTTACTTAACCTTCCAATTTTTCTTTGAGGATATTTTTTAAAAGAGGCAGGTGTCTTACTTCTAAGAATCTGTTTATTCTTAGACTAGAGAAAGTGGAAACAATGGAGGAATATATATACATATATATATATATATATATATATAAAGTATATTTATTTTTAACATTGATTTTAACATTGTCATATGATGGCTATTATTTTGGGGATTTAAATAGAAATAGAAAATAGTCTCTCTTCTAAATTTCCATGATTTACAGTGTTTGTGTTACCACAGGAAAAAAAAAAAGACTTAAACTTGCAATGTTTTCACTTCTTAAAAGATTAAATTGTGTTTTGTCATATATATCTTTTAGTATTTTCCCTAAATAATTCCTTTCTTATCCCACAAACACTATCAAGACAACTTTATGGATGGAGTATGACAGATTATAGCTTAATTCTCTGAGGTAGGATCCAGCTGCCTTCATCATATAGGATAGTTGCCCCTTAAGGCATTATGGCTAATGGGCTCCAGTTACAGGTAGGAATTAAATACATCATAATTTTCTGTTGAAAGTAATTATTCTAAGACAAAATTAGGTTCAAATTTGACTTGAGTGGTAATAATGCATTGGGACCCTAGGATACTTTGGATTATATACTATTTCCCTCTATTAATATAAATTTATGCACTCTCTTTCAGATGTAGTCCCTAAATCTGCACAGCATTTGATGAGTGGTCATCCTATATCTGGGGATTATGGTTTTTTCACCTACTTTCTGTTTGTCATCTCACTGAAAAGTATATAATTGGAGAGATGATTAAAAAATAAAATCAACATTCGCATAAATGGTTTATTCATTTTTATACTGCTTTCTTATCAGTTTGAGGTCTGGGAGATTAGGAAGAGTAGAGACTATCTGTCCTTGTGTTTTAGTATATTTTATAAATTGCTTTTCTCTTCTACTGTGCTTTAAGACATCAGTAAAGACAAAGATATCAGAGTCAAAGCTATGTGTATATATATATATATATATGTTTTCAGTAGGAAAAAATGTTTAGATGAACTCTCTTACTAAATTAGGATAATTTTTTAAGCTAGAATCTATATTTAATATATGAATTTAAGATAACTAGAAACATAGAAAGACTAACTTCTTGGTATTATACTTAAAATCCTTAGAAATACACTGTTTATCTTTTTTTTTTTTCTTTGAGACTTCTTTCAACTCCTAACTAATTTATTACAATTTTGGAATCCTTGGAAATACCATGTCTGTAGTATTACTAATGGGCAAACTGGAACTAACAGAATGGAGTTTTCTTTCCTTCCCCCTCACATGCACCCCAGTAAGATGCACAGATTTATATGGCATGGCTTGCATAACACAGCAGAATAATCCCTGAGAAGTTTGATTCAACTTTAATAGTTTTAATTCATTAAAACAAATTTCTCTTTTAAATACACTGAAGGACAAACTACTTAATTAAGCCTTAGCTAACTTTTCTTGTATTACTACAGTTTAATTAAAAAATTAGATTTTACATATCAACTGTGTTTACTCATTCTATATTGTTTTTATTCAGAATGAATCTCCAAGGGAGGCTTTGCAGAGTGTCAAACCTACGCTCCTCACTACTAATGGTTACTATGGTTGTTTCTTCATTCTGTAACTTAAATTTATGGAAAACAGGCTTTTTGTGTCCAAAAGGCAGAATGGGCCTGGTCAGATTTAGACCCTAAGCCTACAAGGCTTTTGGCCTTTTTGCCTCTGCCCCTGTGGCTGCCTTTGTCCCATTTCCATGGGTACCTGGATAATGTGGGTTACCAAGGGGGTAGAGTTTATGGAGAGAATTAATTTCTGTTGTGTGTATAGGGGCAGGGGCAGATAGGAGTAGAGGGGTAGAGGATCTTGGGACACAGAGTTCTGTTTCTGTCCTTCGTGCCCCTTAGTCATTGTTCCCATCTTAATTTTCATTTTTAATATTTAGAAGATTGATTAAAATAAGCTATGTAGGAATCGTATTGTATTTTAAAAGAGCACTTCTAAAAGTCTGCATAAGCATAATACTGATGTTAATAATTATGAACAATTATTAACAAGATGTTAATAATTATGAACAATAATTATGAACAAAATTACAATGGCAAAGTGAAGCTGAATCTCAAAATACTCTTTTCCCTAAACAAATATCATGAAAAAACACATAATTAAGAATCAACTCCCACCGTCCATACATATATGTATATATGTATACATATATGATGGGGGAAAAATTCCCTACTACCTATGGTAGAAAATACTAGCAAAGAAGGCCAACCTGGATCCCCAAATCTGCCATGTGCTCCTAAACTGTTCTCCACATAAACCAAATAGGAGAGATGTGAGTAAAATAAAATCCTGAAAAATAACTATCACTCAATCGTTAGAGAAGCTAATGGAGCAGTCCTGAGAGAGGGAACTTGGACATTTCCATAAGGGTGGCAGTCTTCTGAACTCATAGGAGAAAGTAATAATTTTTGAAGTTGTCTATTTTCGTGTCTTCCTGCTGGCATGAAAGTAGGGAATAAATAGCAGAATGTTCATATGTTCAGAGTAATTATCTTCAGCAATAAACAAGGTTTTAGCTGACCAGAAAACAGAAAGAGAAAATAAAATAGGCAGAGAGCAGAATGAATTGGGAAGCATATACTGAAATCTCAAGAGTGTTGTTGCCTTCAGCCTGTTTAGGACCTTAATGCCTTATCTCTATTGTATCTGAGAGAGAAGATACATTGGTTATTGGGAATAGAAAAGCTAATTGAACTAAATGACCTCCTCAGGTCCTTATGATGGAAATAGAAGTTCAGTACTTTAAGTAGGGGAAACTTTCTGAAGCCATAGGCATTGAATTGATTCCCAATAAAATAGAACAGACCAAACCAGAGAACAAAACCAGAGAGAAGAAGACAAAGCCCAAAAACACTAACCAAGACCATGGTCAGTCATGCCCAAAACCGTGGTCAACCATTCCCCATACTCTTCCCCTTGCCTTCTGGCCACAGATATATGCAGACACAAACTGTAGTATTGAGGGAGAGCTAAGTAAAGCTCAGTTAAGGTGAGAAGGGAATCAAAGAGAGCTCACAAACAGAAACAAATTGCCTGATGATGTAATCTGGGAAATTTGTGGTAAGGCTGTGAGGATAAGGAATGATATCATTTAAGTATAGGAGAAATTTAAATATATTAATTATAATACTGTTATTAGTATTAATTATAATTTTATGAATTATAGAAAGTAAATATTGTAAATTTATTTTTGTTGAGGTATAATTGCTATATAACATTTTATTAGTTTCAGGTATATGACATAATGGTTTGATATTTGTATATATTGTTATATTGCAAAATGATCACCACAATGAGTTTAGTTAACCTCCATCACCATACACTATTACAAAAGGTTTTTATTGTATGTATGACAACATGTAAAATGATTATAAAAACCAAGTGTTGGGATATAGAGGATTGGTGATAGATGCATAAGTTGTTCAACTTTTTAAAAATTATACTTGAACCCTGTGCAGAATAGAATGACTAAAAACAACCAACAACAACAATAAAAGAAAAAATGAAAACAAATAACTTAAAGATGTCAAATCACCAGAGAGGAAAACATGCACATTTCACATTAAAAAAAAAAAAAAAGTCCATATAGAAGTTTAGAAACAGAAACAAGCATTACATTTAGAAAATGTAAATTGAAAATTTGATTAGATTGGTTCCATCAATGAATATAAATGAGATAGTGCCTCTTAATGTAATGTAACATATAAAAAGTAAAATAATAAAATAAAAAGCATATGGCTATAGGAAATTCCAAGAGAATTTAACAGAAATCCAATGGTGGCAAGATAATTTGACTCATCATGTCAGCCATTAGAGGATTGTGGAACAACAAAAAAATTATAATATTATGGGCCTGAATAAAATAACTGAGTTTAAATATGTATGTAGATGGATATAAAGGTAGATAACTAGGTAAGGATGTAGAGGTAGATATGGATAAAGGAGTGAATGATTGATACCTCTAGAGAATAAGTCTTTATGTTAATACCTATGTGAAATATATAGAAATAGAATATATATTAGATCTTGACAAACTTTAATATAGTCCACAAAGGTAAAATAATATGAAGTAAGTTACTGACCACAGTGCAGTAAAATTATAACTTCATAGAAAGGGAGAAAAGTCTAACCACCTTAAACATCAACAATATAAAATACTTTCAAATAATTCTTGGGTCACAGCAAAAATCAAAAGGAAATTTATAAAATATATAGAAAACAATAAACATTTGACAAAATTCAATATCATTTTGCTACTAAAATTCACCTGGAGAAGACACATCCAAGAATATTCACAGCAATTTTGAAAAAAAAAATAGTGAAAAGGAAACCAAAATTATTAGATATTAAAATACATTTTGGAGTTGCAGTAATTAAAATAAATTAGTACTGGAGAATACCAAAAGAGAGGGGCTACAAATAGATGTACATGTTTTAACACTTAACTCATGACAATAGTATTATAATTTTTAAATCAGAGCCTATTCACTAAATAGCATAAAACAACTGGTTAAGTGTTACAGAAAGAGATAAAACTGGATCCCTATCTTTTAAACCTCCAAATAAGTTCCAAATGGAAGAAAGTATTAAACTTAAAAAAAGAGTCTATGAGAAAGATTTTTAAAAAGTATTGCTGAATGTATTTATAATCTTGGCAGAGAGAAGCTCTCTAAAAAGAGTATAACATCCAGAATTTATACAGAAAAGATCAATAAACTTTATAGCATAAAACGTTAGAAAACAAAAACTTTGTATGGGGAGCAAATAATATGAGAAAGAACAAAAGGCTGATGACAGATTGGAGAAAAATATGCACCTAAGCTCAAGATCAGTTTTTCTTAATTTTAAAATATCTCTTAGGAACAACCAACAATAGAAAAATAGGCGAGGGATATGAACAAAAATTTGTGAATAATGAAAAATAAGTGAATATTGAATACATAGTCATATAGCCTTATTTGAAAGTAAAGCCAAAACATGTAAATATAAATCTTAAAAAGAGATCTAATATTTTTTACCCACGTGATCGGCAGATAATTAAGTTTAAAAATACTCAGCATTGGTATATTGATAAAGAACTCTGGGGGCTCCTGGATGGCTAAGATGGTTAAGCATCTACCTTTGGCTCAGGTCATGATCTCAGGGTCCTGGGATCGAGCCTCGCATTGGGCTCCCTGCTCATTGGGAAGCCGGCTTCCCCGTCTCTCTCTGCCTGCCTCTGCCTACTTATGATCTCTCTCACTCTATCAAATAAATAAAAAATTTAAAAAATCTTTAAAAAAAAGAACTCTCAACTGTGAGGATAAAAAATATGGTGACCAGTCTTGGGTGGTGTGAAGATAGATATATGTCAGAAATGTGAATGTGGGGACGCCAAGGTGGCTCAGTTGGTTAAGGGTCTACCTTGGACTGGGGTAATGATCTCAGGGTCCTGGAATAGAGCCAGGTATGGGGAATCCCTACTCGTGGGGAGTCTGCTACACCCTCTTACTCTGCCCCTCCCCCGACTTGTACACTCTCTTTCTCTCTCTCAAATAAACAAATAAAATCTTTAAAAAAAGAAAGACATGTAAATGTGTTCATCTTTTGATTCCAACATTCTCAAGGAGATGAATTTATCCAATGCCTGTATTTGCAAAGTTCATCAAAATGTTTTCACAGGGGCGTTCATTCCATCTGAATACACTTCCCCCATGTGCACCATCTAGCAAAAGGACCAGAAATATTGGTCAGCATGAAACTGTTAGGATAATTTCAATATGATGAAGAATTTGAGAACATTTTAAAACAACTGTTTCTACTGAAAGGGAAATAGTGCTAGTATATATAAGTATAATTTTAAAGATGAGGTACGGAAATGTTAATTGTGTAAAAATGTGCATATTTGCATTCATCTATTTATTATTACAAAAATAAACTTTTCTCTCCCTTTTTCTGGAGGGAAACAAAAGGGAAAAAGTCAATAGTGGTTGCCTTCGGAGAAAGGGGTGGGACTGAATGAGGAAGAATTTTACACTTTATTTTGTCTTTTTTTGGTGTTGGTTTCACTATCTAATCATTATGTAGATCAACTGAGGTTTTCTGAGCAAAAGTGATTTTTACTATTCTTTCTTAGATTCCTCTTATAAACCAAAACTAATCAATGTTGATGGTATCAAGCAGTTAGTAAAATAATTCTGAGAGGATCAAGTACAGCCTGTGTTTATATATTCTGGTGTGAGCTGAAAATTAGGGGCTCTCTGTGTTAATATTTCTGTAGAGAGCTGTTGCGTATGTAGATGCACTGTTAATACACATAAGACTACTACGTTCAGGCTGATTCTTTTCAAGTGTCTATTCTACTCCCATAAGAATGGAAATAGTTTCAATAAATTTTGTTTTATAAATATTTAACTTATGTTTGCCGAGGTTGAAAAAGGCAATATTCCACAAGGGTCCATTTTCTAAATGTAAGGCATGAATGATTTTTTCATAGTTACAGTATTTATGAAATATTGAGAATTTATGCATGTGAAATGTCTCATAATGGACTATTACAGACTTAAGCTGTTCTTTTTTTAGGCCTCCAGTGTAAAATTCAATGAGTAGAAGCTATATCAAATGAACATGCTGTGTTTCTTGTGCTATAGACTCCTTAATCTTTACAGAAGTCTTATTTGCTCAGCCAGACTGGTCTAAAAGATTTTTTTTAAAGAATTAGTTTAATTTTCTCTCAAACAACTCAACCTTCAAAAAGAGTCCTTCCACGTTGCTCTTTTCTCTGTTGCGGTGGATGCTAAGTTTCTTTATAAGCATGGCATTTAATGTGTTTGTTTTATGTAGAATGGGTTATTAAAGTAGTGGCTGAATTACTTCATGTAATTTGCATAAAAGCATATTTCAGTGATAAAAATTAATGTCTTGGGAGGTATGAATGAATGAGAATGAGTCATTCATTTTTAATAGGTAAGAGTTTTGTCTTCAGTTTCTACCACACTTGAACTTCAATTACCTAGATTATTTTGATGTGTTTATTTATTTGCATTTTACTTCAGTGCTAATAATTTTTCAGCAGTTGGAGTAGAGGACTGTTTTAGGTATGTCTTCAACCTTCATGGAAGGAGTTGGCCTGGGCCAGAGTTTGTCTTTTAAAAGCATCCCTAAAGCTTGACAATGTTCTAGTGATTCCATTAGCAGCTATGGTATGGAAGTTTAATGTCTTTGCCATTTTGGAATCTGACAGACTGAAACTTAGTATTCGTTTTGGCCCCTCTGAATTTCATCTGTTCAACCATGCTTGTAAAAATGAAATAAAAAGCCAATCCTTGTTCTTGCTCTTGCAGAAGCAATCGTAGATTTTATGAGGAAAACAATGAACATGTCACCCTGAGTTTGGCAGCAGAAAGGAGCAGGGAGTTCATAAAGTGCTTTTTGGGTGCCAACTGTTATGCACCAGAATTGTTTATATTAGTGAAATCCTCTGGTTGTAAGTTATGTAAATTGTGTCTTTTGCTAGACTCTGTTTTATGGTGGAGAGAGGAGTTGGGGAATGCGTATTAAATCTGAAATGGTCTCATGCTTAAATACTGCAGTGTGGTAGACAGTTAATCTTCAAAACAGATAGTGAACATACGTATCTGCTTTATTACCACCAACATATGTCTCCCCATAATTATCCTGGTTTATACCTTGGGACGAGCTAAGGATGCAAGAGCTGTCTCAGCTCAGAGAATTTTTGTTTTTGTATTTTGGATTCCAAACAGAAGGTATTAGGTGGAGAAAAAAGTTATACAGATATGCCCAGTAACGTTGCTAGTGAAAATGTGACTGAAATTAAGAGCACTGTCTGTTTGAGACCTAGGAGAGCAGGTATTGGGGAAGTCTGACTCAACAGCTGGGTCAATACACCTTGGCACATCTGAGACTATTTGGGGGGAAATGCCTGAGGAGACTCATGACACTGCATGGGGTTTCCACTTCTCTGGTGGTGACAGACGTAAGTGGCATCTAGTGACAGGGTTGCAGCTGACCTTCCAGGGGTCAGGGATTAACTCCTGAGAGACTGTGGTGCATTTTGCAAATAAAACAGCAGCCACTTGAATACTACAAAGGAAAACAGTTCCTCCACAGGTGTGTCCATTGAGGAGGCATGCTCAATCATTTATTTACTTCCTTCCTTACTCAGTACCTAAAAAGGACAGTTGCTTAAAAAATATGGATGTGGCGGGGCGCCTGGGTGGCTCAGTGGGTTAAGCCTCTGCCTTCGGCTCAGGTCATGGTCTCGGGGTCCTGGGATCGAGCCCCCACATCGGGCTCTCTGCTTAGCAGGGAGCCTGCTTCCCCCGTCTCTCTGCCTACTTGTGATCTCTCTCACTCTGTCAAATAAATAAATAAAATCTTAAAAAAAAAATATGGATGTGGCAACGAACACAGTCTACAAAACTCACATGTGCAAGAAATGTAACTGTAATTTCCATGTAGTTCCCTACACCTAGAGAGACCATACATCTGGGTTTACCCAGAACAGTCCAGTGATAAATAGCACACCCTTCTTCCCTCTCACTAGTTTCCTAATCATGCCGCCTGTATCCCTCCATAACAACGTTTCCTTGAATCTGTTGACAGAACAACCTTGATACTTCAGTGGGAGGGGCTATGGGGCTGAAAGAAATGCAGAAAAACCATAGTTGTAAATACTGTAGAATATTATTCCCTTCCAAATATTCAAAGATTTCATTTGCTTATTTCTAAGTCTCCAAAGGGTGTGTGTAACATTATAATATGTATAACAGAGAGGGACATTGTTGGCCAGTGATGAGAAACCATATTCCTTGGATAATGTATTGTTTCATTTGGGAGGACTTGATATACTTTGAGGAGCCTCATTAATTTTATGACATCACTAGTTTACTTATTATTCAACAAATTCAATTCCTCTACACTAATACTAGTAGTAAAATATTTTCTATGGTCATTATGTTCTCTGCTCAAAAGTCAGACTGGGTTGGAAATAGCTGGCTGAAATCTGGCCTGGGGAGGAAATGGGTGAGGTCCAAGGAGGTGAGCCAGGTTACTGGAGACCAGGAATCTTACCTGTGGAAAGAGTCAGGGAGAACCCTCAGCTCCTTGATGTAGGGCCTTTATAATTCATCACACTCTTCCTAAACTAATGAATGTTTCAGTTGCCCTTAATAATCATAGTAGGTTTTGGAAACTGAGTAATTACCTGATTGGATTGTATTTTGTGAATCAGGTCTCAGGCACAGCATTCACCATATTGACCAAATGTAGACCCATGTAAAGCATTAAGTTCCTATCCAACCAGATTACATTTACATGTATGCATAGGTACATACATGCAAACGTATGTACATACGTTCATATAAGTGCGTGTGCATGTGTGTATATAATGTATGTGTATAATTATAGGTCTTCTCTGTATAGAATGATGGGCTTTGAAATCCAGTGATCTGGCTCCATAAATGTCTGTCCCTCTCTGCATGCATTTTGCCTCCTCTCCTACCTTTGGTTTGGGTCTGGGAAGGAACTACACCTCCCTTTCTGATTCCAAGTGACCTCAGAAAGCATACCTGCTCTTTTCCTGCAGTTGTTTTGACTTACCTTCTTAGTGCCTGGGAAGTAATGTGGGCATCTGGATTATTTTCTCCTTTCTTTCCTGCTTGCTCAGAATAAACCCACTTTTTAATGTTCTTCCCCAGTTTTTATTTTTTTTAATGCACCAGAATGATTCTCTTAAAACATAGGCTTAATACTTCTCTGAAACTTTTTTTTTTTAATTTATTTATTTTTTTAAATTAATTTTTCTTAACATATAATGTATTATTTGCCCCAGGGTACATGTCTGTGAATCATCAGGCTTACACATTTCACAGCACTTAACAGCACATACCCTCCCCAATGTTCACAACCCAGCCACCCTATCCCTACCCACCCCACCTCCCAGCCACGCTCAGTTCGTTTCGTGAGTCTAGAAGTCTCTTATGGTTTGTCTCCCTCCCCATCCCTTCCTGTTTCATTTCTCTCCCCCACCTCCCCCAAACTCCCTCCTTGCCTCTCAAATTCTTCATATCAGAGAGATCATGTGATAATTGTCTTTCTCTGACTGACTTATTTCGCTTAGCATAATACCCTCCAGGTCCATCCACATCGT
>CM053610.1:32584212-32650200 GCA_028646535.1 Procyon lotor
GCATTGACTAGGTCTCTCGTCATCGGTACTGTCTCTTCTTTTTTTTGTGGTGAGTTTTTCCACTTCGTCATTTTGTCAAGGTAAGAGTAGATGAGTGAAAGAGAAAGATTCTCTGGAGTTCCGCAGTTTTCACTGATCGATTAACTAGGTCTTGGCTGGATATTCTCGCTGATCTTCTGGGGGAGGGGCCCGTTGCCGTGGTTCTCAAATGTCTTTACCCGAGGCGGAATTGCACTGCCCTTGCCAGGGGATGGGCCAAGCACTTTGCTCAGGTTTGCTCTCAGAGTCTTTGTTCCCTGAGCGCTTTCCGTACTGCCCTGGGAGGCCGGGAATGAAAATGGCGGCCTCCCAGTCTCTGGCCCAGAGGACTCCAGTGCTGGGTGCCGCTATCATCCACAAGCCCTTAGAGGGAAGCCATTACCACTCCCGTCTCCCTTGTCTGTGGCCGGCGCTCTGTCCTCAGCTAGCCCATGGTGGAGCGCCTCTACCTATGGCGCATGGGGCCCCGTTTGGAGTCCCCAAACCAACAGATTCCTGCTGCGTGCGCCCGCACTGCTCCTCCCAGAGAAGGAAGGAGGGGGTCTCTGGAGCTGCCTCCCGCGGGGTCCCCGCTTGAAGTACGGCAACCCTATATGGACTATATGTCTCAGTTCCTATAGTCCAAGGTGAGCCTATGCAGCATTGCGTGGCTCCTTCTCTGCCACCGGCTTCTCCGCCCCAATACCTGGGAGCTCTGCTGCACTCGGGTTCCTCTGGTCTCTCGGTGACCCCATGGGTCCTGAAACCACACTGTTCCGCGAGGGCTGAACCCCCGGTTAGCCTCCGGAGCGATGTCCCTCAGCAGAGCGGACTAGAAGTTCCAGATTTTGTGCTCGGCGGCTCTGCAGCTTTTGTGAACTGGCCCCTCCCCCCGGGGTCTCTCTTCCCATCGCTTTAAGTTCACTTTTTCCACTCCTACCTTTCTGAAAGTGGTCGATTTTCTGCTCCTAGAATTGCTGTTCGTATTCTCTTCTCTCTCCTGTTGTGTTTGCCGGCTTTTAGAGTGGTTTTCTGCCTCTTTACCCCTCTTCTGGGACCTGGTGCTTTTCTGTGCGTCCTATACCTCCGCCATCTTCTTCTCTGAAACTTGTGATAGATCCTCACTGTGTAAGAAATGAAGGTCTCATGGTGTGACACTCAAGGTCCATTCTAATGGCCCTGTTGTAGTGCCTAGCCTTTCCCTTTACATCATGTCTTCCAGTCAAACCAGACCCATGCTTTACAAGTCTTGGGCCTTTTCCTGCTTCTCTTGTTTTCCCAGCTGCTGCTGCTGCTGCTGCTTCTTCTTCTTCTTCTTCTTCTTCTTCTTTTTAAAGATTTTATTTATTTATTTATTTGACACAGAGAGAGAGAGAGATCACAAATAGGCAGAGAAATAGGCGGGGGTCAGGGGGTAGGGAAGCAGGCTCCCCGCAGAGCAGAGAGCCATCCCAGGACCCTGAGATCATGACCTGAGCCGAAGGCAGAGGCTTTAACCCACTGAGCCACTCAGGCACCCCTGTTTTCCCAGCTTCTTTGAGGTTCACCCAAAATGTGTCTTCCCTTTGCTTGGCATCTTAGTCACTCTCTTTCCCACAAGCATGCGGATTTTTATCATTACTGTATAGACTTCTCCATAGCTTGCCTTGACTTATGACTAGCTATTTCTATACCTGCAGTACCTATTAATTATAAAGTCCTAGAAGGTGGAGAACATGTCTTTTTATCCTTTGTGTTGCTCTTAGCAACTGACTCAATACTTGGTAAACAGTAACACTCAATAAATACATGTGAACTTAGCAAAAATTAATGCCATGCTAAAAGAATTGCTAAATCTTTGAAAAGACACTTTGTTAAAGATCATTGTTTCTGATGATGACAAATGTGTAGACACCAGTATGTGCCCCAAAATGACCAGTTGTACTGTTCATAGATTACCTAGTAATTTAAGAGAAAAAGTAATTTAAAAGAAAAAATTAATGTACACATATAATTGACACGCAAATATAAAGATGGTTTTCATTGGCATTTGGTTATCTTATTAAGTCCCATTATGTTCTTTAAGATTATGGATACTTTGTGAAGACTGTATTGGTAATGTCATCTCAGCCAATATTCTGTTAATGGTGTAGTTTTACTCCAAATATATAATTTTCTGTAATTTTCTTCTAATTATTTTTATCTTTAATTTCCCCTTTTTACTGTTAGAATTTGGATGAATTGTACCCTCTGTTCACAAAAAACAGATGAGCTTAAAAACATTCTCTTAAGGCATAAACATTGTGATAAAAGTAATAACATCAATACTACAATTCAGATTAATGTAAAAAAAAAAAAGTGGTGATCAGGACTCCGATGCAAATGTAGACTACATTTGGTTTGTATTGGGATTTTGTGATGATTTGATTCAAGCAACCATGAAAGAAAAGTGAAAATGGGAAGGAAGAACACATGAAAAAATGTTCATCATCTTTAGCCGTCAGGGAGATTCAAATCAAAACCACACTGAGATACCACCTTACACCAGTTAGAATGGCTAAAATCAACAAGAGAGTAAATAGCAAATGTTGGCGAGGATGTGGAGAAAGGGGAACCCTCTTACACTGTTGGTGGGATTGCAAGCTGGTGCAGCCACTTTCGAAAACAGTGTGGCGATTCCTCAAGAAATTAAAAATAGAGCTACCCTATGACCATGCAATTGCACTACTGGGTATTTACCCCAAAGAAGCAGATGCAGTACAAAGAAGGACCACATGCACCCTAATGTTCATAGCAGCAATGGCCACAATCGCCAAACTGTTGAAAGAACCAAGATGCCCTTCAACAGATGAATGGATAAGTACATATATACAATGGAATATTATACCTCCATCATAAAGGATGAATACCCAACTTTTGTATCAACATGGATGGGACTGGAAGAGATTATGCAGAGTGAAATAAGTCAAGCAGACAGAGTTAATTATCTTATGGTCTCACGTGTGGAGCATAAGGAAAAACATGGGAGGACATTGTGAGAAGGAAGGGAAGGGTGAATGGGGGGAAATCAGAGGGGGCAATGAACCACGAGAGATTGTGGACTCTGAGCAACAAACTAACGGTTTTGGAGGGGTGGGGGTGAAGGGTTGGGTGAGCCTGGTGGTGGGTATTGAGGAGGGCACGTATTGCATGGAGCACTGGGTGTGGTGCATGAACAATTAATCTTATAACACTGAAAAAATAAATAAACGTATTTGGGGGAAAAATGGGAAGGAATATGTTAATTATTTTAATTTTTTTTCTTTACCTCTCATGTAATTATAATAAATGTGTCACTATGTGACAATGAAGACTTTAAAACTTTCCTGCAGCTTTCAAACAAAACATGATGACCTTTCTGTTGAACCAATTAAGTTTCTTTAGAAAGTAAAGTAATACTTTTACCATCAAAATGAATGTATTTTGTTGCAAAAAGATGGGGAAGTCACCAAAATCATAGCAACATAATTTAACTTTGCACTCTTTGTAAAAATAAGAAAAATTAGGTAAATGTCACACTGTGACTGAGATGGATATAAAACCAGCCACAAGTTTAATGATAAATTTTATGTTCAAAGACAAAGCATAATGAGCTTTTGGCAATATTGCAGAACCAAGTTGATGCTCCTGGAATCTGCCTATACCATGGAAAAGCCATTACTATCTTAAAACAGGCTAGCAGATATTTTACTGTAGAACATAATACCTAAGTACAGAATATAAATCAGCATTTGGGGCATGTGTGGTACTTATGTGAGGGAGAGATGCAAAACAACAATTGGTCCTATTTATGACTGAAAAGCCAAACTCTAGGAATTGAGATTATTATTATTATTTTTGAATTGAGATTATTTTTATCTCAGTTGATAGCTATCCTTAATGCCTCTTGTAGCCTGGAAAAGATGTCCTGGGATGAGAATAAACAGCACAGCCAAATAGACAAGGAACTTCTTACACTACTGTATTCACAGGCAATATTTGGTAGTCAACCATATGCTTCCTGGTACTGATTTGGTGTTGAAGGAAGAAGCCAAAAAATTATAGCCATGGATGCAAGTCTTTGTAATTTTTTCCTGGACTTCCAGAACTTCTGGGATTTTCAGTTCTGCTTTTAAACAGTGAGGTCTATCAGTTGATAGAGGGAGAAGAAATCACATGGCTTTTTTCTTTGTTTGTTTTTGGGGAAAAAAAAGGCATGTTTTATCAGAAGACAGCACTAATACAGATAAAGACTATTTCTATGTTCCATCATTTGTTCAGTGACATCCTCAGCAACATGTTGGTATGCTGAATAGCCAGAACCAATTACTTTTGGGTAAAAACACATCCATTCCAAAGACTAAATCTAAATCTCTGCAAGAATGACTGATGATGATTAATTAGAAAAGTGGGCTTTTCTAGTACAGTATAAATAAAAAGGAGCAAAGAAAGTAACTGGGTGTGAAACTTATGAATGAAAATTTTCAGATAACAACTTTCCTGTAATTGATATGAAGAGATTTTTTAAATATCCTTTATTTGTGTAGGAATTTGTGTTAAATATATTTAAAACTTAGCTAAAATGTGACATTGCATTTATGTTGATAGTTCATTAACTGGATCTCAAGTGGTGAAAATTTGAGGAAACATCATCACTGATACTAAAATGACGATGATTTTTGAGGAATTTCAAACAATTTGTTGATAATAAATGCTTTTACACGTAAACATAATAGTATAAAGTATGTATTGCTTATAATAATAAAATTAAATGCACAGAACATGATTTAAAAATTAGTTGTTCAAATTAATCATCAAGCATTTAGCTTTCATCTCATACAGTTTTGATACATTTGGCAATTTATAAAATATACTTGAGTTAGTAAAGTATGGTGTTCTAATGCTTCTTAAGTTGATGTCTTCTACATAAGTAATATTTTCTACTAAATTTTCTCCTTGAAGTATTTATTTTTATTTTTTCTATTTTGTCATGAAGAGTTAAATGATTTAATATAATGGAATAGAGGATTTCCAGAAATCTTGGTAATTACTGAAGTCTTTGTATTATACGGTATATAGGTGATCAATATTCAGTGTTGTAATCTTTTACTCTTTTAATTCTCAGTGTGATAATAAAAATGGGAATCAAGGCCTAATTTTGCTTTGTTTTGTTTTGTTTTGCTGTAATCCCTGGCATATCATTTTTGCAGATGGTAAGGAAATTAAATAAACTTCCTTATATTATTGGGGTGAGTAAAGCTAATTTGATCATTGTGTTCTCCTTATGGAAATGCAAAATCTATCAAAAGTAGCATAATTGGAGCAGAGCAAACTAGACCAAGATCTCCTCAATTTTCTCCTATTTTGTTAACTGAGACATGTTATAATCAAAGAAGTAAGTTGAATCATGGAAATGTTTTTTGTTTGGTTGTTTTTGGGTTTTGTTTTTGTTTTTTTGTTTGTTTTTACATTTGACCTTCTCTTTTCTCTTTTCCTGGTATATCTGATTTTTATTCATTCTTTTATATATATAAAAAGAAGTTTCTAAGAAAAGAGAAAAGGAGAATCATTTTTCTTTTATTTTGAAACCATAAAAGATCAAGATGAGCCATCCTGAGACACCAATTTTATTAACACCTAGCTTTGAGAAGACAAGCAAAAAAGGATAATAAGCTGTTCCTTAGAGTATAAATTTGTTTCTGGTTTTGTCATCATGGTTAATCATTGTGATTTGCAGCCTGACTCTTTCAATCATTGAGACCCAGTTTTAACATGATTAACATTTTTGTTCCATTTGTGGAGCAGTGCTGGTCCCTAATTTTTGAGAACAGGATAACCCTCAATTGGCCTTATGTAAATAAATCATATCTTAATACCCTTGAAATCAGAGCATCCCCAAGGAGAACAAGCTGTAAATCAGAGTGGAAGAAAAGTCAAGGCTGCTGTTCTAAATAGTGTATTCAAGATGAACCAAATGCCTTTATTTTAGGATTTAAATGCATGGTATTTTTTCCTCTTTTCAACTGATGCTGTCATCTCCAAATGACAGAGATTGAGTGCTAAATTGCTACTACATAATTTCCTTATCTCTCATCTATATATATGGGTTTGACTGAAAGTTCAGATTTTGTGAAGAATGTTTTACATAGGAAATAGTGAAATATGGGGAAACACGTTATTTCAACATAGAGTAAAGGGGAAGAAGTGTGTGTCTATGTGTAGAATAGGTATAGCATCTGATTTTTTCCTTCTCATCTAGGGCCTTTGCTTTATTACAAATAGCTAAGTATTATCATTTCAACATTTCCCTCCAACCCTTGATTCTTTCTAGCAATCTCTTTCTGTGTAACATTTTATCCCCCTTCACTCATCAAAACTATTTTTATGCTATATGTTTTTTATATTGTAAAGAGGCTGAAACAATGCCCTGGAACCCATATTCATTGTTAGTATCATCCAAATTATTGCCTCTATTTTGAGTGATCTGAAATGGGTCCACACTATGGCTATTCCTATTAAAATTATTATAACTGTCTGGGTAAATAACTTGAGATATGAACTCACAATGGAACACTGTACAACAATGAGAATAATGACACACAGCAATATGGACCCATCTCACAAGCATAATGTTGGATGAACAAAGCCAGGCATCAAAAATACACACAGAATGAGTCCAATTATGTGAAACTTTAAAACAAGTAGAGTTAATATCAGTGGCCAGAAATCAAGTTCAAAGTGTATAGGAGGGTTTCTGGGGTACTGTTCATGTCCTGTTTCTTGATTCCAATGCCGGTTACAAGAGTGTGTTCTTATGAAAATCCATGTAGCTGTATACTTGTTTGTACTTCCTGTATTTTCACAAAAATTTCTAATGTGAAATTTTTTTTTTTTTTTTACAAAGACGGCACAGTGTATTCTGAGCTCATGTGCGGATGGACAGCCAGGCGCAGTGGGGTGGGGAGCAGTCCCTGCTGCCTTGGTTGACCAGCCCGGGCTGGGGGAAGGGCCCGCAGCCCCGGGGGACACAGTGGTTAAGGTGCTGGGAGCCACATTCGATCGGAGGGCCTCCTGGAGCCCGACTCGGGCGCTTCCAGAAGGACTGGCCGAGGTTCCGTAAATTGCACTTGCTGGCGTCGGGCCCCGGGGCTCCTCGCTCCTGCCGGCTTCCCAGGCCCCCAGAGGCACTCGGAGCCCGTGTGGGCCAGTCTGGAGGGGCGGCCACGGAAAAGGCCACTGAGGACGCCGCGCGGGGAGGGTGGGGGGTGGGGGCACAAGCGGAACGGGGCTCCCGTGGCGGCTTCAGCGCGGCCCGGACTGGTCCTGGCCGCCCCTCCCGACGTGAACAATATGTATTATCAGAGTCCTAACAGAACCTTCTGAAAATACCTTTTTCAAAGTCATATTAGCCATAGGTTCCCATCTTCACTGAGGCTCAATTAACCCCTACTTTATTCCAAGTAATTTGCTTTCTCATTTTGTTCTTACTTTTACACTTGGCCATGAAGAAAGGCCTTATTTTCCTGTTAAGTTCAGAACTTTCTACCAGCAGCATTTCTCTAGCCCAAAGTAAATGTCCTTAGAACATGAAGAAGAGCAGTATGGCTCCTCCCACAATATTGGACTGAGCTTCCCTGCAGCTCAGTGTCTTCATTCCTCACCTTCACTTAGAGTCATGATGAGGAGAGACACTGGCAGGGTTTTTTTCAGACTGTGGCTTAGAAGCCTGACTGGAGATAGGCTGGCGATGGGCAAGAAAGTTAAGCCAACTCTCAAAATGGAACCTCTCTCCTTACTTTGTGCAATGAGTCCCATGGTATTGTCTTGCTTTAAATATGGAATAAGCTATGCCACTATCAAGAATAAAGAGAATTCTTAGACAGGAAGTAGTTTCCTGTTCTTAGAATTCATAAAGTGAATGATTAGTGAGTCAAGATGGTGTCATGGGGAAAAGTGTGAGAGATTTGTAACCAGACTCCTTGCTCCAGGTAAGAGCCAAAACCCAGACTGAATTGTTTGAAAATATCTATTCTTTTGTTTCTGCACTTAGAAAAATTAAAATTAGGAAAGTAATAGTAATAAATAATGATAAGAACGGTATCCCCCTTGCTTAGATAGTGGAGGACATATTAAGTTTTAAAAATGATAACTGATATTATCAGTATGTAGAACAGAGCTCTATACTCACAACAGGTAATCAGTGTATGTTGTTTGATGCATACAGTGTGTCCGATAAATCTGATCATGTCAGGCTGTCACAAAAAATTATTCCAACTCCCATAGACTTTAGGATGCAGTCCAGTCTCACATGAAGCCTGCTTTAACCTGGCCCCATCTCTTACCAACGGTGTCTGTCCATTATACTCTGGCCATGCTTACAGGCTTAAAGAATCCCTCATACACTGATTCTCCATGTCTTTGTTTAGTCTGTTCCCTCTGTCTGAACTGCCCACCCTGTTCCTATTTACCTGGGAAACATCTCTTTTCCTTTCCTTAAATTTCTTCTTCTTTGGGAACTTATTATTGATTCTTCCCACTGACCCCAGATTTAGTTGTTCCTTCCCTGGGGACCTATAGTGCCAAAGAATATTCTTTTTGTCTATAATAAATTTCTCCATTAGTCCAGTAACTACCTGAGTATAGGAATAGTGGCTCTATCACTATAAAATCTCTAATGCCTAAAACAATTCTTGGTATTAATTTATTAAATATGTTAATGAACTAACAAATAAATGACAGTAAAATTAGACATATGTGGTAATCTTCCTTGGGACTGCAATCTCCATATTGATATCCAGTAATTCAATTTAAACAATAAGAAATCAGTTAAAAAAAAAAGCTACAACACAAAAGACACATCCATGAAAGAAATAATTGATAAGATAGACTTCGTTAAAATTAAAAACTTCAGCTCTGAGAAAGATAATGGGAAGAGAATTAGAAGAAAAGCCACAGAATGGGAAAAATTACTTGCAAAAAAAAAATCTGATAAAGAACTACTGTCCAAAATATACAAAGAAGTGTTAAAACCCAATAATAAGAAAACAAACAATCTAATTAAAAAAGAGGCCAAAGACCTGAGCAGACACCTCACGAAGAAGATATGCAGATGGCAAATAAACACAGGAAGAAATGCTTATATCCTATGTTAACAAGGAAACTTAAACTAAAACAGTAAGATACAACTATACATCTGTTAGAATGGCCAAAATCTGGAACACTGACAACAGCAAATGTTGAGGACACAGAGCAACAGGAACTGTCATTTACTGCTGGTGGGAATGCAAGATAGTACTGCCACTTTGGAAGAGAGCTTGGTAATTTCTCAACAAAACCAAATGTGTCTTTACCATATGATCCAGCAATCATGTTCCTTGGTATTTACCCAAAGGAATTGAAAACTTATATTTTGATGTGTATAACAGCTTTATGCATAATTGCCAGAACTTGGAAGCAACCGAGATGTTTCTCGGTAGGTGAATGGATAAACTGTGGTACATTCAAGACAATGGAATACTATTCAGTGCTAAAAAGAAATGAGCTCTTAAACCATGAGAAGTCATGGAATAACCTTAATGTATATTACTAAGTGGAAGATGCCAATCTGAAAAGACTACATACTGTATGATTCCAATTATATGATACTCTGGAAAAGGCAAAACTCTGGAGACAGTAAAAAGATCATTAGTTGCCAGGGGTCAGGAGTAGGGGAGATATGTGTAAGGCAAAGCACCAAGTGGGCAGTGAAACTATTCTGTATGACAGTAACTCAAGAAGTTAAATAATATTGTGGTTCAAGTTCATATAGCTTGTTAAAGGCAGATACAGATATATTGTGCCTATATTTATGTGGAAATAGAAATGTGGATAGATATACAGAGAAACATTTCATTAGTTTCCCATCCCAAATTCCCTTATCTTTTTCTGTATCCATTATGCCAGTGGATTCATTAACAAATGGAAATGTTGGAATTGCCTATAGTTTCTCAAATCACTAAGATACTTCTGCCATTTCTCTCACATTTGACCTGTTTCTACCATGCCACTACCAGTGCCAAGGAATGGGAGTTACTCCTCTTACTGCCACCTTGGGTAATTGCAAGAGCCTCCTTCTTTCCTTCTTCCCATCTTTTTTTCAGCCACCACACTCTACACACTCTGTCAAAACATTAAGGGCTTCCATCTACCTCTAAGAGGCAGTTCAAACTTTACTAGGATATCCAGTGACTCTCCATGCTCTGGTCTCTGCTTTCCTTTCTAATTTATCTTTTATCAGTTTCTCTCATGCAACTTTTGTTTCTATTAAGTCATCAGAATTCTAAGTCTCCGAACACAGAGCCATTCTACCTACACTCCTTTGCTAATTAGTTTAATCTTCTTGAAATATCTCTCCTCTCCCAGTATTTTCCTGTACAGGAAGTCAATTCAAATGCCTCAAGATCCAACCTTTCCCAGTGTCTCAGCTAGAATTTAGTATCTTCCTCTTTTCTCTTCTTCTCTCTAACAATACATTACTTATACTTATTAGACAAATAATATATATTGTATTTTGGCTGTGTGTGTGTGTGCAGGTATGTGTGTGAGGGAGGGAGGGAGAGATGGGGGAGAGGGGAGAGAAAACTCCTCTAACAGATTATAAACTCCTGTAGGACAGGGGGACTGGACCACCCAGTGACTCACATGGAAAGAATATAATTCATTCTCCCATGCCAATCAATCAATCATCCAGCCAATTTCCTTATGTAATTAGACTTTGTAGAAGAAATGATTGCCTTCTTCCATTTGGTTTCCACAAGAATAAAACAAACCATATTTTTCTTCTTACCTCTCTCAAAAAGTGAATTATAAAATGACCCTTACTTTATCCTCTGTCAGAGTATATTTCAGTCTTTGTACTTCTATACCAACTAATAGAGTTATATATTTTTTAAAAACCAAGATATATATCCTAAAGAGTCTTCTTGATTGAACTCATACTTCAATAAAATTTCTAGAGTAATAAGTTTGACAAAACTGTGGATACATACAAAGAAATAAAAAAAGCCAACAAATGAACCAAAATTAGGTCAAAAGAGGAGAGGGGATTTTACCAAAAGACATATTTTCATTACATCACAGAAGATACACTTTTCCCCAAGGGTTTATCCTTTTTGTTCCATGGAAAAATAAGAGAAAAAAAGACAATAGAGGAGTCTAGAAAGATTCTTATTATGTTAATTAGTTAATAGGGTTTCAAATATAAGTTATATCTTATTATTACAGCTTGATATTGTGTTTATACATACATACATTAAAAAGGAAAAAGAAATTTCCTTTTTAACTTTGTGGGTAGAAAACAAAACTATGGTGCAGACAGTGGCCTATGCATTATAGGGAGAAAAATACATTAGATTATAAAGAGAGATAAAAGGGAGAAAAAAGAACTATGCTCAACATCTGAAGATTTCCTGCTGATAAATGTGGAATTCAATATACAGCTTGTCATCCTGTAAGTGAGAAGTCCGAGCTCCTGAATCACTTTATATTCCATTAGCGTCTATTTTGCAGTCTACTCAACGAGTTAATGATCTTATTGTAGAATTTTAGAAATTATAGATTCACAGGTAAACACAGAAACCAGTAGTTGTCCTTTAAAAAATGACTAATATTGCAGGAACTGAGCACAGGATTTCCATTTGCATTGCAAACAGATGACCAAGAACCAAGGACAGTTATTAAAATGAACTTAACACACATGTAAATTGAAAGCAGTATCACCTACCTCCCAATCTCTGTATTTTAACATTTTTTTCTGCTCAGGTGGAATTGAAAGATTTGTACTTGAAATAATTTATTTGAATCTATCCTGCTTTTTATTAAGTTTTGAGGTGCATGAGAAGGACAGTCTCCCTGTGGAACTCCATTTTCTAATCTGTGAACTCAGCAGGGGAAAGAATAAGTATCATGTGAGGTTTTTGTAGGGATAAAATAAGAAACATATTCAAAAACATGTGCCAAGCAATATAAATGTTGGTTACTGTTGTTACTGTTACTAGTAAGTAACACTGGTGTTACTAGGATCATAGCTATTGTTTTACAACTTGAATTAGTTTTTTTTTAAAGATTTTATTTATTTGAGAGAGAGAGCTAGCAGGAGCAGGGGGAGGGGCTGAGGGAGTAGAGAAGCAGACTCCTCAGTGAGCAGGGAGCCAGTGAGGACAAGGAGGAGGATGTGGGGCTCAGTACAGGGCTCCATGTGGGGCTCAATCCCAGAACCCTGGGATCATGACCTGAGCCAAAGACAGCCACTTAACCAACTGAGCCACCCAGGCGCCCCACAATTTGAATTACTTTTAACTAAGAAGAGTTGCCTGTTTGGAGAGTTCTAAAAAGGAAATGTGAAAGTTAAGAACCATACATTTCAAAATCAATTTGAAGCCATTTCCACAAAGGGGAACAATATCATCTATTCTGTGACAGGAGCATGGTGTGATTCATTATAAAGTGATGACACATCTTGCATTCGTGTCTTAATTGGAATAGCACATTGTGTGTTCCTAATGGGAGGTGTGGTGGGGGGACAGAAAGAGTTGCCACATTCCGAGTGGTAACTGGAGAGAGTTTAATGAAGGGTTTATTTTCAAAAGTGGGATGATAAAGTACCCTGAGGCTTGTACCAATGGAAGCCTTTACCACCCATAGCCTGAAGGGTCAAGGAGAGAAAGCAGTTATTGGAAGCCAATGAAAACTATGGCTGAGGGAGACAGCTGCTCCTGTACAGTAATATAGCCACTGTTAATCTGCATCTGCAGGTCAGTACACACCTTGACCTCTTTCTTGTCCTGTGCTCAAATCTCCTGACAGTGTCCACCACTGGCTGAGGAAGCCCAAGTAATGCAACCCATAGAGTTCGGTCTCCTGGGGCACAGAGTAGGGTGTGAAAGGGTGAAGAGTGAGTGGGGGAACAAAAGTAAGACATCCCGATTCTAACCTGTATGTTACTATTCAACACTGGCTAGTGAGCTTCTCATAAGGATTACCGAAAAGGAACACATGATCAAAACATACAGTCACAGAATTAAAGAACCATTCAATGCTAACCACATACACATGACAGGTTCACAATGACGTTTTAAAAATTGATTAAATATTAGTGAAACATAAATAGTGGGCTAGGAAGTAGAAACATATGTAACCAGTTTAGTGCTTTAATTACATAAGACACAACAAAATAAAGTTAATCTGACACAGATTTAATGATGGGTGTTTCTGTTATTTTACTTTTTAAAGTTAATTCTCCTGCCAGGAGCGAGAGAGAAGTACAGAACAAAAGAGAGTGGTGCAAATGACTTAGCTAATATTGTTATTTAGTCAAATCTAGGTTTACCAAGAGTCTTCCAAGGGGAAGGCCAGAGAAGGGGGAAGTAGCAAAGCGAGAAGTTGCTCATTTTCCTCTGAACACCCTTGGCCTTCCCTTCTCACCTCCCCCTCCCACTCCCCCACCCCCCGTTTGTTCCCCTTCCTGGAAAAGGGAGGAAACTGGGATGAATCCTGTAAGTCCAGAGTGCTTATTCCAGGAATTTGGTATAGGATGGGCTTAGCAAAAGGAATCCACTTGGAAGAGCTGCTTAGGTAATTCTGTTGAAGATGCAAAACACTGTAGATTATACCAGAGTGTCTTAAACTAGGGTGATTTGAAGGGGTACATGATATAAATTATGAGTTGATGGGGGTTGAGCCAAGGTGAATCACTCTTCCCTAAAGAGAAAACTGAGGGAGGAAAAAAAGCTTACACTTGTGTTACTAAACTGAACAGTAATAATTTGATATTGAAGCTTTTCTCTATGCTACTAATGACCCTAATCAAAGTAAAATAGAAAGCTGAGTGATGTAGTAAAATTAGTCTGATAGCCAACCTGGGAAATAAAGGACAAGGCATTATTACTATGGGAAGCAGCCCCCACCCAGCATTTCTCTTGTCCAGCTCTTCATATTCTTTCCATCACCTCCTTAGCCACATCTCAAAGTGAAGATAAGAAATAAGGAAATTGCAAGGAATAAGGAATTTGGAAGGGAGGCAAGGGTTATACCTCGGGCTTTATTTCACCTGTATGAGTACAATGAAAGTTTATCTAAGCAGCAAATGCTACCTACATGTCACCATCTGGAGATAAGAAAGTGTACTATTTAAAACTCAAAAGTCAGGATGTCTTATTCAGAGTTGACTCACATTGCTGGTAACTCACAAAAGCAAAACAGAAGATATTAGGTAGTATTTTTTTAAGACTATTTTTTTAGAGTAGTTTAAGGTTCACAGCAAATTTAAAAGGAGGCACAGAGGTTCTTCTTATTTCCTTATCCCTACACAGGCATAGCCTCCTCCGTTATCAATATTCCCCATCAGAGGGGCAGAGCAGTGCCCCCCATCCATGGTATATGTCCCATAGACTCCCAGTGGATGTCTGAAACCACTGGTAGTACTGAATCCTATGTACACTATGTGTGTGTATATACATACAAACATATACATATATGGCAAAAATTTAACTTATAAATTAGGCACAGTAAAAGATTAACAAGAACTAATAATAAATAGAATAACCATAACATACTATAATAAAAGTTATATACATGTGGTCAGTCTCTCAGAATATCTTATTTCATTGCACTCATCCTTCTTCTTGTGATGATGTGAGATTATAAAATGCCTATATGATGAGATGAAATGAGGTGAATGATGTAGGCATTGTGACATAGTGTTAGGTTATATCACAAAATGATTTTGACAATATGTCAGAAAGAGGATGATCTGCTTCTGAACTGCGTTGACTATGGGTAACTATAACCATTGAAAGCAAAACTGTGGATAAGGGAGGACTACTGAAAATTTGTTCCAATTGATGAACCTGCAATGACAGAGCATCATCACCCAAAGTCTATACTTTACATTAGCATTCACTCTTGATGTTGCATTCTATGGGTTTGGACAAATATAATGACATGTTATCTACTATACTGTCATCCAGAATAGTTTCACTGCCCTACTTGGTGCTTTGCCTACACATCTCTCCCCTACCTCGACCCCTGGCACAGACATTCCTACATACTGGCATGTAATTGAAGAGAGTATAATAAAGTGTAAGCATGATAAAGTGTAAGCATAGCCAAGTGTAAGTTGATTAGATAGCTCTCCTTCAGGTCCTGCTACCTTTTTGCCTTATGAACTTGATATGCTAATTCACCTCTCTGAGTCTGTTTCCATATATTTATATCATGGGACTAATGATGCATCCTCATTGCGTTGTAGAAAGACTAAATTAAGTCTACCTAGAATTGATTAGCACAGTTGATGACACATAGTATGTGCTCAGTAAAAATACTGATAGTCTTCTATCAATGGTATCAACTGGACCTAAGTTAAATTTTATTAAACAACACTACTACACTTAAGTTTAAAGACAGTATCTTCATGCATCCCCTCAAAACTTAGACCCAAAGTAATCTCAGAAGATTTCAGGCATATTTCCTCTTCTAAATGGGCTATTAGTAAACCTAAAAAGAAGCTGTAATAAGCATATGGTTTGGAATAGAAGAGAAGAGAGTCCAGTAAATTACTATTTTATCTTAAAACCACCATCTGGATGTTGGTACAGCAGCACTATCTCACTAATTTACATTTTCTTCTCCCAGTAGACAAGAGTATATTCAGTAAGAAGAAGAAAATCTATTGTTTTCTTTTAAAAATCCAGTTTAGAATGCTTGTCTCTGGAACCTGTCAGCTACACTTAATTTCTACTTAGATGCTGAGATAAAGAGTTTCCTCCTCAATGTTCCAACAGAGCATAGAATTAATCTTTCAACATTCAGAAAAATCAAAGTCAAAATTAAAATAAAGCCTTTTATTAAATTTCTCTCTCACTACAGGTTAGAATTTAATACTGAATATGGGTTGAAACAAATGCATTTTCTTAAGATGTTCAAACGCCTAAAAGCAGTCTATTGATATAGGTGTTGTATGATACTCAAAAATGTTTAACAGGACTGATTAAAAGCCATTTTTGGAATAAAATAAGTTAAAATACAGATTATTGTAATAGTATAAGATAATAGATATTGTAAAAAGGCCTAGATGCTAGATAGCAACAGACTTTTAAATGAATTGCTGATGTTGCTAGGAAGTAACAGAGGTTCCCAGGTTTGTGTTTTTTCTTTTTTTGAAAAAAAAAAAACGGACTAGGATTTTAGAAAGAGGAGTGGTAAGTAAGAACTGAGGCCCAGGATGACTTCGGAGATTAATACTTAACTACAGAAAATGGGAGACTGAATCTGAGACTCTGCATAAAGTTGGGCCCTAATACATACACTACATATACTCTTCCTGAAAAGATGGACCAGGGATAAAATCCCCCTGCTGGGAAAGAGAGATACCATAAAATTTGATTATACCCATCTCAACTCCAAATGAGAAATAAAAATAATACTAAAAAGTAAGAATTTCTTCTGAGAATTTATAACTATTGGCTGTCCTTATGTGGGTCTGTGGTTCAAACCCTTACCATGAAAATAAAAACCATTCCGGTTCTGGAATTACCCACTGGCCCCTGAGAGAAGTAAGTACTCCCTGGAGGAAAGCTTCCCTGAGATTCTCACTGTTCAGCCAGATATAATCTTATGATATTAAAAAAATGCAGATTTAAGGGGAAAAAAAAATCATAGATTGGTAAAACTAAAGCAAAAAGAAATCCAAACAAAAACCCTAATGGGTTAGACACCTAAATGCTTTAGATTTTGAAATTATCAGATACAGACTAAGAAATAAGTATATTTGTCATTCAAACAAGGTAGAATTTTTAAAAATAAGCAACTAATAGACCAGGTAGATTATTAAAGAATAAAACAGAACTTCTTAAAATAAAATTTAAAAAATACATATATACACAAGGATGAGTTAAACAACACACTTGATGAAAGAATAACTTACTTGAAAAACATATTTTAAGAAATTAGCTAGAATGTAGCATAGAAAGATAAAGAGATGGAAAACATAAAAGTATGAGAGATGTTAAGAATCACAGAAGATAGAATGGTAATATCTAACATATGACTGATCAGGGTTGCAAAATACATCATAAAGGAAAAAAAACATTTGGGAGAATCAATATCCAAAGAGTTATGGCTAAGAATTTTTCAGAATTATTGAAAGGATAGATCTTAAGATTCAGAAAGTATAATGTTTCCCACAGGATTAAAAGTAAAAAGAAATTAACAACTATGCACTTCAAAAAAGAGACAAACTTAACAGAAACCAAAGAAAAAGGATAGATGATGTACAAAGAAATGACAGATTGACAGTATATTTCTCAACTGGAGCAAGCTGAGCAGTATTCTTAAAAGTGCTTAGATAAAATAATTCTTAACACATATATATCCAGCAAAGTTATCTCTCAAGAGTGAGAGCAAAATAATACAATTTCATATAAACAAAATTGACTAAATTTAAAATCAATAAGTTCTTCCTAATATAGCATGTGCTTCAGGGAGAAAAATAATTAAAATAATCTCAGCAAGAAGATAAATAATCCAAAAAAATTTAGTGATAGAAAAGAGAGAGAGACATTAAGAAGTCTAAATAGACAACATGATTGTATACAATATCATCTTACATGTGACGCTGAGCAAGATAGAAGCCTTTGTATTATTTAGGAGGAAGTTAAAATAATCTATAAAGTTCAAATAGCACTGAAAGAATAGAATAGATTTTAAGTTTGAATTGAACAGAAGCAGGATATTCAATACATTCAAAAGAAAGGCATAGATTTACAAATTTTTGTTTTGTTGTTAAATATTTTGAATATCACTTTGGATTATATCTACATATATATTTTTATCTTAAGGGAGAGGAATCATTTAAAGCAAAGAAATACAATACATTTTGGTACTTTTAAGTTTTTTGTAATTATGTAATTAATTTGCATAAACTGGGTAATTCAAAATTCTGTGAGAGGCATACTTTTAGGATCTTATGTTTTATCTTAGCTAGAGGAGAAGCAAAGTGGTTTGACCTGTTTTAAATACCAGGGGGATAAGGAAAGTGATAAAACAATGGAACAAAGGAGGGACTATCCTAAAACTGAGATATTATCTGCTAAAAAAAAAAAAAAGGAAAAGGAGAAAGAAAATAAAATGTAAAGAAAGTACACAACTTATGGATTGAAGGAGAAATGATAATGAACATTTTCAAACTCATGAAAATGAATTATAATAACATGAGTAAATTTCCAAATTCATAAGGTCAGGTTAAGGGGGAATGTTAAGTTTTACATTTTATATTAGAAAAAATAAAGATTGATTATAAATAAACTATAAGAATAACTTAAGTTGCAAAAATAGTATCAGGATAAACCCCAATATACTAGAAGGAAGGAGTAGAAATAAGGAACAGAAATTCATGGAAGTATAGCAAATAAACTATACAGAAAATTGTAGAAACCATAATTCTAAGAAAGGCTATTTATTTAGAGATATTAATGAAATATCTGCTGAGAATGATCAAAACAAATATATTAGTAGTGAAAATTAAAATATTATAAATAAAAAAGAAACACAAAGCATTTCACATATAAAATTAAAAACAGGGGTGCCTGGGTGGCTCAGTGGGTTAGTTAAAGCCTCTGTCTTCGGCCAGGTCATGATCCCAGGGTCCTGAGATGGAGCCCTGCGTTGGGCTCTCCGTTCAGTGTGGTGCCTGCTTTTCCCTCTCTCTCTGCCTACTTGTGATCTCTCTCTCTCTCTGTCAAATAAATAAATAAAATCTTAAAAAAAAAAAAGAAGTTAAAAACAGACTTGTGCCAGTAATTAAAAAACTTAGATACAATGAAAAAATGTCTAGAAAAATGTAACATCAATTGTGACTCAATATTGTTGTATCTAAATAGTCTGATAACCATAAAATAAATTAATTTAGTACCAATAAAACTTTTCTCAAATAAAAAACAGACTACAGTAGATTTATAGGTAATGCCTACCAAACTTTCAAGGATCATTATATTTTACAAAACCCTTCCAAAATATTAAAAAAATACACATTCCACAACTTTTGTTAAGGCCAATGCAATCTTCATGCCCAAATACAACAAAGACAGTGCAAGAGATGAAAAGTACATGTTCAAGAGTTAGAGTAATAGCCCAAACTAGAAGCAGTCAGAGTGTCTATCAACTGGTAAATGCAGTGAACAGGAACAAACTATGGAAATATGCTACCATGTGGATGAACCTCAAGAACATTATGCTAAATGGAAAAAGGTAAATGCAAAAGACTACATATTATATGATTTATTTATTTGAAGTGTCCATAAAAGGCAAATCCAAAGCAGCATGGTGGTTGCTTGAATGCGGCTGACGGCAGGAATAGGGATTGAGGGCAAAGGGCACAAAGGATTTTTTAGGGTGAAAGAAATGTCCCAAAAAAGAAAAGATTGGTTCCACAACTCTGTAAATTTACTGAAAAGCATGGAACTATTTCTCTTAACAGTGTCCTTTTAACCATGATAGCTACATCTACATTTGCAAAAATCTATAATCCTTGTTTAGTGCTTGCTTTTTAATGTTGGAATTTAAGATAACCTTGTGTTCTGCAAGGCAATGTTGAGTAGAGTGGTCTGGTTCGAGAGAACCTGGTATTCTTCCTCCTCACTCTTTTCAGTTATACATCCCAGAAGAGATCTGGACAAAATCAGGGAGTTAGAGGCTTACATTTATCTTTAAAAACCTAGCAGGAAAAATATACTTTTTCATATTGTTCTTCAGAGGCCTTTTCTGCTCTCATTATCTGACTATAATTGTATTATATTTTATGAAATTCTATATCAAAGGTCAGAATATACAATCTAGGCATGAAATGATTCCCAATTCTTTGTGGAATAAAAGTTCAAAGTGCAAAAAACAGGATGCATTCAGTTTCTCCACATGATTCTGTACAATCCTTTCCTTCAATACAAAAACACGGGTCCCAAGAACTTGGTCTTCTTTAAATCATCAGCAGAGGTGTTGAAGTAACAAGAATATAATTGGAAATGAAATTCACATCACAAATACTAGAGTGTAATCAACTTGAAAAGAAGGTCATCTTTATCTTTGTAGATACCTTTTGTAGAGACCATGATAACTGGAAAAGCATACCCTCGCAATATGTAGAATTAGGTGTAAAATAAAACATTTTTTCCCTTAAGTTCACACATCTCCCAATTATAAAACAAACCAAAACTGGGTTTCACTAAATAAGCACATACTAAATATCATGACTAGGTAAGGCAGTATTAAGAGTCCATAATTCTTACAGAAGCCAACACAAACATGGGACGTACAGGAGTGGTTATTTTGCTGGTAGCAAAGTGCCTTGTTTGAAGTCTGCAGGGACTCAGGAACAACATTCTAAATTGGCAACATAAGGTGTGGAATGGTCACAGGGACAGACATCAAGAAACTCTGGACAGTCCTGGTTCTGGAGCTGGCATCAGCTAGCTGTGACATTGGGCAAGTCACTTCCCTTCTCTGGGCCTCCTGGTCTCAATATGTATAAACTGAGACCATCTATGATCCTATGATCCTCCTTAGGGAACCAACTTCCTTTGATGCCAAAAGTTGGCCGACACATTAGCTAATGTCCTCTCTTTTTCTCTACCTGTGTGTGTGCGTGTATGTGCATTTTGACATATATTATTTACATGATTTCAAGACTCAGAAAGATGGACTTGAAAGCAGGGACTTGAACACATTTTTGTATACCAATAGTCACAGTACCATTATTCACATTAGTAAAAAGGTGGGAATAACAGAAATGTCCATTAACAGAATGGATAAAGTGTGATTAAAGTATGATACACACACACACACACACACACACACACACACACACACACACACTCTCTCTCTCTCTCTCCCTCTCTCTCTCTCTCACACATGACGGAATATTATCAACCATGAAAAAGAATGTAATTCTGATACATGCTACAATGTGCATGAACCTTGAAAACATGCTTAGTGAAATAAGCCAGAAGGACAAATATTTTATTATTCCATTTATGTGAGATACTTAAAATTCAAATTCATAGAGACAGAAAGTAGAATAGTGGTTATCAGCAGCTGGGGTGAGAAGACAATGGGGAGTTATTATTTATGGGTATGGAGTTTCAGTTTGGGAAGATAGAAAGGCATAGTGGTGATCATTGCACAACAACGTGAATATATTTAATGCCACTAAACTGTACCCTTAGAAATATTTAAAATGGTAAATTTTATGTTGCATGTATTTTGTCATAATTTAAAAAACGATCTCAGGAAGATAGAACAAAAGTATCTTGTTTCATACTAAGAATGCATTATATTTCTCTTTCTCCAACTTCCTCAAGAATAAAAACTCTTTGACATAACATCATATGGAGGGAGAGGGAAGTGTGTGGGGGACCATTTCTTGAGTGACTCAAGTGAACGTAAATAGGGTACTTTTTGGTAAGCTGAAAGTAAGCTGGCTATTTTCAATTTTTTTTCTTACTGGGTTTTTTTTGCCCCCTAGCCTCAGGGATGTTAGCATTCATTGACATATCCATGTTCTTTATTAAGGGGTCAACATTTTTCTTAAAAGAAATAAGTACCAGCCACTATGAGAGTAAAAGACACTAACACTGCAGAGAATTGAAGGTGTCAACATACTTCTGCAATGGCCCACTTACTCCAGAGCCATTTAAGCAAGAAAATGGTCTTGTTTTGTCTAAGGGGAAAAAATGAGTTGTGTTTATCCAACGATGGCTGGTCTAGTTTTAGTTGTATGTCCCATTAAAGCAAATCTGTCCTCTTACTCCTATGTACTGTGAGCATAATTACAAGATACATTATTGATAATAGGTGCAAAATACCTGAAAGCTTTTTTATCAGATGTGAGCACTTCCCTTAGAGAAAATTCTGTCTCCTTAGTCAAGAACATGGGTGTGTCAATGGACTTTGTTATTTATTGGTCACTTTCTTATTTTTCTCTGTTAGCTTTGCTACCACTGTATATTAGTTAGGTTACTTATACCCATCAACGTCTTAATCTTCTTTGCTGAAATAGTGAGGTTAACATCAAACACCTGTGTCTTAATTTTATGCTTTTCCTGCCCAATGAAAGCAACACGCAGAATGCAGTCATGTTGCTTTGCAAATCAGGTGGTAGTTAAAAGCTGTTGGTATTACCAGAATTACAGTTAAGTTAATTAATACAGTTAATATTCTTGTAATTTATCTAAAATTCAATCTATCCTTTAAGTTAGCTACTAAATTGTAACCTAGTCATATATGTAACCTAGTCATATACATTTTTTGTATAGATAAATTCTTAAACTGAAGATAAAGTGGAAATTTCCCTTCTTTAGAATAATACCACATGTATCATTCAGGGTTAAACCAGGAAAATAATCCTCGTGAGTATTAGGGAATAAGCGATTTCTTATAGGACCAAGAAGTGATATAGTATTTGGAAAAGTAGAGATCAAAAGGTAGAGAAGGAAGATCAGAGAAGTCACTACCCAGCCTCCAAAACGCTGGAACTAGGGACAGTTAAGAGTTTACAAGGATATGTGAAAAGTTAAATAGGACTAGCTTCTGGAAGGAGATTGCAGAGAGGAACTGGTACATCTGTGCTTGAAGATGGTCTGGTGGACCTGTTGGTCAGTGGAGTTAAATGCTTGGAAAAAGAGCTGGCCATGGGGCAGGGAGAATGAGGACATGCTGGATTCTCGCCACCTCTAGCCAAGACCATGACAAAAGGGAGCAATGCACCAGTTCACCTTCAAAGCACCCATAGCTTCCTCTTCTGGCCAACTTGAACTAGAACCATGTGGGGAAGAGAGTTCAGGAAACACAATTCCAGCTTAACCATGTTGACATAAAGATGATTTTTTTTAGTTGTCACAAGGCAAGATTTTTTAAAATTAGCAAAGGCTTTTTAGCTTCCCTAGGGAAAGGTGATGTTTATAAAACACTAAGTCTCCCAGGAGTAACCCCAGCTGAATATCTTGCTGCCAACCAGCTCCAGGCTGCCCTATTTTAGTGGGAGAGTGGCAGAGCTTGGTTAGGTACCAGCAGTTGGCCTAGGTGAAATATTTGCTCAGTAGGGCAGAGCTCCAGTTATCACCTAAGTCCATGGGAGATGCCAGAAACTCTAAGGTGAAGTCAAAGCAGGGCCCTGAGATGGGAGCCAGGGAGAGAAGAGCTAAGAAGAGTCCCTTGGGGTCCTGGTAGAGGAGGATCCTAAATATGTTCCCCAACACCATGTGGCTCTGAGGTTTGTTTTTATGGGAAACACTAGGCTCTGGCCTAATTCTTTATCTACTTCTTTCTACACCCTTCCTCCCTAACTCTCTCCATCTCCTCCCCATTAATCCCTTCATCAGGCTCCCTTCATCTTTCTATCTCTGTACCTCCTTTTCTTCCCCTTTATCACTCTCCCTTCATCTCCCACCTTCCCTCTCTCTCCTTCTTTCTCTCTCTTTCTACCATACTCCTTTTATCACGCACTCTCGTTATCCTGACCAACCAAGATTCAATAAGTTGTAACACTAGGATCATCACACATTGTTTCCTATCCTTAAAAAAAAAACTCTCAACACCTGCTTTCTTCAACTCCCACCTCCCACTCAGCCTCTTTGTCTGTCTGTCTGTCTCACTCACTCAAGACTAATTCCTCCTACTTCAGGTCTCAGCTAGAAGTCACCTCCCCAGAAAGACACTCTCTGAAACCACTTAATGAAATATGTACCTCTTTCTATTCCGTAATTCTCTATTACTACATTTTTCATTTCCCTCGTGGCGCTACCACAATTTAACATTATATATTTATGTTTTGTGGCTTGTTTATCCCACACACTGAACTGTAAATTCTCTGAGGACTGGACCACATCCCTTTATTATATACCCATGTGTACCCAGCAGTTACCTTGGGGCCTGGCATATAGAAGGATACTTATTAAATGTTTCTTGAATGAATTAATAAGAAATAAAGGAGTGGATACAGATTTTAAAGCTGCCCAGAAAGGAAATCTTAAGGAAGACTATTTGAATTAAAAATGTTTTTCCTATGATACATAATTTGAATTTGATACATAATTTGAATTTGATACCCCTTGTGATTTTGAGATCAATTGTAGGAGACAGGGAAGCATTCATAAGATAATGCAAAGCTTCTGTGGGACAGGTGTCGTTATGGTTATAGGGATCCCAAAATGAAGACAACGCTGGAGGCAGAGGCAATAGAAGCAAACTTATGAATCCTGTAGCTTCATTTAGGAAACTGCAATGGAAAAGAATGGAGTCAAATGTGGGTCAGCTAAAGGTCGGAAGCCTGGGAACCAGAGCAATGCAAATAGAGGAAGGAATACTGAGGTTTAACAATGAGAGAGAGTCCATTCATCTTTAAAAAATTGGTAAATCTTGACATTGTGCTTCTCTTGGAATAGAATATTGACTACTTAAGGCCAGATTATAATTATAGATTATTTATTAGCAATCTACCAATATAGGCACTACCAAAATGAAAATTGCACTTAGTTGGGAAGCATGGGAGTGTATATGTTTTAAAGCAATTTACTAATATTTTTACTAATTCATAAAGGAAAATGCCTTAAATATTTCATGCATGTTATGAATAAGCTAGTCTTAATATTTCAGTGACATGAAAAACATTCAAAATGAACCAAAACTTCTAAAAATCTTATTTTAAAAATGTATATGCATACATAAGTTGAAAAATCCTTTATATGTATATGTGAATCTTTTTTATTTTACTTTTTCAGAGACTTTAAAAGTTATCAGATTTTGGGGCACCTAGGTGGCTCAGTCAGTTAAGCATCTGCCTTCGTCTCATGTAATAATCTCAGGGTCCGGGAATTAAGCCCCACATCAGGCTACTTACTCAGAAGAGAGTCTCTACCTGCTACCCCTGCTCATGCACACACACTCTGTCTTTCAAATAAATGAAGAAAATGTTTTTAAAAATTATCAAATTTTAAGCAATAATAAATATATGAAAATTAGATTAATCTTAGACTCAAAGAAACCATCCATTACCATAGAACTTGATTTCATCACACATATCATTCATTTTGTGTATTTATTTTAGATAGTCTATTATAGTTTTAGATTATGATTTCCTGAAAATACTTCTTTTGATTTTTCCTCAAATGAAGACATGAGAAGTTTCTCTGCATATGTTTGCTAAACAAACATAGTTAAAGAGAAGCTGTCCAAAATGGCTTACTTCAGGCCAATGCAGTACATTCACTGTAAGATCAAAGAAAAAAGATTTTTTTTTGCTCTGCTATTAATTGGGACTGAGCTGCTTTCTTACCCACATTGGCAAGTCCAGAAAAAGTCTTACTGTAGAAAAAGAGGATTCAATCTTCGAATGTCAATGCAAAGAACTTTATCACATTGCTTTTGTCCCACGCAGCATAGAGAATCCATTCCATTAAGGAGAATTCTGAAAATTGGCTGAAATTCAAGCTGTGTTTTAATTCAACTTTTTGGCAGATGGCATTAAAAGGAAGTCAAGGGTCATAGCTTGATAATTGAGTATAAATACAGTCAGTGCAGTCGGCCTCAGCTTCAGTCATGCAGAACCAATTTTTACTTGATGATATCATGGTTGCATATTTTTAATTGAAACACTCATAAGGAGTCCTAACATAATCTGACTATTACTCTATTTTTCCCCCTCATAAACTCATGGTGTCGGTTAATGGTGTTCAATGAAATATTGCATCGTTGACTTTATTTTTCTTTTTTTTTTTTTTTAAAGATTTTATTTATTTGACAGAGAGAAACACAGCGAGAGAGGGAGCACAAGCAGAGGGAATGGTAGCAGGAGAAGCAGGCTTCCTGCGGAGCAGGGAGCCCGATGTGGGGCTCGATCCCAGACCCCTGGGATCTGACCTGGGCCGAAGGCAGACGCTTAACGACTGAGCCACCCAGGCGCCCCGACTTTATTTTTCTTACCTACATGTTCTCTGAAGCATAAAGTTTGGGATAAAATGTTTTGTCCCTTGATTAAAAAATGGCAATGGCTATATTCTCTAAGCTTCTAATCAGTAATAGATGCTAATTTTATAAGTCTAATCCTGAGTACAACATAACTTATGGCTGAAAATTTATTTCATTGCTAAAACAAAAAATATATATACACACAAATCTTTTAAATTATAATTTTCTTAATTCTCACTCTGCATTTAAATGGTGTAATTTTGGACTAAGAAGATTATTATATAAAATGAAAAATTTTTATCTGTGTTACACTTGAGTGCAATGCCTCATTTTAAACAATATAACATCCTTGAATATATGGTGCATTCATATCTGTTCTGCTTTCTTCCATTTGTAACAAAATATTACTTGTAGCCTTTATAATGTAGAAGGATTTTAAATTAGGATGAGAATCCAATGCAGATTTTTTTTTTAAATAAAACATATGGTCATGAAAGACACTCATTGAAACTTTTAAAATGAATATAGGAACCATGGATAATCATTCGGCCATACAAGTTTCTTGGATAATTATACTACTTAAAATGTTTAATTACTGAATGCTAAAAGCCAGACTTAGCCATATAGACTTAGATACTGGAAAATTGATTAAACCTAAAAGCACTTTGAACCTGCATTTTGGGGGTGGAAATAAAGAATTTGAAGTGAAAATTCAAGCAAAGGGATATTACAGTAATTTATGATGGGAGTTTTCTTTTTTTAATATTATTTGAATTTGGGGGGGTACCAGATTGTTCTAGAATGTTGAATCTATACTGGTCCGTGCATACTTCTTGCCACTTTCCTAGCCTTTTGGGGATGGAGTGGAGGAAGTAAGGTAAAGATTGTCAGTCTGTATGCATTTGTTTTAAACCTCTGCACTATCACTTTCTAAGTTGAAAAATACAAATCTACCAGTCTGGTAAAGCATGTCAGAGCTGCTGCCGAAAACTCGTCTTTGACTCATTCATCCCCACTGAATCTAAATTTATTTTAGATCATATCCTGACAGGAAATTTGAGACTGCACTCTGCATTTTTCTGTCTTCACAGTCACCTGCCTCCCTGTATGTTGTGGGTTTCACTAATGAATGTGACATTTGCTGGTAAATAAATAAATAAATCCACCTCTATAACTTACTCTCTTGTTCTACAAAGACAGAATGAACAGCACCAATAGCACAAGGATTTTTTTTTTTTTTCACCTCCTCTTGCTTTTGGTCCTCCTTCTTTAACTTAGTTACTTTAATAAAGAAAAGGAAAGTAAAGGCTATCGCGGAATAAATTGAAGTCAGGGCAATTTCTTAAGAATATAGAAATTAAAGGTAGCATTGGTTCCTCTGCAGTTGACCCACCCTCACAGCTCATCATATCCTGGTATAATGAGAAAGGTGGGCCTGCATCTTTCCTGCAGTGAACTACAAGTGAGAGCAGGGAGCTTTGGTATACGTACCACACTGGAGTTGTGGGAATCCTATGTGGGTGCAGTAGTCAGAATGCCAGAACATAATTCTGTCTAGCATGAGAAGCACGTGTGAGTGATTGTACTCCCTCACGTAACTTGATGAACCCAAGCAGTGATTGTGACTTAGGCAAGGCAGCATCCAGGCATTGACTGATAGCATCAGCTTTCCAGTTCTTTCTTTCTGTCCTTCTCTTGACATTGCTCCTTCATGAGAACTGTCTCAAGCAAGTGCTTCACACCTGGCAGCAGAAATGTCTCTTCCAAACCAGCCTAAAGTAACCTCAGTAATGGCTCCCATTCTGTAAGCGTTTCCTATGTGCTTTGCATTCTTTTACACATTTTATAAGCATTATGTCATTTGATCCTTAGAACCTTTCTGTGAGGTCATTTCCCATTTGCCCAAAGTCACAAATCCTAAGGAATAAAACTGGATTTGATGAGCCAGTTTGGCTCTGGCATCCATGCATATAATCTCTACTCAAATTTGCTAGACTAGTGCATGAGCTCTCAGGAAGAGGAAGATGCTTTCTAACATAATATCCATGTCAATCCTGAGAAATGTGCTTTGAACTCCACTTGAGATCCTTGAACCAAATTCTGTGTCCAGGTAGAGCCAACTTGTGTCCCACACCTCCGCATAGCAGAATAACGGGGCCACATATTTACCCACAGCAGCTGGGGAGGGGCAGGTTCAGAATGGGAAATGTGTGTGGCAGAATAAAGTTACAAATGACTACCACAGCAACCCCAGCTGCTAATTTGCTAGAAAATTCCCTGGCATTATAGCATTTCATACTGAAAACAGCTCATTTGGATAAGTCTGCTTTACCATGAATTTCCATGCCTTATAGTGATATGGAAGAGAAATAAGCTGGGAAGCTGAGTAATTAGCTATAGAGAGAAATGCATTCCAGAAGAGGGGATAGTACATGTAAAGTTGTGGTGACTTTACAGTTTATAGTGACTGTAGTGACCCTATAGTCTGGTAACAGACTGTAGTGACCCTACAGTCTGATAACCCTGTTACCTGCTGGGTAGGAGCTAGTTGAGCTGCTGAAAAAAAGAATGAAAGAGAGGAGAGGACCAAATATGGTTATTTATTATACAATCTAGTTTGTGTCTAAGCAGGTAGTATTTGGTCAGCTAGTCACACCATGTTTGCCTCCATTGCTCTGATCCTAATTTTCCTTCCTTCTCTTTCATACTCTTCTTGATTGGTGTGGCAGTTACCCCAGAGTAAAAAAATATAGAAACATGAAATTGTACACTTAAAATGTATGCAATGTACTGCGGCATGCTTACAGTACCTTATTTTTTTTTAATTGACAAATACAAAATAACTCTACTTGTGTAGAGACAAGCTGGATTGTGTAGTAAATTACCATAGAGACTCCCTGGGTTGCCTAGCAATAGGCTACCTGGAACCAATGCCCATCCCCACTCCACTTCTAGGAGGTGGATTTGCACTCAAATCTAACTTCCATAAATCGCCAGATGCTAGCAGCTAACACCTGCAGACTATTTTGTACCCAATCCCAAAAGGCTTTTACCCTGCTTATAAGACTGCTCTCATCTCATACCACAAAAAGTGATGTGTCCCCTTTCCAAGAAGAGCGTATGGTACACTCACCTGGGCCAGGCTCAAGCTTACCAGTCCACAGGATGCGGAGAGGATATGACCTTTGGGTTCTTGTTTACCTTTCTTACCTCTTTGGTTAAGTTCTCTTTGGCTCCCAATGATGCTAGCTATTGTTTGCTTGACACTGCCAAGGTCATTCTTACTAGACAACACCTGGACTTTCTTGCATTTTGATATTATTGGACAATTTAAAGGTTCCCAATTTGGATCTGGTTTAATGGAGCCAATTAACATGACTGTTGATTGCAGGGAAACTGAAAATACTTTCTTTTTCTGCCACTCATGGCTCAATACAATCAAATTGGAAGAAATTTAGATGAGATGTGATCCTAGTTAGCTATGGTGCCCATGCATTTATACTGCAGAATTTAAACTTCTGGTAAATCAGGGCTAAGTAGATAGTTGACATCATAATGTATAAGATTTTAGAAATTCATTTTCTAAGCTCTTTGCTTTAGAAGGAACTCCTAGTTCCTCAAATACACTATGATTGATCATGTGACCACGACTTTACATATACTGTTCCCTCTTCTGAAATACATTTCTCTCTATAGCTAATTACCCAGCTTCCCAGCTTATTTCTCCTCCCAAAGGCTCAAGTCAATTCTAAATATATGCCCTTTCATGGATCCCGTTGCACTGCTTTATAATCACTGATTTATGTGTGTCTTCTGTACTAAACTGCAAGTCTGTTTAGAGCATGGGCTCTACCCTTTGTGATTTTGTACCCCTACACACACACACAAATATGCACGCACGCACACCCACACACACCAGTGCCCCATCTTTGCCTTGTCTAACTTTGCCCTGTACTCCCAAAAGCAGAAAGCTTTATCCGGACCATTCAAGAGTTCTAGAGGAGGAGCGGAGTTGGAGGACACAGACATATGGATTTTCTAGACAGCTCTTGCAGACTGACCTTCTGGAGAGACTAAAAGGTTAGACTGATCACCCTGACAAATAAACTACACCAAGCACACAAAAAATACTCACCATGGAATTCCCTTGCCTTCAAGCAGTGAGAGAATTGAGCTGATGTTCCTTAAGTCGCTGTACTCAGTGGGATGTCCTGCTGAACTTCCATTTACCTAAAATCTTAGTATATTTCCCCAAGGTTCAGCTGGGTGTAGTTACCATCTGTTATGTACAGCCAGTAAACATACTGACATCCACCGTTTCCATGGAGCACAAAGCCACCTTACCTATGAATCCAAAAATGTTGGATTTTGTGATTATTGACAGATAGGGAATGTGTTTCTAAGCATTTATTTACAAAGTCTCTTGCTATAAGAGTGCATAAAAGTGTTTATATAAGAATTGTATGTGTATATGAGTTTGTTGTTTTGAGAGACGTGAAAGTCATCCTTCTAAAACTTACTAGTCAATTATGGACTGTACCGAGAATTGAATTATTTTGACCACTTAGATTTCTTGATCAAAAGAAACAAACTTCCCATTGTAAGATAAATGAGTTCTGGGGATATAATATACAGCATAGTGACTATAGTTAACAATATTGTATAATTGAAAGTTGCTAAAAGAGTAGACCTTAAAAGTTCTCATCGCACAAAAAAAATTGCAACTATGTGGGGTAATGGATGTTAACTAGACTTATTGTGTAATCATTTTGCGATGTATACATTTATCAAGTCATTGTGTTATATATCTAAAACTAAAACAATGTTATAGCTCAGTTACATCTTAATAAATCTGGAGAGAAGAATTTGATTATTAAACTTCTGTGATATATTTAAGGAGTCTATGAATGAAGTGTAAACATAATGTATGAATAAATAAGTGACTATGTCTTTATTTATAAAGAAATAAATTACATTAATATTTTATTAAAGACGCATAGTATCTGATTGAATGATGTACATTATACTGGCTACATATAGTTGTTATGAAATCAATGCATCAAAAAGGACAGCTTCACAAAATCAAGAAAATATGGTATATTTTTCTTAGTTAAATAATAGCATTTTAAGTGCAAATTTACATTCTGATTTTTCATTAACCACATTATAAACATTTTCCATGTTGCTACATTGACTTTATAATTAATATATGGTATTTCCATTAATTTGATAGAATAGAAGTTACCAATTTTCTTTTTTTTTTTTTTTAAGATTTTATTTACTAATTTGACAGAGAGAGATCACAAGTAGGCAGAGAGGCAGGCAGAGAGAGAGTGGGAAGCAGGCTCCCTGCCCAAGCAGAAAGCCCGATGCAGGGCTCAATCCCAGGAACCTGAGATTGTGACCTGAGCCGAAGGCAGAGGCTTTAACCTACTGAGCCACTCAGGCACCCCTAAGTTACCAATTTTCTTATCATGCATTTAGACTAAGCTTTTTTGTTTGTTTTATTTTATTATTGAAATATAGTTGACATATAATGTTATATTAGTTTCAACTGTACAACATACTTATTCAACAGTTCTATATATTACTCAGTGCTCACCATGATCAGTGTAATCCCCATCTGTCACCGTACCACATTATTACAGTATTATTGACTATATTCCCATGCTGTGCTTTTCATCTCCATGATTTATTTATTTTATAACAGGAAATTTGTTTCTCTTAATCCCTTTGAGCTATTTTTGCCCAACCTATATCCCTTCCCCTGTGGCAACCATCAGTTTGTTCTTTGTATCTAAGAGTCTATTTGATATTTGTTTGTTTGTTTTTTAGATTCCGCACGTAAGTCAAATCATGTGGTATTTGTTTTTCTCTTATTTCACTTAGCCATAATACCTTCAAGGTAAATCCATGTTGTTGCAAATGGAAGGATTTCATACTTTTTTATGACTGAGTTATACTCCATCTTCTTTACCCATTCATCTATTGATGAATACTTGGGCTGCTTCCATATCTAGGCAATTGTAAACAGTGCTGCAATAAACATAAGGGTGCATATATCTTTTCAAATCAGTGTTTTTGTTTTCTCTAGTTAAATACACAGCAGGGGAATTACTGGGTCATATGGTATTTCTATTTTTAAGTTTTTGAAGAACCTCCATACTGTCCTTCACACTGGTTGCACCAATTTACATTCCATTTCCATTTCCATTTGGGCTGGTTTTTTTAAAGACTTTTTAATTAATTAATTAATTTATTTATTTATTTATTCAGAGAGAGAGAGCAAGAGAGCCAGCACAAGCAGGGCAGAGGGAAAGAGAGAAGTTGGCTGCTTTGATCCCAGGACTCTGGGATTATGACCTGAGCTGAAGGCAGGTGCTTAACCACCTGAGTCACCCAGGCGCCCCCATTTGGGCTGTTTTTAATTGTTTGCAATTCATATAATATTGCAATAAATATCTCTTTTCAAATGTGGCCTATTAATTGATAGAATAAAATCCCAAGAGTCAGGTGTAGGGGTAGAATTATGTTTCTTACTATGGATTGATATTGCCACAGTGCTTGTCCAAAGTACTACACTTTTACCAAAGACCAACAACTGTGTACTGGGGTAGCATTTCCATCCTTGTGGTTTAAATGGTATAAGCAATGGATATTGTAAAGTATTTTTCTGTCCTTTCATATATACTCTTCTTGCCTCTTTTCTGATTTAAAGACTGGCCAGTTAGAATTTTGTTGTTGTTGTTGTTATTTTTGGATAGCATGCTTAGGTTACTATACATGGTGTTCTTTTAGTACTTTCTAGAAATGCTTTTTGATGTTGTAAATTTTCACATTTAAGGCTCTGTAAAACACTCCCCTTCCCATTACCCTATATTATCGTATATCTCACCAGGTCTATCCCTTGACTTTGCCCTTATAACGGCACCAAAATGATGCCTAAAGTCCAATGCATGGGATCCAGAAAAAAAAAAATGCTTCCTCTTGGAAATAATAGGTCTCTGCATTTGCAGTTAATTATGTCCTTGAAGAAGATTATTTGTGTCCCTTGAGATTGTGATTCCCTAAAGCCAGTGAATACTCTGCTTAAGGTAAATTTCCTTTCCTTGAGAGTCAATTTATTGCAATGAAAAAATAACTTACTTCAAAATAGGCAGCCATATCATGCCCCTGGAGTTCAGGACTCCTCACATCTGTTCTGCTATAGGATTGAATAGAATGGAAAACTTAAACTAGATTTGTGCGTTAGCAAAAGAACAGACCCTAAAATGAAGTTGTCTAAACAAAATTTTTATCTAGTTTCTTTTTTTTTTTAAATCACTTCTGTTCATTTTGCTTCAGATACCCTTCTGTTGTCCTGCCTTGTCTTCCCATAGTAACAAAATTCATTGGGGGGATAAGAGGGTAGAGGATGGAGGGTGGGGAAGAAAAAGTCAATGGGTTGTGTTTGGAGTAATGAAGCAACGAGTGAGTGCAATACTGAGTCTAATTTCTAGTGTAAATGATTGTAGAATTGTGTCTTAACATTTACAGTCTGGTTAGCTATGTATAGCAGTGGTGGGAAAATGTGTAAAAATATGGGCCAAGAAACCAGCTAAGCAAGATCATAAGCTACGGCACAGGAAACCTAATTGATTTTCCTGGAGCGGAAGACCCTGATTCCAGGTTCCCCTAATCTTGGCTCATTAGACCATAATGAGGGAAGAAAAATTTATATCAATGAGCACAGAAATTTATCTTTCCTGGCACTCAGAGCAAAGTAGCATTATTTATAACTTAGAGGCATGCAGGTGTGTTCCCGTAGGCATCTCTTTCCATCAATATTTTAGGAGACTTTCTGGTTTGCTTTGGGGAAAAACTAGAGCCACCTGGGGTTGTGTAGTATGGTTGATACTTTTTTTTTTTTTAAAGATTTTATTTATTAGACAGAGAGAAACACAGCAAGAGAGGGAACACAAGCAGAGGGAATGGAAGCAGGCTTCCTGCAGACCAGAGAGCCCAATGCGGGGCTCGATCCCAGGTCCCTGGGATCTGACCTGGGCCGAAGGCAGACGCTTAACGACTGAGCCACCCAGGTGCCCCATGGTTGATATTTTTATTATCATTTGTTCACACGGAATTAATTTATACATTCATTCATTCATTCAATGACTCAGAACCTAAGATGGAGGGAGATAAAAAGTAAGGGTATATTTAGGAGGTGTTAACTCTAAGACTACATCTTAAACATAGCTATCTTTTCACTGCTGTCACTTTTATTAACACAGGTAGACAGATACCTGAAGGAATAGGTACACATTAAAATATCATCATGGGCTACATGGTAAACACATTGTTCTCAATCAGAAACTTCATTCGGTTTACTTTGTCATAAAATTGTAGCTACATTTGTACAAACTGCCTCATCTCCTCACATTTTCATTCCCTTTGTTGCATTTCTCACCTTGATCAGACCACAAGGAATGGAGATCAGATCCCAGGACTTCAGAATATACATATACCACTTAGGATAACTAAAAAAGAAAAGCAACAGCAACAACATAAACAGTGAATTTGGAACCTGTTTTCATTGGGAATCACAGTAATTCTACATTCCTATTCCTCAGCAATTGGATATTGGATCTAATTCACAGTATTGCATCCAGATAACTTTTCTGAGTTATTTTACCCCTAGCTCCCCAAATTCCAGCATATGCTCAGATAAAATTAGGGTTGTTTTTTTTTTTTTTCTGAGAAAATGATCTTTTATGCAGAAATGATGAGGGCAGAGAGTAAAACTGCCTGGTCCCCAGCACAGTGGCTAAACTAGCCACTTGATTAAGCCCTAAAGAGTGAGCATCACCCACGGTAGCAGGCTTGTGGTATTCCCAATTACATACTGAATAAACATCCTTGTTTTATCTTACCACCAAAGGTTAAAGTGTACACCTTCCCATGGAGCTGCTACTTGGAATAAGATGAGGATAATTAATCAAATAAATACACAGTCACCATGTAGACCTGCAACCCCAGTCCTGAATGACTTAAAAGAAAGGATGACAAACTCAGAGATCTGCCGGAACAAGGCAGGTAACAAGCAGGCTGAGTATGAGACCCATGGGGAGTGGTGGGTGGGCTTTGCAGAACACTAGAGAAGCCAGGCCCTATTAAAAGGGATCAGATGCAATTCAGCCCGAGTCGTTCAAAACAGCTGATTTTAAAAAACAAAATAAAACAATCCCCCCAACCCATTAAAAAAGTTATTTGCAACAGCAAATTCAACCTTTTAATAATACATGTGGACCGACAATGCCTGAACCAAACAAAACACTGTAAGGAGCAGATTTGGCTCATGTGTTTGCTACCTCTGCTTTATGATCTTCTAATTCTGAAAATAAGCTAAAGGAACATAAGTAATGTTTGGTTCCCTCCTTCCTTGATTCCTGGATCTAACACATGTCGTTCCCTCCAAAAGGAATGACCTCCTTCACAATTAATACTGTCTCCAGCTGCATTAGTCGAATAGACCACTGCTGTGAAAACCCCAAGACTCTCAGTGTCTTAACACAACAAAGGTTTCTTTCTCACTTATACAAAGACCAATATGCACATTCATAGTGAGGTTAATCTCCTGTAAGCAGTAAACTCAGGGATTTAGGAAACATGTGATCCTACCATCTCAAGTCTTCCACTTCCAGTCTTAGGGACAGAAGATTGACAGTTTGGAAGATCAAGTAGGATGATTCATGGTCAGGCATGAAAGTGGACTTCATGACTTTCATCCACATTGGCCGTCACCCAGTCCCCTGAACCTGCCCAGATGTGAACAGTCCCGGAGAATGTAGTCTTCTTGATTTATCAGGAGGAAAATATCACACAGTTTTCAAGGGCCAGCTTAAAACCTAAGTGATCTATGAATACTCCCTGTTAATACTAATTAGAAACAAGTTTGCCCATTCACCTAATATATGTTTATTATATAATAATATATGTTTAAAGTATATGTGCCAACTATGTAGTAGACAGTGGAGACAGAATGATAAGATACCCTCCATATCTTTCTCCTGAAAGCTAATGCTGTCAGTAAGGAGACAGACATCCAAACAATTGTATGTTGTTGAACTATATGTTGGGGGCCTTAATGGACTACTACATACAGTGGGGGCAGAGTTGAATCAGTGCTCTTTACCACATGAAGGTTGACACTTCATTGATTTTTTGCACATCTTATCATCCTACTGTCCTTCAAGATCCTTGAGAACATAGATTATGCCTTATTCATCTTTGTGTCCTCCCTACTACCTAGCATCTAGGAGGTTCCCATAAACATTGTCAAATTGATGAATGAATAAGTTTCTGATAAGAATGGTGTAAGCACAGACGACTGATTTGAGGAGGAAAGAAATTGGGCTTTGTCAGTTTTTAAGAGTTTAAGCTTTTGGTATATAATAATATAATATTCTTTTGAATTCTTTTCTTTGTGTCTCCCCAAAATTTCTGTAGTGGCTCACTGATGTCCAAATAGATTATCATCAAAGAATTCACAACATTTAGCCTTAAATTACAGTTTCCTGACTGCGTAACAAATGTTGATTTCATTTAAGCAACACGCTGTATCATTTATCTGGGCTAAAGTGGATCAGATTAGGTTTCAAGGCAATTATGTCATATCCTTGGCAAGTATAGTCATTATTAGCTTAGGAATTGTTTAAAAGAAGTCAGTTTCAAATACCTACTACCTATTATTAAATTTGCTATGTAATTCATTTGTAAATGTAATAATTTAGATGTCCCGATAACTAAGTTAAAATTACCTAGGCCCTCCTTTCCTTTTATTATTGAGCTATTCAGTAGAGGCAAAAGAAATCTCAGCTTCTATGCCGTGGACCAGATGCCGTTCTCAGGTTTAGCTCAGAATCGGCAATCTTTTTTTTGTTAAATGACTCTTGTTCTAACACCAATACCAGAAGGAAATGAGTTTCCACCATTTATCATTAAGTTTCAAAGTGGCCATTCAACTTCTGTTGGAAATTTGGGGGAGAAAAAGTTTAGGAATGTGGTATCATATATCACTCATAAGAAATGACTCCTTGTTTGCCAGACTGGGAATGAAATTTGGAACCATTTATATCAGCAAAAGAGCCAGGGTGTGTGTGTGTGTGTGTGTGTGTGTGTGTGTGTGTGTGTGTGTGTGTGTGTGTGTGTGTGAGTTTTTGCAGATGGTTGGAAAGTGAACATAAACCAAGAACAATGGAGTCTTTGCCCAGAGACCTCTCTTTGTGCTGAGTATGGAGTGAAAGCACCTTTTTTTTTCCTGGAGCCCCTTGAAATTTTGTCTCCTTAGTCTCTGCTTTGGTGATTTATTGTTCCACAGTTTTTTTCAGCAACTGCTTTTTTTTTTTTTTCCCCAGCAACTGCTTTGTGTGTGTGTGTGTGTGACTCTCTACCTAAATTTGCAAGTAACTTATACCGTTTGCTCTTTCCTTTCCCTCACAGTAGCCACTGGATTAGGCAGTCAGCAGAGACAGACTAATGCCCACCTCCTGTATGTCTGCATTTACGTGGTTACCATTCAGGTAGTGTCAGCCTCCCTGCCCAATGATCAGGATTCTACTTTCCCCTTTTACTGAATATTTTTAAATCTTAGCATATGTGGGTCTTGTCTTCCTAATTAAATTTAAGGCTTCAAACAGCAGGAGCGATACACTGTATTTCTTCTGGACTTAGTATAGCAATAACCTACATAAGAGTGCTAAGTAAGTATAAATAAGTGTGTAAGTGGTATGCCCACTTATCATATTATGGTAAATGTGTGGATGCTTTATCAAGGGTTATTAATCTAGTAAATCAGAGTCCAGGTTTAGATATCAGGGAACCATGAAGTGGAATAGGAAGAAAAATCTTTATTATTCATTAACTTCTAACTGAAATTTAGTATGTCCTTGATGATGAATGTAGGCCTCAAACCACAGAAGTCACAGCAGTGCCTGACACTTGACCACCCCTAGAAACTCTGAGTATTTTCACATCACATTGCCTTTATGGCAGATATCCCATAAATCTCATTTATATTCATCACGGCTTCAAATTTACCTCCGGTATTAGAACTGCAACTAGATTTTGTTATTTTAAAAATATATTAGCATTTTGCAAAATTTAAAGGTATTTATTATTATTTTTGAGAAGTATATTTTAATGTAATTAATTTCCTTTGTAATCCTATGTATTTTATATTATTAACTTGAAAATATTACTATGAGAAGAGTCCACAGCAACCTGAGACTGTCAAAGGAGCTAGTGGTGTGCATAAAGGTTGAGATCCCCTGCTTTAGACCTAATTGACACACAAGGTATGGTAGGAGGCTGCTTTGGGGTCTGGTGGACTGGGTTTTTAATCCTGTATGGTGTGACTGTAGGCAAATTACATTGCCTCTCTGTGAAGGTGTGAGATCTTTCCCAGCTATGAATTCTGCGATATTTGTAATCAGGCAGATTAAAACATGCTTTATACCAAAGACAATGAACGTATAAAGCATTCAAATCCACGGAGGAAACAAGTAGAATAGACTCATAGTATAAACCAGTTTTTAAATGGTTTAGATAAACCCTTGTCTGATGGATCTATTTTGGATCAACTAGAATTTGGCCAGGAGGAAAGGAGGCATGTGTGCACACCCAACATTTAGGTGTATTGGACAATAAGATAACTATACTCACCCATAACATATTATTGGGGACTATTTCCATGGACCCTGGAGCATCTCACAATGATAACCAGCATTTTTTTCGTGGACATTCAGTCCAGTTAGGGAGGAAATTAGCCATATATTCCATCAGTGCCTTTGATTAAACTCTGATGATGTTTCTGAAAAGGAACATTAAAAACTGAGACCTCTGGGGACAGATATGCTGTAATTATTATTATAAATACTTAGCATTTTTATCATCATCGTTAATTACATTTCTCCTTTAAGGGTTTATCATAATCTCTGAGCCTACTATTTGTTCATTTGTCTCATAATTATCCACGAGTAAGCAGTTTGTTCTGTGTGCTCAGAAATTGATTATTCAATGTTTGGTTCTTGTTTTTTATTATTATTTTTTTTTTCATCTCAAGGGAGATTGAAAAAGGTATTGCTTGCTTTCTTTCTTTCTTTCTTTCTTTCTTTCTTTCTTTCTTTCTTTTCTTTTTTTCTTCTGGTTCTTCTAATTTTTTAAATCATCCTAGGTTGCTACCCATCCACTTCCTTCCCCACACACAGACTAATGTAAAGCATACTTCGTAAACTTGATGGTGGGATTTTTATAAAAGTCAGCATATCAATCTAGGAAAAGAACATTCAGTGATAACATGGGGACTTTCACTGGATATTTGGACACATTTTTGCACGAAGCCTGCACCTTCTTCCATAAACTATCCCAGTCTGATTTGACCTAAGTTCTCTAGGTTAGCTTATGCTGAGCAGAGCTGACCCCTTGCTTACCTAAGCATAAAACTAAATGAGGAGTGACTAGCAAAGTAATTCTATATCAAAGTTTCTCCAACCCTGCCCCATGCTGTAAAGAAGTCTAGGTTGAATAAAAAAGCAGACCAAATGGAAAATATCTACTTTGTGCTGAAATAATAATATAAAGTATCCCTGATGGTATGTGTTCAAATTCTTCTATCTCCAGACTTACATAGCATATTTGGCATATTAATCTATTAGAGTTAATTGATTTCGATGGGGTTTTAGACTTTAGTATCTGGAAAAGGCCCTCTGTTTATTGTGCCAGATTCTAATGAAGCCAGACTATTTGTTTGTTAATAGCACTGTTCACCTCATGTGAAAGTCTAGATTCTTCTTTTCATACTTTTCAAAGATATGCTTTTCTCATTGTAAGCCCAGGTCAAGAAATGATGCCTCAAGTGCATTGCAGACCATTTATTACTCTACGAGACTGGGGTGATGAAAACTCTCTGTGGTTGGAGTGTGATTCTTTAAATGAGCTGTCATCTACGACAATGACCTTATTTATAAGACGCTGTCCCTAAGAGAATATGGGCTTTTTGACCTTGAAAGGCATGGAGCAAACCTGTTTGGCAATGTGTAATTTTTTTTTTCCTTAAATAGTAAGAACTTATTCTAGTTCTTTTTGGAGCTACATTTAGCCTTGTATAATAAACTAGAACTCAGCGAAAGTTAAAATAAACTCCCAGCAGAACTGAATTTCACTGCTGTTTATTGGTAAAATGTCACAGATGTCACTGCTGTTTATCAAATTTTTCTTGCTTCTCACCTTTTATCCATATGATGAGATTGCACATTACTAGCCCCTTTCAGTTTCAACTTGGTCATGTGATTTGATTTGACCAATTAAATATGAGCAGAAGTGCTATCTTTTACTTCAGGGAGGAAGAGTTAAGTGCTAATGTGTAATTCACCATGTCCCCCTTCTTCTTGGAAAGGTCAGAAGGCAAACCTCCCCAACTTGGAGCCTCCATCAGCCTGAGTCCCTGAGAGACTATGATGAGCAAGCCCTTTTGCTGACCTGTACTAAAGAAGTAGCATGAGAGACAAATCCATTTTTGTGGTATTAAGCCAGTCAGATTTGAGGTTGTTATCACAGTATAACCTAGCCCCTAGTGATTGACTGATAAGAGCAAAACTCTGTGTGTGTGTGCATGCAAATGTGTGCGCGCATGCTTATGTGAATATTCTTTTGAAATATTTTGCTCCTAACATCTGAGTTCAGGAAAAAATAGTCACTCTTCTGCTTTTTGGTAACAGTGACAGTATTTACCTCCATCCTTTTTTTTTTTTAAATAAATTATAGTTATTGAAGTAGAGTTGACATGCACTGTTATTGCCTTCATTACTTTATGAACAACAGAGGCCATCCTCTGTGAGGAGAGATGTCACCTTAACTATGCCACAGTGTCCTCATGTGGAAAATACCCTCGGATTTAGCCAGGGAGCCAGCCACAGACACAGAACCTTCACCTCCAGGAGTGTGCAGAACCAAAAGCTACTTTCTGTCCTCTCTCTAGCCCTGTCCCGCAATATCTAGGGACAAATACGGTCGGTCAGCAAATACATCTTGAGTGCCTGAATATCAGAGAACAAATCAAATACCTGGGACCCATGCTAGACCAGGTGAATCTAAGTCTCTAGTGCTAGGACCCAAGTACTATCATTTTCCAAAGCCACTGGGAATAATCTAACGTACACTGACAGTGAAAAAAGCTGGATCATCACTTTGGACTTATCCTTAACTTGCCTCCAATTCAAGATCCAAGTCTGGCTAGGTAGAATTCCTTTTCTCCATCTATTGCTCTACAGTTCTTTATATCCTTTTGTATAATATCTATCCTTGCATAACTGACCATATTTTATTACTATTCTTTCTATACACATCTGTGTATGTGTGTATATATATAAATATAAATGTATGATATATATCTATGATGTGTAAGTGTACACATAAATGTAAATATGTAAATGTATAAATATGTTTATGAACACATCACACTGCTCAAGACTACATGGAGAAGACCCAGGGTTAATCAGAAGGCAGAAGTGTATGTATGTATGTATATGTATGAATGTGTATGAATGTGCATATTTTGTATAACTTTTTATATGTATGTGTAATACATATATATATGTATATGTATGTACGATTATACATAGGGGAGGGTGGAAGGCTGAATGAATAAATGATCTTTCTAAGAAGAAACCAGAATTTGGGAAATTATGAAAAATCTCACTTATAGTTTTATTTATTTTCCCTGGTTTCACTTGGTTAACTCAGCAGATTTTGTAATAACATCATAACTGTTATTATGACTTTATTCTTAAATAGGCTATTACCATTCCTAAGTACTTCTCAACTCATTTAAGTGAAAATATCCTTTCTTTTGACAATCCCCACCAAGTTGCACTTTGGTCAGTCTGGGATATGAGGACTCAGTAGGTGAGGGAAAATATATAAATCACAATATAAATTTTTCCTGGTTTTCAAGAAAGAACTTAAGTGTTCACACCCTTAGGATAAAGTGCAGGATCCTCCCATCTGGTACATTAGTCATTTGGGTGTAGTGAATGAGAAAGATGAAATTCAGGGGACCCGAGATCATTACAGGGGATGTATCTTACTAGGATAAAATTTTTCCAAATGTAGAACCTCCTGGCCTGATCCTATTGAAGAAGAGGAGATAAATTGCTCTCTTTTGAAGGTGCATTAACCTTAGGTTCATTTAATGAATTACCTCTCCCAACGCACTAACAGATACCCTGGGGCCTAAGATGAAAAATGTCCTCTTTTCTCACAGAGAGGCTCAAATATGTACCACTTCCTTCTTTCTCTTTAACTTGTGTTGACTTTCATTTTTTATCCTCTTGTCATATGTATTTAAAATAAAACTATAATACACTCTCAGTTTAAAAATAAAAATGGGAAATCTAGGACCTAACAAGGACAGTATGTGTTTCTTATTTTAAGTAGATTTTCTTAACTTAATTTCTGTCTCATTTTCTCCTTCTGGCATTTTATACTGCAAGCTACTTACTGTTCGTGATTCTCCCAGAGATCTGAAGGAGAAAGGGGATGGTTAATATTGTGTATTAATACACAATACACAGCCAGGAGGCTCTGTATTGAGTGACCCCGCAGGTGGGCTCAGGGGTCACCCCACATTCTTAGACCCCTCTGTAGGGGCCATTGAGCTAAATGTTCTTCCCCTTCCTCCTCTGTAGAATTCCCTAGATGGTTTTTTTCTCTGTGCATTCCTTTAGCAACTATTTATAAACAATGAACAGTCTTTATTTGTATTCACCCGCAAGCAGAACCTGAGATAAGAAATTTGGAAGTGTCTTAAGATGTATGTTTTATTATTATTCAGGTGGGTAAGACCACTGACAAATCAGGAGATCATTGTGATTAAAAAGATACTGTGTTACTCACAGTTCTGGATAGGAGGGGGCACATGCAGAGCCACACAGGGGAGCACCAAGGTAAGTAAGAAGGCAGGGGCAAGGGAAAAGCATAGACACGATCCTTTATTGTGGTTTCTGTTCAAAAGGCAAGGCAAAACAGGGTAAGCAGGCTTGTGACTGGCCAGTTTGAGTAATGTTAGTGGGCTTTGGAGTACAAGGACTGTTTCTAGTTGTCTAGTCTCTGGTCTGGAGTGATTAGAACAGAGGAATGTTGCTTCCCGGACTGTAAGAGCCAGATAGAGGAGGTGATTGAGCCTGGGCTCTGAATTTGTTGGGTTATGCATGACACGCATGGTCCTGTGCAGGTCATATGCTACCTTTTATGAATTAGCTACACCTGAGAAGGATGGTGTCTTCCCAGGCAGTAAGACCCCAGAACATCAAGAATGCAAAGAACAGCACTATATAGTTAATACAGGGTGCAAGTTGTTTATCTGGGAAATGATATCGGGAAACAAAAGTAAGGAAGTCAGGGCAGTGAAATGGAAGGAAACAAGCTGTTGAAACAGGGACTCCCTTCCACTGTGGGTTTTGTGAACACCTGCATAAAATGCACCTTTGAATGGTCCCTCTATGGAACGTGTGGCAGAAGTATTTACTCACTAGCTCCTGTGGTTGAGGATTGCCTCTATCTGTGCACTTTTGGGATGAGCTTGCACACACAGGCTGAGTACATGTCCAAGGCTTCAGAGAAGGTCCAGAGACAGAAAAGCTGAGGGCCTTGTGGGTGTTTGTACTGGAAAGTCTGGAAACCTCAGCTGCCATTAGAGTCAAAGGGTGAGCCAGAGATGCAACCAACCTGTGTTATACCCCAAGCCCCCCACCCCCCCAAACATGAAATAAGCCAGCTCTCTGAGGTGTGAGCTCTCAGAAGATCAGCACATCAAGGACTGGAGCAGCTATACAGAGTTACCTTGCACAGACAAATGGCAGGGCAGAAGCCATTCACCTGTCTAAAGAGAACATCCTCGGTCAGTCAGAAATATTTTTTGGTCAGCTATGGAAACAGAGAGAAAAGGAGCATAAATGAAATGAATGTTGAGCACGCCCTTCTGAGCACCATCTTGGGGAGATGCAGCCCCGGCCCATGGACTATACAGAGAGTGGGAATCTCTCCATGTTGTAAATGAAACTTCTCCTGAGTTACAAAGAATTTAAATTACGTCACAACCTCTCCCCTTGTTCATATCCCCTTCCTCCTCCTTCTCCTTATTCTTCACCACTGCTTCCCTTCCCTCCCTGCCTTCTCTTTCTGCCCCTCAGGCCTTTCCTCCCTGCCTTTCTCATTCTTCTCTTTTGCCTCCTCTTTGTTCACCATTCACTGTGCATACACTCCAGGGGCTCACCTTCCAGCCCTGCCAGGAAGCCCTGACCTTAGGGCAGTAATCTTCTGTGAATTGCATTTGAATTAACACCCTTTTCGGGGCGCCTGGGTAGCTCGGTGGGTTAAAGCCTCTGCCTTCAGCTCAGGTCATGATCTCAGGGTCCTGGGATGAGCCCCGATTCCCCCCTCTCTCTCCCTGCCTCTTTGCCTACTTCTGATCTCGCTCTGTCAAATAAATAAATAAAATCTTAAAAAAAAAAACCACACACTTTACATCACTTTTACAAGAGCAAGCACAAAAGAGCATCAAATGTTTCTAGTCAAACTGCTGTTCCTTTCTGGTTGGCTTCTCTGAAATCATCCGGTAAGAATGACCTAGGCCTTAATGGATTCATGGAAGAGAGAAGATAGGCAGAGAGCGAGACTCACGCTCCTCTGCCAATGCCGTTGCTACCTGGCACTGTCACTCACCTGGGCTTCAAGCGAAGAAGCCTCCAGTGCCAGGTGTCCTGCTAATAATCAGGAATCCCATTATCACTGAGCCATAAACTGAATTATTAGTGACATACATCCTGGATTATTCTGTCCGCTCCTCACTCCATACATCCAGGCACTGACACTTAATTATGTTGTCCCACAGTAGATCAAGTTTTACAGCAGCAACAAAAGATTAAAACTGTTTTATATTGGGGACATTTAGAGGATAAACAGCAGAGGGTTCTAGGAGGGAACTGTAGTCAGCTGTGTGGCCATCTGGGAGAAAACCATTCAAGTGCTATTAATATTTAAAAACCTTTTAGATTTTTATGGTTTTCAACGTTCCTAACAAACTGGTTTCTAACACCACAGTGAACTTTTGGTGTCAAAACACAATGCTAAGCTATCTTAGTGTCTTTATTAACAGGGACGGAACCAACACACTGTGTGCTGTGTGAGAGGCCTGGCTGAAAGCCAGTGTGGTTGAAGAAGCAGACTAGTTTTCAGTCAAGCATAATAATAAGTCCACTGACACCGGTCTGGGTCTACCTATTTGCTCAGTTAATGGCCATCTTCTCTGTCTTCACTTCCTTCTTTCTTTTTGTCTCTCCGTCTTGTCATCTTAGTGTCCCTGAGTCCGCAGATATATGTATTAGAGTCTTACTTTCATTTTTGTTCTTCCAAAATCCTTGCAAGATTTACTTGATCGATAGAGCCGTAATTGTTTCCACCCAAGCAGTTCTATGGACCTGAGCTGTGTTATTGTATCAAGATAGGCTTCAGAGAAAAGAATGGAAGCTGATAAACAGTGGATAGAAGTGGGAGGTAAATGGTCAACACATGACCTACCATCATGGTCCTTGGCTTCCACATCCAATTTGTCATCTCCAACCCCAATGTTTCTCCTCCATTCTTCCATCTCACAGCCTTCCCTTGTGGGTTCCAGGGAATAAGCTGGAAAATCTACCATCCAACATCTGTGGTGAAAAGCAGTTTCAGGTAGTAACAGGGTCACTGGAACAGCAATTAGAGGCCACTGTTGAATCTTTCCAAGCTTCATTTGGGGGGGGAAATGTTTACGTTATGGAAGTTTATAAGAAACCAATGAGATAACAGAGCAAAAATAATTTTGTCAACCATAAAGTGTGAAACACACCCAAGGGTATGTTAACGATGTTACTGAGGACCCTCAGTAACATGAAATATGTTATAACATGAAATATAACAAGAAGTATAACTTGAAATATGTTATAACATGAAATATAACAAGAAATACATGATTTTGTGCATCCTCCACCTTGATTCTTATTGATGTGGTATTTAACTTTTTACTTTGAAGTAACTTTACACTTACAGAAAAGTTGTAAAAATAATACAAAGATTTCCAGCAAACTCTTCACTGATTTCCTAACTACTATCTTTATCACAGGTTTTTTTAGTCATTCCATCATTTATCAATTATCAATAATATTTGTGATTATTAATTTCTGAATTACTTGAGAGAAACTTGCATACTTGTTGCCCATTACCCTTATATATTTTGGTACACGTTTCCTATTATATAATTATAATACTATGAAATTGTTGGTGGAAATAATGATTAAATACTATTATCAAATCTTTAGTTCTTATAAAAATGTTACTAATTATTCCACTAATCTCCTTTGCAGTGGAAAACAAACAGATAAAGCAATATCTAGTCCACAGCCCAATCAAGGGTTGCTATGTGTATTTAGCTTAGCCTCCTTCAATCTGTAATAGTTCCTCAGCCTTCCTTTTTTCTTTCATTATCTTGATATTTTTAAGAGTACAGACCAATTATTTGGTGGATGTCTCTAATTTGAACTTTTGTGATATTGAAGGATAATTTTCAAAAGGCTAAAAAATACGACATACAAATATAACATGAACGCATAGCAAAGAGTTTATTTAACTTGTTAATTAAGGAGGGAACTAGGGAATGTTAAGTTCAGTCTGAGGACCATTTGAGAAGCTAGGTATATCTGGCAATTTTATAAGTGATGTTTCTGGTGTTTTATGGCACCAGCAATCATAATCTTTGGGATTATTCATTTCAACTGAAGAGAATTTGCATCTCTACTGGACAAACATCTATATTTTTCACATCTAAGAGTTGTAAAATAGTCTAATTAGTATGAAGTCAAGCCCAGCACTGCACTATGAGAACACCCTTTCCCCTATTTCCAAGGTTGGGATATGTATGTTTTATCATAGTGGGATTTAAGTTCTCTTTCATAGCTGGCCAGGATTGTTCAGAAGGAAAACTGTGGAGAAAGCACAGGGTACTCTTAGGACTGATGCACCGGCCCCATAAGTGTTTCTCTCCCTTTCTCTTCTGCCCCAAAGTGCTTTGGTCCTGTCCACACAGATCTGACAGCATCAGAGACAATTTAGGAGATGAAAGACTGAGACCTTACCAGGTTTATACTTGCAGTGTTTTGAGCAATCTGGTAAAGACTAAGCAAACTTGAGATCTTCATGACTCAAGTCTCCAAAAAGCATATTTTTTTTTAGATAACTAGGCAGGCAGGCAAAAGCACTGCTCAGGTAACACACATGTGGGTGTTTTACTCACTGTAACAAATTCTCTCTTGATTTGTGTGACTTCCCATTTCTGGTTTGCCATTGCCCTCAGATACTTTGGTGAAATTCCTCCCTGTTCTTTTTGTTTGAGTGATTTTTTTTTTAAGAAGCACCTTTATTCTGCTGTTTTCATTTAGCTGGCCAGTTATCCATGAAAGGTTTTTTTGCCCAAAGTTTGGTTTTTTAAAATAAGATTCCAAAGAAGGAAACTGATTTCCTATATTAGATACCAAGATCTTAAATATTGCTTAGAATAAAAATCATTTATCATTTTTATTTTTAATAAAAAAAATCATTTATCATTATCATTATTATTACAAAAATCATTTATGTACCTATAATTTCATTATTTTACAGATTTTTAAAGTTTGAACACTATTATTTGGACCTTAAATATATTATAGTTCATTACTGTGTTGCTATTAGGAGATAATGAAAATTTTTATTTTTTTAATTTTTATTTATTTTTATTTTTATTTTTTTAAAGATTTTATTTATTTGACAGAGAGAAACACAGCGAGAGAGGGAACACAAGCAGAGGGAATGGTAGCGGGAGAAGCAGGCTCCCCGCTGAGCAGGCAGCCCGCTGCGGGGCTCGATCCCAGGATACTGAGATCATGACTTGAGCCGAAGGCAGACGCTTAACGACTGAGCCACCCAGGCGCCCCGATAATGAAAATTTTTAAATGTACATCATATTTTTGTTGTATTGAGAGAGACAAGGTTTATTTATGTTAAGGGCATAGGAGCAAGACTACCTGTAAAACCATTAAATTGATGGCCTAAAATGAAGTTTTATAGAGTATAAATTTAATATATATCAGTTTCTCTAAGTTAATGTTCTTTTAAATCCCTCTAAATTCCTATGTACCTGAAATGGTAGCTTTCGAAATCTTTTGTTTCTGCAATTATTTTAGAATATCTAATTTCCAGAATTTAAGATAATTCTTTTAATTATCAAATTATAGACTTCACAGACAAGTCAGTTTCAAATGAATTTATTTATTAGAAGGCACAGGAAAAAAGGCAAAAATTGGCTATAAACTTACGGCTCAGAGATAATTACTGTTAACATTTTGGAGTTTGGTATTTTCTTCTACTTTTTTTTTATAAATACTAGAGATCATAGTACATATAATAGAGTGTGTTCATGTTTTCATTAAAACACTGTATCATCAGTATTCTTCCGTGTAATTAAATTGCTACTTCATGCTGGTATAATATTCCTTTGGATTAATGTACCAAAATTTATTGCCATTGTTGGCAATTTATTTTTTCCCAATTTATAGACTCCCAGAAGTGTGGGAATCTGTTGGACACCAGCATATTTAAGATTCTTCTTTTTTTAAATAAAGATTTTATTTATTTCTTTGAGAGAGAAAAAGCATGAGTGGAGGAGAGGGGCAGAAGAGGGACAGGGAGAAGAGACACCCCTGCTGAGTAAGGAGCCCGATGTGGGCTTGATCCCAGGACCCTGGGATCATGACCTGATCTGAAGGCAGACTGTTAATTGACTGAGCCACCCAAGCACCCTATGTAAGATTCTTGATATGTAATCCCACCAGTGTCTATGATGGTGCCCATCTCATGAGGCCTACTGGCTTTGACTTATATATTGTTCAGTCTTTTCTAATAGTTGTTTTAATTTTAACTTCATTAAACAATGCCTTGGTTGAGTTTTTTTTTTTTTTTTCAGATATTAATTAGAATCTGGGCTTCCTTTTCTTTGTACGTCTTCCATGTCCTTTTAGATAGTGGCAACTGGACCGATATAGTTTTAATCTGTGTTGTATGTGGTTATGTATGTGTGACCCCAGGCAATTTATTTAACTTCCTTTTTAAGTATCCTCATATGTAAAACAGGATAAAAATATATATCTTATAGCAGTGTTGTGAGGATTGAGATAATATAAGCATGATACTTAGCACAATACCTAGCACATGGTATTCTTTAAGTAACTTTGCTGTAATTGTTACCATAATTGGAATGATCATTTTGTCAAGTATCTGTTGGGGAGATAGGGATTTTCTGTTGATTTCCATGAGCTTTTTGTGGGTTAAGTGTATTAATTCTTCTTCACATTTAGTTGTAAAAGTATTTTCTAATTTGATGATTGCTGTTTTCTCTTCTCTCTTTTTTTCCCCCAGGATTTACTTTCTTAGCAACTTCCAAACATACCATAGAGCAGTGTTAACTATAGTCATCATGTTGTACATTATATCCTCAGTACTTACTTATCTTACATCTAGAAGTTTATACCTTTTTGAGCACCTTCATCCAATTTGCCCTTTCCCCATTCCCTTGCCTCTGATAACTATACATCTGTTATTTTTCTATTGTTTTTTTAAGATTCTACATATAAGTGAGATAATATAGGATGTTTTTCCCTCTCATATTTCACTTAGCATAACACTCTCCAGGTTTATCCATATTGTTGCAAAAATGGCAGGATTTCATTCTTTTTTTTATGGATGAAGAGTATTCAGTTGTATGTGTAGACCAAATTTTCTTTAGCCATTCATCTGCTGATGGACATTTACAGTTGTTTCCATTCTTGGCAATTATAAATAACACTTTAGTGAACATAGGGATGCAGTTTCTCTTCAACTTAGGGATTTTATTTCCTTTGGGTATCTATCAAGAAGTGGAATTGCTGGATCATAGGGTAGTTCTGTTTTTAATTTTTCAAGAAAGGTCCATACCGTTTTCCACAGTGGCTACACCAGTTTATATTCCCACCAACCCTGCACAAGGGTTCTTTTTTCTCTATACCCTCACCAGCATTTATTATCTCTTGTCTTTTTGATGATAGCCATTCTAATGATTATAAGATGATGTCTCATTGTGGCTTTTTGCATTTCCCTGATGATTACAGATGTTGGGTATCCTTCTGTGTACCTGTTGGCCACCTGTGTGTCTTCTTTGGAAAAATGCAGATCTTCTGCCCATTTTGTAGTCAAATTATTTGGTTTTCTTCCTTCCTTCCTTTTTTCCCTTTCTTCCTTCTTTTCTTTCTTTTCTTCTTTCCTTCCTTCCTTCCTTCTTTCCTTCCTTCCTTCCTTCCTTCCTTCCTTCCTTCCTTCCTTCCTTCCTTCCTTCCTTTTTTTTGCTGTTTAATTGTATAGATATTAACCTCTTATCAAATATGTGATTTACAAATATTTCCCCTCATTCAGTAGTTGCCTTTCATTTTTTTGACGGTCATTGCTATTTTAATGTTTGTTAAAATATTTTAGTTCTGTTTTTGTATTTTACAAAATGAGGACCAAGACAATTGTTATACCATTTATTAGATAAAGAAGTAGCAAAAAAAAAAGAAAAATGAAAAGAAGTAGCTATACCACTGAGTTTTCTGTTGTCACCTGATCTTTACCATTAATATCAAGGGACAGAAATGTAAAGAATAATGCAGCACCTATTTTGCAAAATGAAGCAGAAAGTCAAGTAGAAAGATACAGTTCTGGAAATGTAACCTGCAACAATGCCAAATCACATTGTTGTTGTTTTATTTTATTCTTATTTTTTTAAAGGTTTGTTTATTTTAGAGAAAGTTGTACACCCATGTGAGTGGGGGAGGTGGTGAATGGGGAGCAGAGGGAGAGGGATAGAGAGAATCCTCAAGCAGACTCCTCACTGGGTGTGGAGCCTGAGGGGGAATTTGATCCCGGGACCTAGATATCATGACCTGAGCAAATTCAGAGTTGGCCACTTAACCAGCTGAGCCAATCAGGTACCCCTTATATTGCAGTCATTTTAAAAATCTAAAACACTAACGCATATTAGAGTAAATCACCATTAAAAAGGGAAAGGGAAATTTTTTTTTTCTTATCAAAACCTGCTTCCAACTTTATCTTAGCCTTTGAAATGGGTCATTCATAGTTTGAGCTAAGACTGTATCATTTGCACACTGGATCACTGCTGGTTTTGAAGGAAAAAACCAAGTAAAAATATTGAAACTTAAACATGGTATTTTGATGACTATATATTCAATAACTTTTGGGAGGTCAAATTGCCATACTTTTATTTTTCCATCTGGTTTTGTTTGCAATGTCTGACCTTTCACCCAATTAACACATTTCTTTTGGTGGGATAAATGTGAGAAAAGATCAAAACATTGTTTGTAGTAGACACTGGGGTTTGCAGAAACATTTAAGAGACTGTGTCTCATTTACCAACATGATTGTATTACATTTAAATGGCTCAGTAATACATATCAATCTCTGGAACTAAATTTAAAATATGTATAATTTGTTTTGTAAAATTGGCATATGGTTTAGATAGCCTGTGTAACATAATACTAACTAAGTAAGGGAGTCAATCAGAACCCTAGGTTTGTGCATTTGGTAGCCTTCATTGTAGTTTATTTAAACCCTCTATGCTAAAAAGTTATAAAATAGCACAATGCATAACTCTGATTTGTAGTTCCAAGAATGAAAGTAGGAGATCTCACTACATGTAGTCTAGCAGGGGTTTTTTCAGAACAGCACTTCTCAGACTTTGATGTTTATATGAATCCCCTAGAGACCTTGTTAAAAGGAACATTCTGATTCCAGAGGTGTGGTGGAGCCTGAGATTCTGCATTTCTTACTGGCCTTCAGGAGGAGGAGTCACTGCTGTTGGTCCATGGACCATAGTCTGAGTAGCAAGGGGTTAGAAACAAATTATTTATTGGGAATACATAAAGAATTTGCTGGTGAGCTCATTAAATAGATTCCTGGCACTCCTACCAGAGATCCTGATTTAGTAGGTTTAGAAGAGGAACCCAAGACCGGACTCCTAACAAGTTCCTAGGTGAAGCTGATGCTGCTGGTCTACTGACCACAATCTGAGTAGCTTTGATTCAGAAGTATTCAAACTCCTCTGACATAAAGTAATAGTTAATTATAGTGGGATAAAGCATGGCACAGTGAAAAGTCTCTTAGATGGTCTAGAAGAGAACTAGACTTTGGGGACAGGCCTTCTCTATGAGTCTCAGTTTCCTTCCTATAAAATGGGACTAATGACTAGTGCTCTACTCCCACATACTTAGCATACAAAAAAGGGGGCCCTCTTAATTTGAAACAGAAATTTTCATTCTTTTGGCCACATCTCCCCTAAAATTTGGAGGACCCATGACAAATGGAAACTTTATGGTGTATGGGTCAACATTTTCAAGTCGTACCTCAAGCCAACAAATACATTAGATAATAACCTGAATTGTTTATTGTTGCAAAATGTTTTTAAGCCGCCATGTGCACATTCAACACTAATTCAGGAACATCTGTCAAAACCACAATTTGATACATGAGGGAAATAGAGATGGATATTTGTTTCTTCTAAGAACTTCATTATTTGAAAATCTATTGCACTCATGCTATTTTATAGGAAGGATTTACTATGTCAATTATTTTCCCCTTACTTAAACACTTCTGCTAAATCTTCCCTCCAGTGAAATGATGTCCATCTCTGATGTCAGCGGTTGCACACTCCATCGCCCTCCATGCTATTCAAATGCAGTCTTATATTGAGATATAGGATAAGAGATGTGGAGAATTATCTCCCTAAGGCCTGAGCAATGTTAACTACGAGATAATATCTTTAAGATTATGCCTCACACTCTGCAGTGCTAAGTAGTGGATCTGAAGTGACAAATGTAAACTGTCATCTGTGTTCGTGTATGTGAGGACCTCTAGAGCACAGGACCGGGGAAGGGGTCCCTCTTGTCTGGGTTTAGGGCAGTACTCTTTTGCTGGTCATAAGAAAACTGATCCCCAAAATGACTATCACTTGAATATCATTCAAAGTGCTTGATATTTGAGAGAGATATTTGAAAGATAAAAATAATTTATTCATCTAGGTGTCTTAAAATATAACCATATAAAATGAGATTATGCTGAAGTCATATAATTTTAACTACATGGAGAGAACCTTGTGTCAAATAAAGACATAATCATATGCCCTCTGCTTCTTTGAAAACAATATGATGTCTCTATTCAGAATATATTTGTGTCATGCACACAATTATGACTTAAAACATCCACTGTGCCATCCAATATCCCTTATGTGAAAGTTAAACAAGGAAGTTTTCTTTAAATTCATTACCAAGTTAAAAGAAGAGTAGATTGTCTCTTCAGACAAACTTGTATATTTCTTGCTTTAGCTGCCTGGAAGCCCAGCACTAAATTTAGTATTCAGCTGATCTATTTGACTTACCCCAAGGTCTATACATTAATGTTTCTTTCCTTCTGATGCCTTTGTTTGAATTGTACTTTTAGGTTCACCTATTTTTTTGGGGGGGGGGGGGCTCGATCAGAAGGACTTGGGCCCCTAGGTTCATCTATTTTTTAATGTAATTTAAATTCATCAGTTAGCTCAGGAAGAAGCAGCAGCATATGCAAGAAAGGAAAGAAACAAATACTTGAATTACCTACCTTGCAGAATTTGTAAAATTCAAATGGAAAAATAATGTGCATGGTAGAATTTTTTAAGTTATAAAACTTCCTATAATTCAAAGGTATTAATATATGTTATCCACCTCATGACCCAAGATGACTGCTAGAGTTCCAGCCATCATGAGGTTTGTGTATGTCAGGCCATACAGAAAGAAAAAAGAAATTTGGAAGAGCAGTGGTATTATTCAAATTCTGCAGTTGTTCTGAAGGTTCTACACAACACTTGGTTACATGACCACGTGTACTGACATGACTGCGGGAAATAAAATATTTTGTTCTTGGCAACAGCAGATTCAACTAAATACTAGGCTCCTGTTACTGAGAAGGAAGATGAGAAAAAGGTAGAGGTGGGGAATTTCAACCTTTGCCACAAATTCTTTGCCAGTATTAAAGTGAGGAAAATTTTAACTTCTCAGTAGAGTAATAACATAGTTAATTTTTAAATTGTCATAAAATTTTAAAATATCAGGTACTGTATTGGATAGCTCTTTATTTAAATACTTTCTACATTTTAAACCTTCAGATCTTGCATCTCAAAATAGCATAATTTTCAACCACAAAGTAAATAAGATTTTTTTTTAATAGGATGCAGATAAATGACTTCCAGAATTGTTCTTGGACAATTTGGCTTTGTTTGGGGATTGATTCAGTGATTTGTTTTCATAAGTATTGATTTCCTTTCCTGTATATTTTATGAACTGAGTGGGGAGGACTATTGTACTTAGTCCTTATTTTGTTTCTATTTGTTCAATGTAACAGTGGTTGTGGATGTTTCCTTGACTATTTGTATTTTAGACTAACTTTTCAGATGGTAAATTGAGCATGAGAAATATGTTATTAAAATGACTGCATTACAAAGTGGTATTTGACATTTTCTATTTATAAGCATGGTACCTTTTACCCAAAATGCAGGAAATTTTTGACAAAAATGAATATCCATTAACTTATGTGTTAAATGTCAAAACCTCTTATTTATATCTGAGATGTACTAAACTTTTTGCCCAAGGTCAAGTGCTTTGCATTAAGAGTGAATGCATTTTATGAATAAATGTTTTAAAAATAAACAGCCATTACAAAGCAGATTTTCATAATTAATAAAAAAATGGCAAGTTGACTAAGCATCATCTTTACTCACTGAACTTCTAAATATTCCATATTGAATTAATAATCCCACTTCTTCTAAGGATATGTACTTTATTTGCTATACAGAGATAGCAATGAATAGATATTTATTGATTTTAATATGGATTATGTATGGGTGAATGTTAGTGTGTGTGTCTATAAATAATATGAAATAGTATGGTTTGAGAAAGTCAAGACTGGGAATGGATTTAATGTCTGTTTTATCAATCAACCATGATGTCAACAATCCACTTACTGCTTATTCCATCTTCAATAGTAGTTTCACTTTGTTAATTGTAATTTCAGAGGAGGAGGGGAACTACTGGAAATTTCCATTGTCTAAGTTCCTCACCATGATCAGCAAACATCTATCATTGCTGACTGTTTTTAACTCAACTCATTTTCACAATTTGTTGTCCTGTAAAGTAACAAATGGCCCAAATTTTCTACACACTAATTAAAATTCCATTTCTCATGAATTCCTTAATCGAGTGCAAGTCATTATGTGCTTTGTTGATTCTTAAGTGCAAAGATAATTGCAATGGGCAGCATGAAAAGGGTTTGATTATTGCCTGTCGACTCTTGTGAATTCTAATAGGTCTAATTGCATAGCATCAATTCATCATCTCAGCATCACTTCTTTTTATTATTAGCTCTTCGAATTGTAATGTGCTCATAAAGAAGTGTTGTAGTATATCAGAGCTGACATGGTACCTGGCCTATTGTAATTTTCAGCCCTTACCTTGTGCAACTCTTGAAATTAAAAGTTTATTATGGAGTGCCCTTTTTCTGAAACTAATTTTAAAATCCTCCTGTATGATAAAATGAATACTGTCCAATAATCTGCATATGAATTTGCCTTTATAATAATTCCATTAAATGACTGCCAAGACTTTTTTTTGCTCAGATTTTCCTATAAATTCAGAACATAATATGTTAGTTGGAAAACATTTATTAGACTTCTTAATGGGAATTCCTGGTGGCATTTCTCAGGAAGTTTCTATACTATAGTGGCTATTGTAAATGCTCAGGAAAGAAAGAGCTCCCATTGAATAATGATGTGGACTCATCCGGGAGCCCCAATTATATGAGTAAAGGACCACCAGGAACTGAAATGCCAAATGCACTATCATTTGCACTAGGGAACAGAATGGCCTTAGTGTAGAGAAGGAACATAAACCTTTAATCAATCTATAGATAAACTAATGCTCTATATACTCTATATGAGGGAGTATATCCAATAATAGTGGCTTCAAAGCTGGGGACTTAGACCCTGTGTATAGCTCAGTACTTTAGTCGTTATTTCTAAAAATTTCTAGGATCCTTGTGAATAAAGTATTAGTATGTCAGTTTTACAGATGAGGCTCAAATGTCACCCCAAATCACCAGATGGTATATGGCAAACATCAGACAAGAGAAAGCTCCCCACCATAGTTTGTGTGCTATTTTCAACACACACCATGGCATGATTTGGGTGAACTTTGGAAGAAGGACTATCATATTAATAAAGTGTAACTCCAAGTCAACCCAAAAGTGAAATAAGATATAGAACCTCAGATACTTCTATTCCTTTAGAAGTTAGGGTAATGTAGTAAGAAGTGATTATAATCCATTTTTAAGGAATGAGTCAACTTCATATTACCATTTTCTAAAACTAAGCCAATTGAAGGAAAGTGTCTCAGTTATTTACTTACTGTGTAACAAACTATCCCCAAACTTGGTGGAATAAATCAACACCTATTTTATTAGGCTTGTAGATACTATGTGACAGGAATTCAAATGACTCATCTCTGCTCAATAATATATGTGTCCTTATTGGGAATGATCTGAATGATTGGGGACTGGGATCATCTGGAAACTTCTTCGTCCACATGCCTGGTGACTGAGATGAGATAACTCACAGAATGGGTTCAGCTGGGACTGTCCATCTGAGTGCCTATGCATGTGCCTTTGGATTCTCACACCATGGCACTGAGTTCCTAGAGGAACATCCAGAAAACAAATATTCCAAGAGATCAAGGCAGAACCTGTAAGACTGCTTCTCACCTTTCACTGGTAGTCCCATAGCATCACTTCAACACATTTTATTGGCAATAAGCAAGTCACTATGGCCATCTGGGGTTCATTGGGAAGAGATTTATACTCCAGCTTTTGATGAAGCAGTGGCAAGATCACAATCCAAAAGAGCACATGGAATGGAAAATGCTGTTGTATCCATATTTGGATAACACAGCCCACCACAGAGAATGGGTCGCCTTTATGTTATTTATTTCTGGGCAGTGGAACAACTTGTAGGGAAAGAGTCCTCCAACAGGTATAAATTATTATCTTAAACATCTCTCTGGAAATGATTTTAATAAGAAGATACCTTTTTGCTTTGTGTGTACGTGTGTGATGAAAAGCAAGAATAAAACAATTTGGAATGCCTGGGTGGCTCAGTCAGTTGAGGGTCGGCCTTTGGCTCAGGTCATGATCCCTGCTCAGCAGGGAGTCTGCTTCTCCCTTTGCCTGTTCTCCTCCTACTTGTTCTCTTTCTCTCTCTTTCTGACAAATAAATAAATACAAAATCTTAAAAAAGGAATAAAACAATTCATTTTTCTGCAGAGCAAATGTTTGTTTTTTTTAAGAAGAATATTCAAATTATATGGTTTAGGTGTAAATATTTTATTAAGTACATGAGTTCATTTCCAAATGCAAAGAATTAGGAGAGCAAATGTTGATCCTAAATTTTCTATTACCCTGTGAAATATGGAGTATCACCTATATATGAATAAGAAAATAAATTACCAGTCATAAATATTCATTACCTATGTTCTGCTTTGAAAATCATAGACTGGAACAGTGATATACATGGGACTATTGCTTACTGTGTTATCATACTTTTTAAAATTGAGATAAAATTTACATAGAGTGAAATGCAAAGATATTAAATATGTAATTTGGTGAGTTCTGACAATGTATACACACCAATGAATATGGTGAATACTTCCATCATGCCAGAAACTTCCCTTGTGCCCAATCAAGTGAATCCCATTTCTCAAAGGTAATCACTGTTCTGACTTCTTTCATTATTTGTTAATTTTATTTGTTCTTATGATAAACAGAACCACACCGAATGTATATATGCTCCTTTTTTCACTTTTGTTTGGTATAAAACCTATTACATTCATCCATGACACCCAGGGAGGGAGAGATACTTTCTTTCTGCCAGGTGGAGGTGGTATTTTAGGCTTCCTGTTAGGCCTCAGCTAATACCACCCGGCTGGGAAGAAGGGGATTTTCCTGTTATGGGTCCCCAGGTAGCCTCTATGTGGAATCCAAGATCCCCAGATGGTTTCCATGGACATGAGGGGGGACAAGGAGTTTGTTACCACCAGCCACGGATGAAAATCTTGGCTTCTGACTCACCATCCCCTGATGCCTCTTAGGTGGGGAGTACCTCATTACAACTGGGTGAGGAGGGAAATCAGCACTCCCCATTTGGCCTTTACTGACTGGATAAAGATTGAGCCATGGTTTTATCTGTGGTGTTTTGTTGCAATAGGGCAGTTATTATCTTTCTGTCTTACTGGGCTGCTCTTTTGTGATTTTTTTGGCTAGAAAGAGAAAACTATTCTGGGGCTTTTTGTTGTTGTTATTGTGGTTTTTATTTCTTCTTGGTATTTCTAGGTTGTGGCTTCTCCAGCACCCAGTCTAGGATATATGGGGCAAAAAGAAAACCTGGCAAACTCACCACCATGTCATTCTTTGGGCCCCAAGAATGCTTTCTTCTTTCCAGAGTCTTTCAGAGTCTTCTTCTATTTCTGTCATGTACAATGTCCAGGATTTTAAGCTACACTTAGCAAGAGGAATAGAGAGAAGTTCATCTACTCAATAGTGATCCAGAACTGGATCATCTTTGCTTTTTTTATGCATGTATTTAAAACTGGATCTTGATGAGTACTAAAGTTAGGGAAAGATTAAAAAACATTTGACTTAGAACCATGGTTGTCACATGATAAACACTCAACAAGTAGTAGGTGTTATTTTCTTTGTGCAATCTCAGTGTCTCTGGAAATCCAATCTACTTTTATAAGACAGGGTGTGCCCAGGTTGGATGATGGAGAGATAGAGAGGGGGATGTATCCCAAGCCCTCATCTCACCACACCAGTGGAGACAGGAACTTTCTCAAATGTCTTAAGATACATCATAGAGTCATCTGTTCCTGCCTGTGCCTGAAGCTCACTGTACATGCAAATGTATAAACACACAAAAAACCTCAGACTTCGGCATACTGATGAGGGCAAACAAACTTAGGGCCAAAACATACAGGCTCTGAAAATCTTCCTGGAAAGATATGGAAAGAGATCTTCTTCAGTTCCTAAGAAGTTGATAAGTTTTGCCTACAAGTGTTTGACCTAAAGTCCTCCCGTGAAAAGATGGTTCTCCACACAGTTTATTTGTAAAACAAAACATTATACTTTATATGGTGAGTCTTTGTAATTCTATTCTTGGTGACAGCCCTGTGATCAGCTAGCATAACCACATGGAAAGACTTCAGATCTCCTAATTCCAAACATCACTCTAGTTTATCTCCCTCTGCTTATTATTTATGACATTCATATACATTTCAAGTGCTTGGGCAATTGACTAGTTTGTACTGAAATATCCAGGCAGGCTTTGTGAAAAGTGGAAGTGGCTCTCAGTCCTTAGATTCACAGGCAGTTCTGACTGGGCAAGTAGTATTCTTTCAAGGTGTTTTCTTCAATTATTGCTAGATTAGGTCATAGAGAGTCTGTCCTATGGGACACTACTAGAAAACTGTATTCGAACTGTTCCAGTTGTACTATAAGCACCCCTTAGAAGAGACCACATTTTCCTAGCCTTATTTTAGAGTGTTGGCTTTCATGTTTTTTTAAAAAATATTCTGGATATAATATTAATTAATTGACCATTTTAGCTACTCAAGCAGCCATTTAAGCCAATACCATCTATGTATTAACTGCACATACCTGAATCTCCTGGCATGTCCTAACACTATTTTTTTCTGGTTTATTTTTTGTTTTGTGGAAATTTTTTTTAAGTGCATAAGTCAGTGATTCAGATATATTCACAGAGTTGTACAATCATCACTACCACTATCTGATTCTAGAATTTTTTCGTCACCTTAAAAATGAATCCTATACTTATTAGTAATTAGTCTTGATTCTTTACCCTACCCCATTGTTGGCAAGCACTAATCTACTTTCTGTCTATCTGTATTTGCCTTTTTGGGACATTTCATATGAATGTAATACTATGACCTGTGGCCCTCTGTGACTGACTTCTTTCATTTAAAATAATGTTTTCAAGGTTCATCCATGTTGTAGAATTATCAGTGCATCATTCATTTTTATGGATGAACAATATTTCATTGTAGGGGATACATTTGGTTAGTCATTCATCAATTGATAAACATTTGAGTTGTTTCCACTCAGGGGCTATTATGAATAATATTGCCATGTACATTTGTGTACAAATTTTTGTGTGGACATATGTTTTCTGTTCTTTGGGGTAGATACCCAGGAGCAGAATTGTTAAGTCATATGGTAATTCTATATTTAACATTTTGAGGAACTCTCTGCTTTCTGAAGTGGCATTTACATTTCTACCACTATTATATGAGGATTCCAGTTTCTCTAGACTTATTAATACTTGTTATTATCTATCTTGATTATAGCCATAGTAGTGGTTATGAAATTTTGATTTACATTTCCTTAATGACTAATGATATTGAGCATCTTTTCATGTATTTACTTATTGGCCATTTGTATATTTTCTTTCCAACCATTTCTTATCCCTTTTTGACCTCTCCTTGAATCTATTCAAAATCAAGTTACCTATTTAGCTTTTCTTCTTCAGTTTGGCTGGCTTGTTCCTTGGCTTAACTCTGAAACATGCTTTCTTCATTTTTTTCTTTCTTTCCACAATTAATGTATATGCACCCTAATCTTTTTTATAAAGAATTTCAATAAAGGCCTTTATTAATGTCATTAATGTTCTACTAACATTTGAGAATTAGCTTTTCTTACTACAATATTTGTGCAAAATCTGCTTATCTTTGTAGCTTTTTGTGATGACTTATAAGCACTAAAATAGAGATTGGACAGACAGGGTTTTCTTTTGGATTGTATGCATGGAAACATTTGAAAGTACAGATTGTCATCTGTGTGTAAGAGACCTCCAGGCATGTGGCAGGCTTGGAGAGTCTACCCAGTTCAACAGAACAATATAAGCCTAAGATCATAGCTGGAGGTGCATTTGATATGCAAATTCAGTTAGAATCGTGGGTGTCAAGTCAAAACTGAAGCATCAGGCTATGGGTAGAATTTGGTAACAGAGTTATAGGCTGCTACTTTTGGTATAAACCAGTAATTCTCAACATGTGGTTCCTAGACCAGCAGCATCAGAATCACCTGGAAATTTGTTAGAAATGTAGATTGTTGGTCCTCAGTCTCACTCCAGTCCAGACCTACTGAATCAGAAATTCTGGGAGTGTGTCCCAACAACCTATGGTTTAATAAGCCATCTAGATGATTTTGATGTACTCTTAAGTTTGAAAACCACCAACCCAGACTTCTCTGAGGTACCAAAGGAGAGAGTGGTCTGTTGACCTAGCAAAAATTTAGCATTTGGTGATGGCACACAACAGGGCATGGCTGTTGTAATATTACAAAAGTAATATCTATTAGAGAAGTCTTCTTGCCAAAGCATCATCCTCAGAAACCTCTTCTCTTCTAGCCAAGAGCTCTAGTATAGACAGACTTCACACAAAGTAGGAAAATTAATGGTAAACCAAGTCCATAAAAGTGAAGCAGGGACAGTGCATTGTCATGGGAGGACCTGGGGTATGGTATTAAGTAGGGTGTTGGCTCTTTTTGTTCTAAGCTTTATTTCTTGAGTGAAGGCACTTATACAAGTTAGCAAAATCATGTCATAGAGAATAATGAGGAAGATATCAGTAAAAGTAAGTGGTTTGGAAGAGGGTCTATACATCTGGTAGACCCACAGAACTTTCACTTGACTTATGTAATAAAGTCAGATTTATCACAACCTACAAATACAATCCACCATGTGCTGAAAAGGAGGATACTCTTTCTAAAGTAGGAAAACTCCAAGGGTAATTTTGTTTTCTAACAACAGGAAAAAACTTCTATTTCTTCTTTGAACTTTGTGCTTTCTCCAGTTCCCTGGCCAGGACCAATTATGGCCTCATTGTTCTCTAGTTGTATTCAGGACAATGGTGACTAGAACCAGTGAGAGGAATGCCACCATATGCTTCCAGCAACCCTAACTTTGGCATTTCACTAGAATCTAAGTGATGGCTCCAAGGACATCTCATAGATTCCTAGGCAATGAATAGATTCTTAGGCCCAGAATATACATTTTAATAGGTACCAATGTTGTCTTCATGAAATTCTATAAATTGTGTTTGTATGTCTTTTGTGACTGTTTTTTTTTTCTCCATTTAATAAGAATATTAAAAGACAAGAAATAACAGAATGTATTTGGTTTAATCCTATAGAAACTTTTGTATTGTGCTATCAATAAAATTGTCAATAATAATTCTATTAGAAAGGTTAATTTTGTTTTTTATTCTTTAGGGTTTTTATTGTACGGCAGTGTCAAACACACTCTTACAATTCATTTACTGTAGTAGAGAACTAAGATATTAATCTTTCAGAATGAAATAAGCAGTAAAACTTAAAATTCTATCCAAACATGTTATTGATATTGCCTTCTGTGTATACAGAATGCTTCACAGTAAGGGTATTTCGGAAAATAACTCAGCTGCTTTATGTGTTTCTGCTTTAAACATCTCTGGACAGCTAAGATTGTAACAAGTCATAGAAATCTAATGTTAGGGTAAAAACAAATATCCCCTTTAGATTGAACAATTGAAGTGGAGTTTGTAATTAATGTGTAATAATTGGGCATTCACTTCAAATTTGAATTACTCTCTTTCTGGTAAATGTATAATCCATTTTTATTTAACATGTGTAATATTTAGAGACACATGGGTGGCTCAGTTGTTAAGCGTCTGCCTTTGGCTCAGGTCATGATCCCAGAGTCCTGGGATGGAGTCCCACATCAGGCTCCCTGCTCAGCAAGCCTACTTCTCCCTCTCCTTCTGCCTGCTGCTCCCCCTGCTGTGTTCTGTCTCTCTCTGTCAAATAAATAAATAAAATCTTAAAAAATTTTTAAAAAATAAAATGTATAATATTTATTAAAAATGTGGTCTAAAATGAGTCTGGCTTGGAACAATATTCTTGTCAATTCTAAAAGAAACACTATGAAAGAGCTAGAATGATGTGAATAGATATGTTTTCAGTCATGAAAATATTGAATATATTCCCTTTTTTCTCTCTATATTATGTATGTGTATATTTTCAACTTGGTAGTATAGCATTTGCTGCTTTATCATGTTAGAAAAATAAAATCATATCTTTTAACATTAAAAAGGCTGAATTCTTGGCAATTTCTATAATTTAGTTGTTAGTTACATGAGGAATACATTCCTTGTTGAAATGTCTATTTACATAGCTCAATCAACAGTTGTATCACTAATTTTTTTACTTTATTGTTTTATTTATTTTTTCTTATTAGAGATACCTAATCAGTCCTACCAAGAGATTGATTATCTTCATTAGAAATAAAAATGTACTGAAAATACATATAGTTTGTAAAGAGTGATAGAGATATCATGAAGAAAGTGTGAAGTTGTACATTAAGTAAGGTCAAATCCACTAAGAGCTAGCTATTACTAAATCTTAACCTGGACAAAAAAAAATATTTATATTCAGTAAAATAGTTGGTAGAGAATAGAATTATATATGATACGTGTAGAAGTTAGAGAAAAGTTTTCCTATCAGAGAACTGAAGTTTCAAGCAAAGGGACACGTCCTAATGGAAAGGAAGCAGCTGAAAACTAGCTTACTGATCCAGAAAATAAGTTGAAGAAATACTCTGGAATGTGCAGTACATATTAGAGAAAATGTGAAGACAATTGTTAAGAATTCTAGAAAGAAGAGATAAAATGAAAGAGTAGTTATAACTCCAGAACTAAAAGGGAAAAGAATTCCTGTCTTGAAAGAAGCTAAGCAGAATTCAGAATTCCAAGGATAGGAAGTTCCTAAAACCTCTGGAGAGGAAAAGAAATCCAGCTTACTTATAGAAGGATAAAAATAAAACTGCCTTTTTCTCATGGAAGATTTTGAAACAAAATCTTCAAAATTCTGAGAGAAAAATTAATTGGAACCTAGAATCATATATGCCAGGAAACTAACATTCAGAAATCAAAACAAATGAAAAACATTTGCAAATCTAGTGCCTTAAAAAATTCCTAGCTACAAACTATCTCTGAAAGACTTACTCAAGGATACACTACAAAAAGAAAAAAAGGAAAGAAAAAAAAAAGAAAAGAACTGAAGAAAGAGAGGACCACAGATCCAGGTAATAGCGAAAGCAAAAAAGCCAGTAAAATATAAATTCTGACAAAATTGGTTAATATGAATGGTTATGGATTTTGAGAATGTAATGATGAAATACTGACTAGATATGGAAGATTTTCCAGTTATCCTATTTATGCACATTGTGAAGACAATTATGTACAAATACAAATCAATCAAATCAGAGTTTGTAACCTACTACATGCCAAGTACTGTGCTTATGCTTTTGCATATAATACATAATTCATACCCCATATCAAACTTGAGAAGTAAATACAATTATTTTCACAAAAGAGGAAAAGTTCACCAATTTGGTGAGTGGGATTTTCCATTAGGATGTGAATACTTGTTTTCTTGCTCTTTCCTGATATCATCCAATCCCATTATAATTACACAGTCTAGGGACCATCCTTTTCTGATAACTCTAGACACACCTCTATATATAATATAATTATTTCCTGCTCATACCAAGCTGCCCATCTTGTACTTCATTTATTTCTCTCATCATAGCACCTCCTCAGCCAAATTATCTTATCTCAACAGCACCCCATTTCTGAATAAAAAGTGGAATTTTTATTCATTGACCCACATAATAGTATATTTCTAGAGAATTGATCACCAGGTGTTACTTATTTACAGATATTTCTTTCTTCTAAAATCTGATAGTCTTGCTTACTTATCAAAGCTTCCAAACACCTCATTCTTGTCAGCTGAATCACTATGAAAAGTTCTCTCTCTCTCTCTCTATTTTTTTTTTTTTTTTTGGTTGTTGTTTTGTTTTGCATGGTTTTACCTTAATGGTTTCCACTAAATAATCTCGCAGAGGCACATGTTGACCTCTTTAAATCTGAGTCTCACATGAATCATGTTTGAAAGGCTCAGGGATAATATTCTCTTCTCCTCAGTGATTCTGTGCCAGGCCCAAAGTAGGCAAGGAAAAAGAAAAGTTAAAAAAAAAAAAGAAAAAGGGTGCCTTGACGTATGAAAATTCATCATCTTCAACTGTCCAATTTTTTTTCTCTTAGTAATCCTTCTCTAATTTTTGATCCCATTCTGCACTTGATTTTTGTGTTAAGGATGGACTTTTTAAAAAAATTTTTATTAACATATAATGTATTATTTGCCCCAAGGTAAATGTCTGTGAATCGTCAGCTTACACATTTCACAGCACTTACCATAGCACATACCCTCCCCAATGTCCACAGCCCAGCCACCCTATCCCTACCCCCCCACACCTCCCAGCCACCCTTAGTTCGTTTCGTGAGTCTAGGAGTCTCTTAGGTTTGTCTCCCTCCCCATCCCTTCCTGTTTCATTTCTTTCCGCCACCCCCCCAAACTCCTGCCTTGCCTCTCAAATTCTTCATATCAGAGAGATCATGTGATAATTGTCTTTCTCTGACTGACTTATTTCGCTTAGCATAATACCCTCCAGTTCCATCCACGTCATTGCAAATGGCCAGATTTCGTTTCTCTTGATGGCTGTATAGTATTCCATTATATATATATACCACATCTTCTGTATCCATTCATCTGTTGATGGACATCTAGGGTCTTTCCATAGTTTGGCTATTGTGGACATTGCTGCTATAAACATTC
>CM053610.1:32650300-32691680 GCA_028646535.1 Procyon lotor
CGATTACAATTCTGATTTTCCCATTTCTGTCACCCAGGGTAAAGTTACTTTGAATAAATTCTGACTCCCCCCTTACTTCCCCCCCCGCCTTGAAACCATCATTAAATTCTGCCAGTTTACCTTTATGTTCCTTGACCTACCTACCTCCCTTTTCATTCTAACCAATCTGATTTAATGTTAGCTGTTCTCCTTTCCTTTAGAAGTTTCCAACTCATTCTGCAAAGGAGTATAAGGAAGTAAAACCATTGTCATGATTTCCCTTGGGAATTCATGATCCTCAAGGATCCCTCTTTTCTTTATCCTGTGATGTCTTGTAGAATTCTTGCTTAAAAAGCTGTTATCACCATTTTCTTTTCTACTAAAATCAGTTAATTTGGGAGCAGTCATCTTAGCCTTTTTTCCTTGGGTCCTTGCAAGCTGATTATTTAAAAAGCCTTTCTCCATTCTCAAGAAGTTGGTGAACAGAAGTGACCTAATCACCATCTCACAGAAAAGGAAATAGATATGAGCCTAGATTATAATGATTGAGCAAAAGACAAAAATTGCATTTAGTTAAGATTACTCTTTTAAAAATTCCATAACTCACATAAAAGATGAAGCAGAGAAATACCATTTCTTACCAAGTCCTGTACATCTGATTTTCCTTATATAGTTGAAAGTGATCACTGTTTCTTCAAACTTGAGGACCAGATAAAGTGGTTGGTGGTGTCCATTTTGCATTAGAAAAGGAAATAGTTATATTTAATAGTACAGCAGGAAGCTCTAGTGTAGTAGTTCTCAAAGTGTGGTCTGAGGACCCCTCTCTCAGGGGATTTGTGGTCCATACCATGTTCATATCATACTTAGAGGTTATTTACATTTTTTACTCTCTCTCTTGAGTGTAAAGTGCAGCTTTCCAGAGGCTACATGACATGTGATAACGTCATTTTCCTGATAGTTAATGGCATATGTGCTTCTTTTTTCTTGTGTGATGTATACCTACTGAAACAAAAGCTCTTTTTGATCTTCAGTTAATTTTAAGAGTGTAAAGAGGTCTTGAAATAAAAAAGCTTGAAAACAGCTCCTATCTTGTACAATGAGCCCACCATCTCTGAGAGGCCGGTGGGAATGTAGTAGACTCATCTTTTGGATTCAGGCAGTATAAGCCAACCTGTTCATGTTCATGTTAGAACAAACACTCCTTGTGGAAATGTTCAGTGAGACTATCCTTATTACTTAAATATTTTGTCATTCTTAAGCTCCCTTACCCCTTGTCTATATTGTTGAATAGGTATAAGTGAACTCTTGAAAAATGTGGTTTCACGGTATAGAAATTTCCACATATACTTTCTTTTAGAATCTATGTTAAAATAATTTTTAAAATGTCCTGTTCTCATTGTATTTTCTAAATACAAGTGTTCCTTTAGAAAGTTAGGTATAGAAGGTGGTGTGGATGTGTATACCTTGAGAGTGGAACCAGAATGAGAGTATAAGTGTAAATGTACAGAATACCTCTAGTCTAGAGCTGTCTTATGAATGAACTGGTCTCTGAGAGAAATTACACTTGGTTTATTTTGTTGGAGATGTAGGTTCGTTATACCCAGATGTCACTTTATAAAGAAATGTGAACAGTGATTCCATTAATTTTTGAGATGTGTAGAGAATCTATCATTTTCCATTTTGTCATTTGAGAGCCAAAACCAATCTCTAGAACAAAGCAAATTTATTCTAAAATTAGCTATATGAAAATGAGGGAAATGGCACATTTTAAAAATGCATTTATTTAATTATCTCTTGAAAAAAAGGCAAAGGAGTCACCACACTTTTTTTTTCTCTCCCTATGGGAAGTCTCTGGAAAGAACCTTGTTGGAGTGTGATGGTGTTAGAGTCTTTTTTTTTTTTTTTTAATCATCTGTTTTGTACTTATTAGGAAATTCTTGATCAGGCTATGCTAAGTCTTTCTGTGAAAAAATAGATCCTCAGTTCCATAAAAATATATGTTGGCTGATATGAACAAGTTAAACTACATTCCATTGTTTGCCCAGTCTAGACGGGCCATTCCACCTCATTGTTTTCGCTAATCCGGTATATCATTTCTGATTAGATTGATTATATCAAGTCAACTTTTATTTAATCACCCACAAATTCACTAATTATCCATTAAAAAAACAACTGTTCCCATAGAGCTTTTGGCTTTGTGGGAAACTCAAACATAGATTTGTCGTGTTCCCTGCAGTAGAAGCAAGGAGTTTCTAGATGAAGACAGGAAACACAGAATCACAGCTTTGCAGAATTAGAAAGAATCTTGGAACACATATAATCATATTTGATTACCTCCAAAGACAGGGAATGCCTTGCCTCTCCAGGTAGAATGTTGTATTATTAGAGAGCTCTGACTGATGGAATCTTAATAGTTGTATGTACAGAAGTGTTGATGTTAAAAGTCATATAAATGGTCAAACATAAGTGATATTGGAGACCAGAAGAGGAGAAATGAGTTCAGAATTAGTTCATGTAGTAGTGCTCATGGATCACCGATTAAAGTGAAGATAAATTCTCTTCGGGTTTTATGGAATGGAAAGGATTTTTAAAGGCAAAGGTGGGGGGCTCTCTCGGCACCAGGAAAAGTCTGGAGTCAGAAAAGCACAGGACCTGTTTTGTGCAAGTGAATGGGGGCAATTGCCCTATGTACCTGGCACAGAATGGATTCTCAATGAGTATTTATTGACTAAAGGACAAAATTAATGAGTGAGTGAATGATCATAGGAGAGTCTTTCTTGTCCAGACTGGTGTTGGTAAGGAAGCTGTAAAGGAAGGCTGATGACAAGCAAGCTCATGCAATACAGCATCAATCTTTTAGTCCTGACAATGACCTGCCCCCTGTACATTTTAGTCCTAGCCTAGCTTCTGCATTTGTAGAATTACCCTTACCACTGAGGGTGGTGGGGAGGGGACATGGAGGGGGGATTGATGACTAGCTTTCATTTATTTTTACCCATCAAGTAGGATGTTTAAACTCTACTTTCCCCTTGCATCTTAATAAAGTGCTGGTTTTGCATTTGTCTGAAAAGGCTGCAAATTGCTGCCCATCCCTTGAACTGGAACAAAGACCTTATTATTATCTTCCTTGAAAAAGTCATATTGTCTATCTGGACCTCCACCTCCTCTCACCCCTGCCACTGAAGCAGTAGAAATGCCATGTATTTGACTCACTTCCTTCTAAGATGTGTTCTCTTTTGGTCCATTCTAAAATGATGTGAAATGTTGGAATTTTGCAGATAATTCAGCTTCCCACAGTCTTTCTGAGACCCCTCTCTGTTGGAAATAACACTATTGTAATGCAGATGCCCCCAACACCCTGTGAAATCCCAAAGATTCTATAAATGGCTGACCACAGGATATTCCTTTTACACAAATTTCAATCTGTTATTGAAAATGGACCCTTATATATAGGGATCCATTGAAACAAGAGACTGTCTCATCAGCAAGATCAACCTAAAATAGATTTTTAGCAGAAGAGGGGAAGCTAATAAACTATTAAAGATAAGCTTTGCCTCTTTCTTTATTTTTTCTTTCTTTCTTTCTTTCTTTCTTTCTTTCTTTCTTTCTTTCTTTCTTTCTCTCTCTCTCTCTCTCTCTCTCTCTCTCTCTCTCTCAATATAGAGGATAACATTTTGGTAGAAATCGCTCAAATAATATTTGATAATTTAAACCTCACAATTTAAGCTTAAAACCTCACAACTTTAAAGTCAGTGAAACATGAAACATATTAGCAGCACATGCTGTCCAAAACATGCCAACATCATCATATTGTCATGTAAAAATGGGATCAAACTTCAACCTGTGTATTCATTCAAGCTTTGACAGTGCATTTGGTATGCCTTTATCAGCAGCAAAATGCTAAAGTTGTTTAGCTAATCAGTATTTATTAGACACAGACATCTTATTTAAGGAACTATAGCTCCCAAAGAGGCTGAGAGAGGTAAACCAAAGCTCTTTGTAACTAAAAACAGTGAAAAGAATTGGTTAACTCACAGACTCAAAGGAAAATGGGCTAGAAAATAGCACTGTAAGTGGTAGTTTGTCCCAAACTCATGCAAAGAGCTGGATGACTGTAGTCTTTCTGGACATAGAAAAAAATCCATCATGCAGCTGAAGAAGTGTATGAGCAAATAATCCAAACTTAGAAACCTGCAGGGAATGGTTGAAGTACAATCTAACTGATGTCTGCTGCAGATTGAAAAGGAACATCTTATGGACAATTGATTGTTTTTTGAAATACAACAAAAACAAGCTTTGAAAATGTGTATATGAAAACATTGACCTATATGGAGAGAAAAGGCAGCATTTACTTTGTAATGCTATGAGGTGGTAATTCAATTTCCTGTTTACTGAACTTCAAGTGTCCTGTTTCAGGTTATAGATTGGTGGTGCTTATCATATAAATTGGCCAATAAGGTTTACAAATAATACCTTTAGTGCTTGGATAGGTGGTTGTATCTTTAGAAAAGAAAATCAATTTAATTCCATGCATTGGTTTTCTTCTTAAAATTCATGCAATTTGAATATGATTGACAGGGCACTGCATCATTATGCAGTCTGTTAGATGGACCGATTATGTTTATGAATACAAGAGTGGAGTGAATGAAAGCAACATGTAATTGATTCTACACTGGTCTGACTGTTCATTAACAGTTTGAATGTAGCACAGTTGCTTCTCTAATGGAAAACAATGAGAACAACCTATATATGCTCTTTCATTTGTTTTAAAATTCATTATGCTATTATTTTTTTTACAGAATGTTTTTGCTGATTTCCTTCCTTCCTTCCTTCCTTCCTTCCTTCCTTCCTTCCTTCCTTCCTTCCTTCCTTCCTTCCTTCCTTCCTTCCTTCCTTCCTTCCTTCCATCTTTCATTCTTTTTTTCCACCCTAGGATAAGTCTGATTGAATCTTTGTAAATAATTCTCCTGCTTTCAATACTTGGCATTGGCATTCCAATCACACATTTTTCAATTTACACTTTTGGAAATAAAAGCATGCTTTCCCCTGTACCCCTTCAAAGAAAACCCATCCTACCCCCCTTTTCTATATAGTTCAGACTAATTTCCCGGGGTAAAATGAGGTGGGGGAATGTGAGGTGGTGGTTATAGCTTCAAAACAAAAGAGGTGATTTATAGACTGATTGATTTCTGAAATAGATGAGCAAAAACAGCTTTCATTTGTCTTGCCACACTTTAGTGTGATAGAGCACAAAAGGGCCTGCCATCTCATTTTCCATACCTCTTCAAGGGCTTGCATTTGAAATGTTGATTAAATGTACAAATTGCATGGCTTTTTTTGGCTTTCCTCACTTGTATAAGAAAGGATCTCAAATGTATGAAGGCTGTCTTTCCTTTCTTGAATGGGAAGCTAGGTATTTCAGGAAAATAGCATTACTTTATTGCTCACAGATATGGTGCTGATTCTGTAACAGCCATCCGTACCCTTTCCTCTGCCCCCAGCTTCCTGCCAGATTTGAGTATAGAAGAAGCAATGAAACTAGTACTGGGCCAGGCAGTTCTATATCGGAGCTACAATTACACTGTGATCTCCAAATTAGATTGTATTTACAATTAATAAGTGTATTAATTCAGTCTCTCTCTGGCTCTGATTTTTATTAAATCAGCAGCTGACTTATTAAGATAATAGGTCTGAGAAAACACTGGAAATAGATTTTTTTATTATGGTGAAAACTTTCAAGATTTATTCTCTTAGCTGCTTTCAAATATGCAATATAGTATTATGAACTACTATCACTGTGCTATATGTTACATCCCCAGGCCTTATGTATTTTATAACCAGAAGTTTGTACCTTTAGACCCCCTTCATCCAATTCTGCCACACCACCCCCTAACCTCTACCTCTGGCAACTACCAATATGTTCTTTATATCTATGAGCTTGGGTTTGTTATTATTGTTTTTGTCATTGTTTTAGATTTCACATAAAAGTGAAATGACATGGTGCTTGCCTTTCTCTGACCTATTTCACTTAGCATAAGACTCTCAAGGTCCATCCATGTTGTCAAAAATGGCAGGATTTTTTCTTTTTTATGGCTGAATAATATTCTACTGTGCATATTACAGACCACATTTTTTTATCCATTCACCCATTGTTGGACACTGAGGTTGCTTCCATGTCTTGGCTATTGTCAAGAATGCTGCATGAGCATGAGGATGCAGATATCTTTTTCAGTTAAAGTTTTCATTTTTTGCAGATAAATACTCAGTAGTGGAATTGCTAAATCTTATGGTAATGCCACTGTTTTCTATAAGGCTACATCGAAATAGATTTAATTATGTTGGCTTTTTCTATGGTTTCTAATATATCTACCACAAGAGTTTTTAATTAAAAACATGCTTACCCAAACAAAGCCCAGTGTCTGGGAAGTCCTGAGATGTGACCATTTTGAAATATGTTGATAAATTCTTTGCCACTCCTACCATCAAGAGGTGGGGTCTATGTGTCTAACACTTGAAATGGGTGGGATCATGGGATAGTTGCAACCAATAGGGATAGTGGTAGTGATACTGTGTGACTCCCAAGGTTGGGTTATAAGCATGATATAGCTTCTACCTCTGGTACACTTGCTTTTGGAACTCTGAGCTGTCATGTGGGCAATCTGACTGCTCTGAGGCCACCATGTTGTAAGGAAACCCAAATTAGTCCATATGGAGAGTCCCTGAGATTATAGGAAGAGGGAGAGATACCAGACCAACTCTTCGCTGCTGTATAGCCACCACTGTTCCACTACCAGCCATGGGCTGACTTCAGCCATGTGAGAGACCCTATACCAGAGCCTCTAGCTGAGCCCTTTCAGAGTTTCTCACCCAGAGAAACCATAAGAAATAATAAAATAATTGTTACTGTCTAAAGCCACCATTATTTTGGAGTAGTTTTTGTTTATTCTTCTTTTATTTAAGGGGGATTTGTTTTTTGTTTTTATCCATAGCAATAGCCAACCAGAATCTGCATGTGTACAAACTATGAGTTTAATAGGGTTTAAACTCTATTTTAATATTTTAATAAGTTTAATGAGTTTAAAATGGGATTCATGATAAACTTGCCACATTTTGTATATACAGATGCATGTCATTTCTTTCAATTAAATAGACACCTTAGAAAAACTTTATCCATAATCACATTGCCATTGTGATATTGTATCTCCCCAAGCTGATGTGTGACTTTGGACATTTTATTCTTCCTCTCTGGTTCCCCTGAACAAGGGAAAACAGATTAAATTTTCTATATTGTCCTTTTAATTTCCAAAAATTCTTAACTGCTATATAAAATTCTTTGGTTACTGAGGTATCTAAGATGTATATGCCTGTATGAAATTTCTACTATAAAGTGTCTAGGATTCAATTTGCATATTAAAATTGTAGTGAATTTTTAAAGATAGATATTAAACATATAGGAGAAAAATGCCCTTTGGTCCATCATTTGAACCCTATTTTTATCTGAAAATAATTACTTCACATAAAGAGATTATTGAGAGTAGCAAAATAAGGAAAGATGTACCTACTGGAGTCATTCTATTAAATCCCTTGGAATTGTATCTTTTTCAGAAATATTTTCATATTTATAGTGATGTAAGATCTTCTTTATAACGCACAGTAACAATCTTTGTCTATTGTAGGGATATGGTAGATGGGATCCAGGAACATGGTTTAATACACCATGTACCCTTTGTTTTAATGCTTTATTTAATTGTTGAGTAGGTAATATATTCATATAATTTGAACGTAAAAAAATGTAATAGACAAACACTGAAAAGTCTTCGCATATTTGCCCCCATTTTTGCAGTTTCCATCATGACCCTTGTAGGGAATCGCTGTAATTAATTGCTTGTTACTCCTTCCAGAGATGTTTTATGAAGGTATTAGCTAAAAAAAAAAAAGTATTCTTTCCTTCATCTGTGGATATTTTTACACTAATGATAGCATACTAATTATACCTCTCCACATTTTTTTTACTTAGTAATGTATCTTGGATATCTTTCCATAACTACATGTAAACACCTTCATTGCTCTTTTTACAGAAACACAATATTTTATTGTATAAGTGCACAATTATTTTACTAGTCCTTATTGATGGACATTGAGGTTTTTCCCAATCTTTGCATATTATATACAGTGAATGACCTGTATAAATGCCATTTTGCATATAAGTAAGCATATTATCTAGGATACATTCCTAGAAATAGAACTATTGGATCAAGAGGAGTCTACATTTATAATCTTGATAGGTATTTAAAACACTGTCTCTGGGGTGGGACCAATTTGCACTTTATTTGTATAATCATGTTTGAGAAACTTGAACCATGACTGGTGCTCATTTATCTGGACAAGAATGAACTAGACTACTTAGAATCTATAGATCAATTCTTAATAGGCAAACAGGAGAGGAATTGCATTCAAGAGCAGCAAAGAATCTTAAAGGCTATCTTACTCAACTCCTTCTTTTAACTTGGAGAGGGAAACCCAAAGAGGAGAGTGACTTGTCCAAGGTTACACAGCTGATTAGTGACAGATCTGAGACTTCTGACTTTTAATCAGGCCTTAGGACTTAAAATGTGGTATACTTTCCACATCAGAACAGAGATGATGACTGTCATTTCTGCCTGTGTGTATAAGGTGTCTTGCATGTTGCTGCTGCTGGTTGTGGTGGTAGTTGAACCTCTATATGCACCAGAAATCGAATGAAACACTTCTGTTTACATTATCTTATTTATACCAAGGAATCCACAAATTCATGTGCAAGTGAAACCATTATCTATGGATTGAATGCATATATCTTTTATATATATATATATATAATTCACTATCAGGATGCTATTGTGTTCAATAAAATGTAAATTAATGCAAAACATCACTGATGTTATAACAGCTGTTTGTCTTGAACTTGTTCTCAATCAATGGATTTTGAAACTACTATTGGGAAAGGGTAGTCTATGATATTTTTGATATTAGAAAAAGGATCCTTAATACTCACAAAACTTGTAAGCCACTTGTTTAAGGTCTCTTGTAACGGCCCAGGCATCATTTTGTACTCCATCTGTCTCTGATACAAAGGTAAATGTTAATGAGGCCACACATCACAGAATAAACCACAGAGATCATCTAAGCAGCTGATTTGTTTTATGGTCAAGGAAACCAAGGCAGGGGCCAGCGAAAGGATGGCTTCATCTAGAGCACTTGGCAAGTCAGGGCTGGAGCTGGAATTGGAAGGCAGACCTCCTGACTGAGTTTAATAATGGGAAAAGAGGAACTTTTCAATGTGGAAGAATCACTCCTAAGTGCTATGAACAATTAAAATAATGAAGGAAATTTACTTTTAGGCCTCACATTGATTCACCTTCAGCTTTGTGGATCTGAGAGGTCATCGTGTTGGTCGATAATAACACTTGATCTTGGATGTTGTAAGTTTAATGTAGAGCATAAAATACAGGGATCAATATTTTGATGTTGAGGAGAAGGCTCATTGATTGGCTATTTGTCCTCAGACTTTTAAATTAAATGTAGAACTGAAGAAATGTAAGGAATAGTTTTTCATAAATTCCATTTAAGTTATGTAGACCATGATGTCTACAGGGAAAAACAAAGAAAAAGGATTTTTTTAAATGTCACTATTTTCTGCTTTTATGGACTCTCTCTCTTTTCCCTTCCCATTAATGCCTCTAAGCCCTGTTTTTACTTGGCTCAAGTAGACATCTGTATGACCCCAGATAAGAGGCACTTATTCTTGATCTTCTCCATCCATATTATAAGGAACCCAAGTCCATACCTTATTGCTTCTTTATGTATTAAGTATTTGAGGAACAGGGGCAGTTGGGAACAAGGGAGAAAAACAAAACAAAACCCATGGATTTGTCCTTCAACAATGGCAGTGAGGGTGCCAGGGTTGTCCTACCATAACATTTACCAAAGATAAATTTGTAGAAATTTAGTCCCTTGAAGTACTCTGTAAAACATAGTTTTCAACAGTCAAATGTATTCCATTCTGTATCCCCTCTGGTTGAGATTCATAATCCATTGGTGTATGCTAAATGTCCTCAAAGTCCTACACTAAGGTAGCTGTTTTGATATAATTTCACCCAGTGATTCCCAAATGTAATTGACCTTTAAACCCACAGCTTACTATACCCACTTTTGGGAAATGCTGTTCTCAAGAATCCTGTGTTGTTACTCTGCAGCTTCTCTCCCTTTGGATTCATTGGGGGTTTAGAATATCATAGCTGGGCTCAAACAAGTAGTCATGAAGGGGAAAATGAAGTAAAGCTATGCACAACCTTCCTTCTTCACATATTCTAGCATTTGCTTCAAAATGGAAGCCAATGTGAAATATTCACATAAAAATTCACTACATCTGGTAGAGAATTTGCATCGCTTCAATAGATACAGCTCTTATTTGTTACTGTATTATAAAAAAATAATATCACCGTGTGCTGGGTTTTTTTGTTTTGGTTTTGGTTTTGGTTTTGCTAGGTATCACCTAATCTCCCTTTGTTCTCTCCTATGTTATTGGGGTTCTCACTTTAAAGCAACATTGGCCTGTGGAAGAGCATTGCATGAACTCACTGGTGACGTTTCTGCCTATTTTGATCACAAGATATCATCTTTAATATTATCTGACAAGGGTTTTAATACTGTTTCAGAGTTAAAAGTTGAAATCAACATTTTGGGGATTTCTCAAACATCAAATAATACCCTCAGTTTTTAGTAGGCAAACAACAAAGATTTTACCCTTAGTGACTTATTTTCTGCCATTTAAATTTCCTATGCAATTTAAGACTGTTCCACAGTCTCACTTTTGTGATGTGTTCTTATCTTGTCATTGTTGTTGAAATGAAGTGATACTGATTGGGCAAAGCAAATGATTTCAATTCATTATAATATTCCAATAATATAAGACCATATTTGTCTTTCTGATCAAATGTGCTTAGGTTGTTGTTACTTACATCAATGAAAGGGGCAAATAATCCAGATTAATAGCAGACTGGAAAACAGATGTTATAAGATGTTCAAGTAATTTGGATTATCATTTGAGTTCTTTCTTATGGTCCTTACAGATTTTAAAACTAGATCAGTTCTATTTCATTATGTTCCTAAGTGAAAAAATTTATGTGTGAAGGTATTAAAAAAATACAATGACTGGTTTTATGTGCAAAAAACATCTAAATCTGTGTTTTAAATATAGAGGTCGAAAGTATAGATTGCTTTTTGAAAGTTTTAATATAGTAAACAATAGAAGCTAGGTAATTATTAGGGACTATTATGTCTAACATACCTCATATATGTGAGGATTGGTTGGTTGCACTTTAAAATTGATAGAGATGTTTTAAAGTTACTCCTTTTAAGGTTATTACTAATTGTTACGAGTTATCTTGGCACATTTTCAGAAATTTACCCCTTTTTATTGTGTACAATGCCTAGAACTATTGTTTTATTTATAAGTAATGTGATGTGAAGCATTGGTTTTTCTTTCCCATGTCAATTCAGAACGTTCATTTTGCAGGCAATTATTTCTCAGTTTATTTCCCACCAAGGGTTTGTCTTTTGCCAGGGTGCCAATTATTCACATCTTGTATTATAATCTGTCTCACTAGAATATGACCAATAACAATGAAATAATTTACTGGTAGGGGATGCCCTTTCACAATTATCACCTTCCTGGGCAACTGCCCACTTTAAGAGGCTGTGCTATATAAAATCTTTTACCAGAGAAACATTTGCATCATCAGTATTTCTTAGGTTGCTCGTCCCTAGGCTGCAACACAAAAATACCTGCAATAAATAAAGCACCAATTATGTGAAAAGTGAAAAATACCCTGCTTATACTATTTCTCCTTCCTTTTGCATGTGCAGATGTCATCCATACCGTAGGACCAATAGCCAGAGGCCATATTAATGGTTCCCACAAGGAAGACCTTGCAAATTGCTATAAATCATCTCTGAAGCTGATGAAAGAAAATAACATCCGATCAGTCGTAAGTACTTTTCTGTTTCTTATTTCTTATTCTTCTCAGCCTTTGTATTTGGGAAAACAATCTCGTTCAAAATGCGGGTAAGAAACCATTTCTGAAATTTGGAAAACTAAGGTTAAGTTTCTCAGTAGGTGATGTGCTACTGGCTATCATAACTCCTCTCTCTTATGTGCCCTAAATATTTGCTTAATTGTTTGTGATGTTTTGGGATTTAAAGCTGTAGAATCGTACAACTGGAGCCTTCCCATCTATTTTCTTCCATCCACAATGCCATTAGCTTTTGGAGAAAGTGTGCATGAGGGCATGGCATTTTAACCTAAAAGTTGCTGCCTTTTAAATCTATTTGGGTCTTCTTAAATTAGTGGTCTGTAGCTGGGCATGCCACATCCCTTCTAAATTTTATCAATTTAGACTGAGAGAGTTAAAAAATGTGGATCTAATCTGTTTCCTTACCAGTAGGCTGGGATGAAAGGAAGTCTATTTGAGCTGGATTTGGGAGTATTTATTCACCTGCTTTTCTTTTGCAACATGTCCTACGTTTATTACATCTCAATTACACCAGGAAAATAAAAGTATGAGAAAAATGAGAGTGTAAATACCCAACAGTAAGTTAATTTGGGCAAAATCCCTGGGATCTTTTCACACAGTTTATAACCTTGGAAGAATTGTGGGGTAGGAAGATAGTTAAACCTTTGACTTCTTAGCAGGCTGAATGGATCAGCGTTGCTTAGGAGGTCACAAAAGTGAGGGTTTTATTATTTGTGTGAAGAAGCACTGAGAGTCAGACACATTTAGATAACCCTGGTTAGTTGCTGGACTTTCCATGCAAAATTATAATTTTGAAATGCCTTGTTCAGTGCACATTGGTGAGTTTGCTTAAAATAACAACACTTCTTTTGCAAGCTGATTATACAATCTTTTAAATCTTTGCTTACTTATTAACACAACTGAATATTTTATCTTACTCTTTGATTTTTAGTATTTTTTTCTTTAAAAATGAATCAATAAGTAAGATCCCTCTGTCTTAGAGGAGAAAACCGGAGTTCAAAGAGAATGGAGCAAAGAAACTATTAAACTTAGTGGGCTGATTTTAGGTATGCACATTTAGGAATAATTAAAATTTTATCAATATGGCATATTGATTAAAAAGGCAAGGGGCTGAAATGCTTGGAAAAATGGATATGTACAGAAGTTTCTAGCTTGGGAAATACAAACCTTGAGACCTGAAAAGATTTAGCTAATGAATTCACTGGCATCTTTAATGACTCCTTTTCTAAAGCCAAAAGAAAGTAAGAAGATGCTAGCCCACTAGAAATAGTGTAAAAACAGCACCCATTCTTTTAATAGGAAAAAGAAATGTCTCTAACAATGATGATCTTAAAACAATCATATCTGCTCTTACACTACTTGCTATCATTAGGTAAGGAGTGAGAGAATTATGGACTTAGTTTAATTGACTTTTATCAAATGACCTGCAGACGGACTAAAGCAATGCTCTAATCATCCTAGGATTGGGATTAGGTCTATCTAACTATTGTGGATGATAATTTTGAGGGGTTAATTATATCTTACTTGGTGCTAAGTTAGTGGATGGTGCTAAACTAAAGTCATTTAAATATTAATAAAGAAAAATGGAGGTGGAGGGGCGCCTGGGTGGCTCAGTCGTTAAGCATCTGCCTTCGGCCCAGGTCAGATCCCAGAGACCTGGGATCGAGCCCTGCATCGGGTTCTCTGCTCTGCGGGAAGCCTGCTTCTCCCGCTACCATTCCCTCTGCTTGTGTTCCCTCTCTCACTGTGTTTCTCTCTGTCAAATAAATAAAATCTTTAAAAAAAAAAATGGAGGTGGAAAATATTTGCAAAACATGAAGCAAAATGTCCAGCTAAATTAATTGTCATGTTATGGCATGGTTGAATGGAGTTTCTATCAAATGTCTTGTCTCTTATTCACATACAAAAAAATCTCTTTCCTACCTACCTTCCTTCCTTCCTTCCTTCCTTCCTTCCTTCCTTCCTTCCTTCCTTTAGGAAGGAAATGGGCTTTCTATTTTACATGGAATGTCATGTACTTGACCAGTGTTAAAAAGTATTATTATAATGCTGATATCATCAAATCCTCATTATGTGGAAAAATGGAAAATTCTTAGAAACTGGTTATGATTGGATATATATTTTAATGTATAGGCTTGTACTTTATATACTTATTACAATAGATGGGGGAGAGATGGTTGATATAAAGAGCCTGGCTATTAAGATGGAAAATAAACTGAACTTGAGCTCATTCATATACATGTCACAGAAAATTTCTCATAAACTCTTTTACCAGAGCTGCTTAGTATTTGCTTTACCAGATGTCATTGTGTGACCATAGATAAGCCATGTCAATATTCTGTAGCCTCAGTTGCCACCTACAAAAAATCAGTAAATTATTAGTGTTATCTCACATCTATCTAATTCAAGAGGCTGTTACGGGGATCAGTTGAGGTAATGGATGTAAGATAGTTGGAAAAATGTAATTCTCTATTAAACTATTTGGCAATATTACTTCAAGTATAAGTTATTTTCACATTTTAGGATTTGGCAAATTTAGGAGATTGAGTTCACTCTTGCTTTGACATCTATTCTGAAAATCAGACCTCTAGACATTTATCATGTCATCTCTTGATGTTGTACAGCCAGTAATAAATTATTATCAAGTATTCAGTTAGTACATTTGTAAAAGAAAAACTCAACTTTTTCCTCCTCCTTTGTAGGGAAAAACCTTGTCCTTCCTGATTGTGTATTTTTTCCTTGTGAAGTCTCTTTGCTGTTCACACAAATACTTCACTCTAGTCACCAAATATGTGGAGGTTTCTCTTCATACCTTGCAATTTTCTGAGACACATGCTGGGTGTCCTACAATTTAATACAATTCTGACACTATCTACTTGAAGATAGTATCAGATCCCCTAGGTTAAGGGCTCAGTTCCATAAGGCTGCCTATTCCCCAAACCCCCTCCACCTAAACCCTTCAGATGCCAGTAGCAAGCTTGGAGTATCACCTATGTTTCTGAACCAACCAGCTATAGATCTAAGGTCCCCACCATCTCCTCCTTGAGTTCAATTAATTCGCTAGAGAGGCTCACAGAACTCAGTGATACACTTACATTTAGCAGTTTGTTAAAGGATATGATAAAGGATATAAATGAACATCCAATGAAGAGGTACGTAGGGCAAGGTCTGGGAGGATCCCGACCACAGAAGCTTCTGTCCCTATGAAGTTGGCCTTCTTTACCCTTCCAGTGTTGTTGGGTTTCCCAACCTGGAAACTCTCTGAACCCACACTATTGGAATTTTATGGAGGCTTCCTTATATAGGCATTGTCAATCATTAACTCCCATTTCTGGCCCGTCTCCCCTCTCTGGGAGATGAAGGGCAAGGCCGAAAGTTTCAAGCTTCTAATCCTTGCTTGGTCTTTCTAGTGAAGAATTCCCCTCTAGGAACAATCTAGGAGCCCACCAAGAGTTGCCTCATTAGAATAGGAGATACCCCGAGTGCTCCTACCACTTAGGAATTAACAAGGGTTTTAGGAGACCTATATCAGGGGTGGAGTCAAAGACAAGTATTATATTAGAACAAGAGATGCTTCTACGGTTCTTATTAGGAAATTACAAGAGTTTTGGGAGCTCTATGTCAAGAACTGGGGACAGAGACCAATATTTGTTTTCTATTATCTCATCATATTATATTTATTTAGGCAATTAAAACCACTATTAATGTTTATAGCTATTAATATCATCTTATTTGTAATCATTAATAATGTAATTGTTAATATTACCAACTCATATTTGTATTGACAGTACAGAGCATACCACAGACTTTTATTGCTTAGCACTTGCAATGAATTAAATTAAATTATACTACTCTTGTTACCACACTTAACTATCGTAAATTTATAGTCTAATCTTTAACTTTTCAAAAAATACTCTTATATCATTATGGTTTCTTCCACTATGTGTCATTTTACAACAAAGCTACAAAAATGAGTAAGGATTAACTAGTTAAAGTGGTATAGTAGATATGTAACAAAGTAACTGTAAAGCAATATGGTAAATGCCATAATGATCTGGACCAGCTAGGTTGTGCTACGATTACAAACAATCTCAAGATCTTAGCAGCTTACATTCAGAGATCCTGGTCAACAGACATTCCATCATGTCATAGTTGTGCTCTTTTGAACTGACAACCTGCTCAGCCTTAGAACCAGAGACCTTCCAAACTCTTGCATAAACTTTTTACTGTCGCAACTTAGAAGCTAGAAGCAGCAGACATCATTTCTGCTCCCATTTCATTGGCCAAAATATTCACATAGCCCTGCCTACCTACAGGGAGCCAGGGAAATATTCCTGAATAAAAGAAATAATACTAGGCACTACTTTTCTGCCAACATTAAAGCAAAGGTTTGGGGATTACAGCACAAGGAACAGAGATTTCTGCTTTATTCTTATATCTCCAAAGAAGTTCTTTAAAATTTTACTGGAGGTAAAACAAATAGTATAATCATTTATTTATTTAAAAAATATTAATAAGACTTATTGTGTATCAAGACTTTTCTATGGGAGGGGAATGGGCAGAGAGAGGGAGAGAGAGAATCTTAAGCAGACTCCATGCCCTGTGTGGAGCATGACATAGGGCTCAGTCTCACAACCCTGAGATCAGGAACTGAGCTGAAATCAAGTCAGATGCTTAACCTACTGAGCACCCAGGTGCCCCCCTACCAAGAAATTTTTAAGCATCTCCTAAGACCCAGAAGATATAATGGTTGTCTTCAAATACATAATTTGTCTCAATCTCCTGCCTGTCCAGACAAATAAATAGATAAGATCATCATATTGTATGATTTGAGAGCATTTTCTCATTCTCATCACTTTTAAATATCTTCCCACAGATATCTGGAATTCCATAATTAATGAGTAATTTATGATGGCCAAGCATTGTCCTTTCTCTGCAATTTTCCTTTAAAATGCAAATACTCATGAGATCTGTAGATAATTAATTTCCTGATATCCAAACATGAAGAATCTATCAAATTACTTTTCACTTTGGCAGGATAAATTAGAGGATGATAAAAATGCTCAGCACCTCTGCCTGAGGGAAGAGGGGAATTGGAAGGAGGTCTAGAGGAAGTTAGGGAGAAACAGAAAACACAGTGGGATACAAATAAATTTCACTTACCTCCCAGTTTTGCTAAAAAGAGAAACTTTAAATAGAGAAGAGGGACAAGTGCTAGTTACTCATGGTTATCTAGAAATAAGGTAGTTATTTGGTTTTTGGACATGATGTAGACAAAATTTTTCCCTATGAAAAAAATAGTACTCTCATTAATTTAAGAGAGAACGTTTCCTTACATTTCTCTCCTGTGTTCATTCTTCTTGGTGGCTTCTTTTCAGTATATATCTACATGTTTGCTTTAGGTTATACAAGAATAAAAGTAATCAGTAAATCTAATGGTTCCTTTTACAGTGGCACATCTCTCCTATGAATTATTAATTAGCACAGCTTTATTAATACTGACGAATGTTTAACTTCATGATTTCAGTCATGATTCTTCTTCTAAGTCTTATCATAAAGGGTTTCAAATAAAAAATATGACCAGTCTTTCATGCTTCCTAGACCTCGTTTGTGCATGTACCTTATTTCTTCCAATCTACTTCAAATATAATTCACTAATTTTCCTCCAACCACGAATTCCCCTCAGGCAAAATTCAAATATATGCAGATTTACTTGTATATACATTCTTTGCAGCCTTGAGAGTGTTGATTCCAGGATAGGCAAAAAAGTGTAGGCGACATGGAGGGAATAATTAGAAATAGGAACAGGGAAAAAAAAGGCTGAAAGAAAAGTCAAAGAGGGTACAGATTTTCTCAGGAAAACCTTGGGAAAGATAAAGGTAGGTGTCAAAGAAAGGACCCAGGTCTTAGAAACACAGTATCCTAACACATGTGGCTTGAAAAATGAATAGTCTGGTTGGTGAAATCAAACAATTGTGTTATTTTAATTTCTGGGACAATGCTGTGTCCTGAGAAAATTAAACGGGTGTTGTGGGACTGGAAGAGGACTTCACATATACAGAATATCCTTCTGAATGTATATTACCTAAAACACATAAGGGAAATTATTTATATTGGTGAATATCTTGGTTAAATTTCAGAGGTGAGTGTAGAGTTGAAGACAGAGAGGAAAAATTCCTATTGCACAGGGACTGTTATGAATAATACTGATGTAGAGGCACTATAATAGCATAAATATTGGAACGCCTGGGTGGCGGGTTAAAGCCTCTGCTCAGGTCATGATCTCAGGGTCCTGGGATCAAGCCTCCCATCCATCAGGCTCTCTGCTGAGCAGAGAGCCTGCTTCCCCCTCTCCCTCTGCCTGCCTCTCTGCCTACTTGTGATCTCTCTCTCTCTGTCAAGTAAATAAATAAAATCTTTAAAAAAATAGCATAGATATTATCTTATATATCATACTGTCTCTGTTTTTAACTGAGTGTAGAAATATTTTATAAGGATTTTTGTAAGCTTGTCTTCCCCTCTATTTCTTTTTTGCAATATGATCTTAAATTTCCTCAATGGCAAATTCTACCATCAGTTTTACTTTTAAAAACCTAATCTAAGCCATTCAAAAAGGATCAAGTGATTTCTGCCCTCAGCATCAGTTAAAAGGAATAGATTCATATCTGTCAATGATACTGGGTATTCAGGAAAACCCCTTTTAACTGACAAAATATAGGGTATCCAGTTTGACCTTCTTTGAGGGAGAACATGTATTTGAGGGAGAAAATAGATGTTAATATAAAAATGATTATAATCTGAATATAAACCAGATTTTTTTAGGTTAAAAATGATTTTCCCATGAAGTATAACTAAAAATTGATATATGAATTTGGTAGTTTTATGTGATTATGGACAACTAAAAGTTGGGTGTTTGTTTTCATAGTATGTACCTCTGTGATTTCTACTTGAGAACCATGCTAGATGATGTATGGAATGTAAAAAAAAAAATTAAATCTTTGCACTTAATACCAGTAGAGATCCCTCAAAACTATATGGTTTTCCCTCCATGAGTCATAGGTTTTGAGAAGTCATGACTTCCAATGGAAAAGACAATGGACCTGCAACTTCAGTGCTTCCTCTAAGCATTGAGGCAACAAGCCCATTTGGAATTCTGTATTTAATTGTTTCACTGCAGTGTAGGTTTTCATTTTAAGGCGTAGTCAAGTAAACCTTATTTTCTTATCCAAGTTCCCTTCTGCGAGAGTTGCCATGGCAATGAGTTCTCAGCCTGAAATTCTTAAATGCCGGTTTTATTTCATTATCTGAGTTTCCATTACAGGCCACATCAATCAATGCAGTCCCTTCTTCAAGAAGACTTCTGCAGTCTTAAAAAGATGACCCTTTAATTTGTTACCTCTGCTCCCCTGCCTAACTTGGTACCACCATTTCCCAGCTTTTCATCTCAAAAAACCCTCTTCCACAGAGCCACAGGCGTGATTTTCTTTCCTCTTCTCTTTTTAGGCAACATCTAGTCTTGGCTCTCAGCTATCTCATTTACAAAGGATAATGCTAAGTCTCTGTCCTTTCTAGCTGGGGTTCTAACAGCTGTGTAACTAATGATACTATTAATAAATAACAAGAACAAAGGCATTTTTACATTTGCACTTCACTTTATAGTTTACAACAGTGTGCTCCTATACATCATCTCATTTGTTATTCAAATTGTCCAGCTAGCTCCCTGTGTTTCTTTGATTAAGGCAAAGAGGGAAGAAAAAGGCTAAATCAGGGCTTTTCTTTCCTCTTTCTTTCCTGTGCTCACCTTGTATAAGATATCCTAATTGTATATTAGGGGTACAAAATCTCCAGTAATACTCTCATTGGTTCATTATTACTGGCAATAACAAGTGACCAAGGGCAGATAGCAGAGACAAGAAGGAGGGAGAGCATGGAAAGATGATAAATTTATAAGCCATGCCTGTACTATACACCTAAAACCATATTGTCATATACTGCGCAATTCATGCCTCCTGGTTAGAGAGATGACTGGAATTAGACAGATCAGTCATTTAGCCAGGAAATAGAGTAATAAAAATAGCTAATATTTTTGAACCATTACTTGGTGCCAGACATTGTGTTTTACTCATTTAGTCTCTGAACTATCTGAATTAGAGTGTGGTTTCTTCCACTTTATATATGAGGAATATGAGCCAGAAGGACCAAGAGTAAATTGCTTAAGGTCTTCAAACAAAAAGTGGGGGTGGGATTTAAATTGGGAAAGTCTAAATCCCATGCTTTTTTCCTTTCCTCTGCTGTTTTAATTTCTTTCTTTCTTTCCTTCTTTCTTTCTTTCTTTCTTTCTTTCTTTCTTTCTTTCTTTCTTTCTTTCTTTCTTTCTTTTTTTCTTTCTCTCTCTCTTTCTCTCTCTCTCTTTTGTTGAAACCCATGGTACTTAAAAATACTGCATTGTAAGGAACTTTTCGTGAGGGTGGTTTGGGACCATGCAAACCATTGGGGGGTGCCGCTAGCATTTTGCGGGCAGGGCCAGAGATGCTAAGATATGTAGGCTGACCAAGCATATGCTGAGAAACTGTCCCTTATCCTGTATAATGTTTTAATGTTCTGCTTGACAGTCATACAAATAAAACCTACTTATAAACAACAGGGTATATTAAAAACAGACCTTTTGCTTTCAATATTATTGAACCACCATGAACATTTAAGGGAAGCTTATGCTTAGTGTGCTCTGCGTTTTGCCAAGAGTGCCTGGGGCAATCATGCCATTGGTGGCTGCACCACTTAGGGTAGTTGGCAACACATAGCACCTGTGTGAGTCTGCATTTGCACATGTTCTCTTCATGGTGATTCCATGTGAGAAAGCACCTCTCTTACCACATCACTACATGCTGCTTAATTCACTGTACGTGACATTAGGCAATCTGTAGTCATGCCTGACTATTTGCATGTTGAAAACAGAATTTGACTTTGTCACTTTCCTTTTATATCTCTTTCATATTACCCCTATGGCATTATATTGATTTAAAAAAAAAAGATGTATTGTCTTGATTTGGGTTCCCCCTGAAACAGACCCTGAAACAAGGATTTGTGTATAAATACTTTATTTAGGAGGCTAGAACAGGAAGCACTGAAAGAGGAATGGGGGATTGAGAAAGGGAAGAGAAAGCAGCCAAGAGTCAGTTTATAAGCAAGATGCCACTGTGGGTGGCAGAGGCTCACTCCTGCTTGGGGAGCTCTGGGAAAGTATGTAAAACTTGCCTAGGATTTGTCCCATCTGGAGAATGAGGGGAGCTGGGCCATTTATCTTTGACTTCTATTTGTGGCTAGCTGAGGACTGTTCCTGGGGGATTAACTCCCCAGCCTTTCTTGTCCGCTCCTAGGCAAGGCTGAGAGAATACCCTGAGGTAGAATCCCATAGGGGATTTGTTGCAGGATTCCGTGGGTGGGTGGGTACTGGAACACCAAGTTCTGGGAGGATGTGGGTGGGTCACTGACACCTTCTGCTTCATGGATTAGCTGAGTAGTCCTACTTATAGAAGTCATTTCAGCATACTCAAGAGGGCTTTTCAAAATAGTTGTTATAAAAAGGGAATGTTGGGTCTGATTGAATTGAGAACCGTTGGGCGAAGTTAAACTGAATTTCTAGTAGGGCGATGTGCTAAAGACATGTTGCCCAGAGACTTTTATTCTTGGACTCAGCATCCAAATTCTCTGCTTCTTTAAGTATAATGTGACATACAGGTTGCAAAGATGGTAATTAATGTGACTAGTTTTGTAACCTATGGAATGAAGAGTTATTGAAAGTGAAATTAACTCTTAGGTAGTAGGGAAATAGTATCACCATATTGTGTCAGCTTGGTTGAATTTTTCCTCATCATCTCATGACACTAAATTTTGATTCATCACACAAATGGCAGAAAAGTTGGCTGCCCAAGATTGGATGTATGTAAAATTGTTCATCAATTAGAAGATATGATACATATTGAGGGTAAGCAATTGGATTCGGTAGTTACATTTGAATTTTTTTTTTCCAGTATAAGGATTTTGCCAAGTTATGTCTTCTTTTAACATTTTGGGAAATATATTATCTTCTATTTTCTTCAAAAATCTTCCAAGGGCACCTGGGTGGCTCAGTTGGTTAAGCATCCCACTCTTGATTTAAACTGAGGCATGATCTCAGGGCCCAGGGTTCTGAGATGGAGCCCCATCCAGGGCTCTGCACTCAGCGGAGCTTCTGCTTGTGCCTCTCTGCTCCTCCCCCTGTCCCTCCTCCTCTGCTCCTCCCCCTGCTCATGAAAGTGTTTTCTCCCTCCCTCTCTCTCTCTCTCTCTCTCAAATAAATAAATAAAATATTTTTTTTTAAAAAGCTAACAGTATGCCTATGATCAATTCTTTCTCTAAGGGTGTCTGAAACTTTTTGCTTCATCTTTTATAGTTTCAAAGAATTATTTTTTAGTCATTTGTGCATTCTACAGATGTAAATTTACTAGCAAACACCAAGGATCGTGTATTTAAAATGAAAGTATAAAACCATCTCATTTTAGCCGGATGTTTTCACTTGATTATTTTCAGTTCTTTTTATCAGACTAAGGGACATCTCCAGGAAAGTCATTACTAGTTTCTACAACAGTGTCTTTCAGAGGAAATAATGGCCCAGCACACTGTCAAAGAAAGTATATTATAGTGAAATTTGTATAGGAACTATGAACAGATTTGCAATGCAAACGTTCATCTTGAGTGTTTTATTTTTCCCTGACCTGAGCAACAGTTATTAGATCACTGTATCATGAGGAAAATAGTCAATTCAAAACATGGACCACAGAGTCCCAAGCCTGCCATTAAATTTTAACAACAGGGCAATTTGGCATATATCTAGAGGGTTAATAGTCTAGAGCCATGGCAGCAGCTTTAAACTGTGTATTTTTTCTTGCAAATGTTCAGATAAGTTTTTCAGAAAAGCAATTTCAATGTATAGAATCTAAGCTATTCTTAAGCCATTAAACTGAGAGACTAAAAGAGCAAAACAAATAAAACCAATACCACTTTTAAAATAAAAATAAACCTGTCGGTATCAAGAAAGCTCTCTAGACTTGTTTATGTACTATTCAGTAGAATTATAAAGAGAATTTTTTTTTTTGTGGAAAATGTGTTACAGATTGAGTCTAAGCCACAACCCAGCCAACTTTGTTTTGAACGCTTACACACTCCTGAAATGTGTAGAAGGTGAAATATTTGATTGGCAGGTGTCTTGCTGTCTCATGGAAAGAACATAGTGTTCCAGTTATAATTATGGCTTAAGTAGAGCAGTATATTAACCACCCAGAGCTTTATCCCTGGGAGCTGAATAACTTTAGTGCAATCTTTCCATCTCTTCTGCACCCATTGTTTGGGAAATTTCCTTGCTGCCACTCAAATGTTTAAAAATACAACAGAAAAATTAATAGAAATAAAAATATAATAGACGGCAATAAATAATAATGGTAGGTTCATCCCAACATTTTCATGAGGCTAAAATGTGATAATATTTATGAAGTGCTTAGGAGACCTCATGGTAAGTTTCACTGGTAGTAGTCTGTCCAAGAAATACATATTGAGCAACTACTATGGTCCAGTCACTGTTCCAGGTACTTAGAATATATTGGAGCTTGTGAGCTTACATTCTACTTGTAGTAATTTTTGTTATAATTAGTAGTAGTATGAGCACTATTGTTATTAAATCGTTTGACAACATTTCTAGATGCTGTGGATTTATTATTATTATTATAGCCCTGGGAAATTATCTCACCATTATTGTATTTTTTAATCTTATTTCTGTGATTCTTGAATCTTCGAAAAGCTAAGAAAGTAACAGAGCTGAGTATGGATTCGGCAAATGGCAGTTCTGTGAAATGGTAATAACATAACTCTTGGTCAACATACATCCATAAAGACAGATGATTATGTGACTAGCTCTGTAAAGATAGCAAGGAATCATAGAAACAATTTCTAAAATTATTCAAAAATTTTTCAAGTGCTCTCCATTTTAGAAACAAAGTCTCAAAAAGCCTTCAGAAATTCTAAACCTAGTAGATATAATAACAATACCGAACAGTGAAAAAGATGCAGGAAAGCCCAATAATACTCTGATTTCCCTCCAGGATTAACTATTTTTTTCTCTTTAAGTTGAAATATCAAAAGCAAATGATTTCACACAGACTAATAAGCAAATATACAGTTGTTTTTGGCTTTTTTTTTTTTTCTTTATTTTCCACACATGCTTCTCTGCCCATTGGCTGATCCAGAACTATTGGTGCAGGCTGGGGAGAATTAGGAAGAATGCCCTGGACTTTCAGAAAAGACTCCTCAAACCTTATAGAAATCACAGGGGCTTATACATCAGTTACGTTACTTAAAAATAAAGATGAATTTGCATACCTCACAGTCTAATGTACAAGAGCCTCATGGAGTGCTGCAAAATGCATGCAAAAATGGGAGTCAAATTTGAATTTAACTTTCTCTTGCAAAGGGCAGAGGAATGGCTCTGCATTTAGTTTGCATAAACCAAGATCTCTCGCTTATGCCTTTCAGGGAAGACTAACTGCTCTGTCAACTCTTCCTGCTTCCAGTTTTACAAAATCTTGCTTATCTGATTAACTACCATTGCCACTACTCTAATCATATGTATTCATGAGTATTTGTGGATCAAGGTCAAGGGGGAAAGAAGGCTAGCTCCCCTCCACTATTACATAGTATTTATTCTTTGGAGCAAGTCTTACCTTGTCTTTTTATATTGGTTAAGGTCTATTGTTTATCTCGTTCATAATGTAAACATTAGAAAAAAGATGTATGTATTTTAAGAGTTGATCTTATTACTGCTCATTTAATAGCAACACAAAAGCAGAAACTGGTGATTTTATACGCAAGTGATGGTTCTTATACCTGCAAAGCTGGGGTAACCAGGGAGGTTTTTCAGTTGCCTAATTTGGATCTTGAGGTATAGAAAGCTTTGTGGTGTGGAGTGCTAGCTGGTTTGATGCCTCACTGATCCCCAGACTGGTCTGACTTATATGGCTGAGTAGGCAGACACTTCCTTCCCTTCTCAACACTTCATTTGTATCACTCCAAAAGTTATGGTTTGGGACAAAAAAAAAAAGCATAACATTCCTAGAGAAAGGAGTTCCAGGAATTCCAACAGATTTTCACTGCTAAAGAGTCTAAAAAGCTTTCAGGATCTGATTATACCCTTAGTATTAAGAATTTTAACTAACAACAACAACAACAAAAGAATTTTAACTAACTCAACCCAAGTATAACATGTTTTTTAAGTTATGGGTAATTTGAAACCTCCTTTCTTTTAAGCAGTAGTAAAGGCAAACTCTACAAACATTTCTTTCTCTGCATTATCTAAAATCGAATGTATCTGGCAATAGATACAGATTAAACACATGCTTGCCAATATTTCCAATTAGCCTACTGGTTTACCTGCACACATTTGAATACTGTAAACCATTACTTAGGAGAATTATTTCAAATTGAAGCTCAGTAGAACTCTCCGTAATATTATATATCTGTAACATTATCACCAAAATATAATATCATTGATTTGCTATAAATAATTAAGAGATGTGACTTCATTATTCACTATGATAGTAACTATTCACTATAATAGCATTAATATGAAACATGGAGAAAAAGTATCTGAAATGGATAACTCCATATTTATTCTGTGCCTTCATTTATATTTCACATTATACTGTTTCTATTTAAATATATATAGAGACATTTTCTCAAGGTTCAATCTTAGCTGTCTTCTTATGGAGTTGATTTCTTCTGGGCTAGAAATTTTCATCCAGTGTAAGGGGTCTGACATATTGCATCAACACCCTTCTGTTGCTTTAAACAAGAAAATATATTTCATCAGTTTCTTATGACAAGTGAGAGGGATGCTTTTATGGCTCTCAAAATGTATTTCTATTATTCCATTAGAAAAAAATGTCAGGGGCCAATTTGGGGGCTAGGCACTGCCAATTTTATTGTTCTAGTCATACAACCTGTGTGACAGCATTTCCAGTTTTGACAGATTTGGCTTAAATAATAATCAAATGAATACCCAAGCTTCAACTATGTAGTTTTCTAAGGACCTAGACTCTAAAGAAAATTCAAAGATATTATGCTTTGAGACAATTGAAGAAGCAGTTTGAAGACTTGTCTACTTCAGCTCTAGATAATATTGTGCTTCTTCCTAAAATAACCCCGATTTGGTGGTATGAGTAGAAGTGTCCAGCTAGAGTGAATCACCGGCTAGAATCACATCATAAATCAACTTCAAAAACATATGTATTTAATGCTAACGAATCGTCTTCTCTCGGTGTCAAAAATATTACTATAATTTAAATTTGACTTCCTTGAAAGCTTCTCTTTAGTACATTGGTATTCTAAGGAGTATGTTGTTAAGCCAGTAGCATTATAACTGGGTCATACACATATGACTGTGAATGTGTGGGGTAGTATGCACACACACACGTGTGTGTTTTGTAAGTCCACATCACTTCCCTGAGTTATATCATACCTGGGTTTTGTCAGGGCATTGTCCTATGCCTTTGTAACACCTTGATGTTGACCTTATTTCAGAATGAGTTTGTGGTATCACTGGAAGAAAACTGTCCTAAGAATTAGAAAACTAATATTTTAGTCCTGGCCTTTCTAACTGATTGCTGTGTAAACCCATTTTTCTTCATCTGTGAAATGGGGATAATAAAATCTGCCCTTAATAATGTCAGGAAAAAAAACCAAGGGTTGGTGAGGATGTGGAGAAATTGGAAGCTTCATATGTTGCGGTAGGAATGTAAAATAATACATCCAATATGGAAAACTGGGTGGTAATTCCCCACAGGTTAAACAGAGAGTTATACCCAAAGAAAACAAGCCAAATGTCCATCAGTTAATGAATGGATAAACAAAACATGGTCCATCCATACAGTGGGATATTATTCAGCAATAAAGAGAATGAAATACCAATACTTGGCTATTACATGGCTGGAGCTTGAAAACATTATACTTGAAAGAAGTCAGTCACTAAAGGGCACATGTTGTGATTCCATTTGTATGACATATCCAGAATAGGTAAATCTATACAAACAAAAAGGAAACTAAGGGTTGAGGGTAGGAGATAAGAGAAAAATGAGGACTAACTGCTAATGGGCTTCTTTTTGGGGTGAAGAAAATTTTCTGGAGTCAAATAATGATGATGTCTGCACAGCTCTGTGAAAATGCTAAAAAAAAAAAAAACAAACCCACACTGAATCGCATAGTTTAAAATGGTCAATTTTATGTTATATGAATTGTATCTCAGTAAAAAAATTTTAAAAACTCTGCCCTTCTTATATCAGAGAATTGTTGTAAAAATGAAATAAAACTGCAAAGTTCCATAGAATCGAAATCATATTCAGTAATCCATGTCACTGCATAGAGAAGAACACAGGCATCAGTGTTTGTAACTAGATAAAGAGGGTTTGCATGAAAATTATCTTTATGTCCAGTCATGGGAAAAGTCACATAGAGGTCTGTTGTCACTCAGGACACTTGCTGTGAAGATCTTTACAGAAAAGTTATAAACTGCACAAGAAAAAAAATTATTTTAAAGAATGGAAGGCACAGGAGAAATGTAGAGAAATAGGGTTTTCTGTTGGGACTTGCCACTATCTACTTTATATGTTAATAGTAATTGTATTATAACTGCAAAACCCTGGCTGGACCACACAACCCTGACAGTCAGAAGCTGCATTCGGTTCATCTCCGTTTTTTCAGACCCCTGGACACAGTGCCCTGCCTACAGTGAATACTCAACTGAGTATTCTGAGTTGAGTATACATAACTGAGTATGGTCTCAACTGAGACCAGATGAGCGTTGCTGAGACCTTTTCTTTTCTTTCTTTTTCTTCTTCTTTTTTTTAATCAATATTTTATTTGGAACACTAAGCAAAGTCTATAGGCTACTGAATGGACTTCAAGCACCACCCTAAGGGCCTCCAGTGCTTTTCCTTTCTTGTTTAAATGAAGAAGAATGTAAACTCACCTCAGGAAGCTAGGCATAGGCAGGACTGAAGTCAGTTCATTCCATGCAGCCTCTAGGCCACCATGGTGTGTCCTCTCACAGACTGTCTTTTTTCAGAGCTGTGCTCTGCAAACTCTCGAGGTGTGATTACTCCACAGTCCTTCCTACCCTTTTTTGCCCTCATCCAATCTGAACTCCCTGCAATACTTGACACCAGGACTATTCCTTTAGGATTCCCGTCTCTCTTGGCTTCCAGAATAATTCTCCATTCTCTTTAATTCCTTCCAACCTGGCTGTACCTTCTTAATAAGTCTTGGCAGTCACCACTCCTGCTTAAGCCCCTTGTGACTTCCTTCAATCACCCTCTGCTCTTCTTGAACAGCAAAATGTCTTTCCTTAGCAGTGTCAGTCAAGCCCTAATACTTTGGCAGTGTTGGGGCTTAAATTACTACTTACGAGTTCCTGATTCCCAAATGATAGCTCCAGCTAGGACCTTTTTCTTGATCTTCATAACTAAATATTCAACTACTTGATAGAAAATTCCACTCTGTTCCCCAAAGTGCCCTCAGTCTTAGTGTGACTGGGTTAACCTGCTTGAATTCCTATAGCCAACACCTTTGTGAATGTCACCAACACAACTGTGATGTGCAGCTAGAAATCCAGGAATCATTCTAGACTTCTCTATCTCACTCCTCTCTCTCTCCAGTGAATCATCTGTTGCAGTCCATTTGACCTCCTTAATATCTCTCATATCTTTCTGTCTTCTCACTAAACAGACCCTAAACAAGTATCTGGGTTTGTGAAATTTATTGTGGAGTTCATTTTTCCCAGGAAGCACCATGAGGGAAATGAGATGGGAAAGAGGAAAACCTATAATGGATGTGACAGTAAGGAGATTATTACTGATGGAACCTGGGGCAGTCTAGCCGTGGAATCTCTGAGAAACCATGTAGATAGAACCCATTTCAGAATTGTTCCACCAGGGGATAAGGAAGCTGGGGTATTTCTCTACCAACCCTGCACTCCTTGTTAGAGGTTGCCCCCATACAGGAGGAAAAACAATGTTCCCTCTCCCCTCTGAGTTCTTAACTTGAGACTCCTGTAATAAAATACAAATCAACAAGAGAAAAACAAATAGAATTTTATTAATAGGTATACCCCATATATACATGGGAGAGATCCAGGAAAAAATAAGTAACTCAAAGAACTGGCTTAGAATTCAGGCTTAAGTATCATCTTAATAGAGGAAGGAGAGAGGGGACAGAGACCTCTAAAGGGAGAGTAAATGATTTTTAAGAAAGAGGATGGGTCTTGGAAGAGTAGATGGGAGATAGGATAGTTTGTGACAAAGTTTGTCTGGATATGGTGTCAGTTTCCAGTATTTTCTCCTATGATAAGGGTCAATCCTCCCTAGGTGATGAAACTCCAAGGAAGGGGATCTATGACAGTTGAGTTCCTTTTGGATATCAGTCTTCAGGCAGACAGGAAAATTCAGAGAAAGACTCTCCTAGTATTTGCTGTTTTTTAAGTGCTTACAGCTCAAAATTATCAATATACCAAATCATTTGGTTTATCCCAATAAACCAAAATTATCAATATATCAAATATACTTTGGTATATTGATACCCATATTTTGGGGGTAGCATGTCCTGAAATCCTATGGTTTTATTTTGGGGTGGCATAATCTACTCCCCTTTGCCCCTTGCATGAAGAGTACTACAGCCAGAAATCACCCTCAGGCCAACTTGGGGGGCCATCGGTGTGGATGGAAGTTATCTGCAGAGGACCTCTGGGAGGGCCGGGGGAAAGGAGACAGCTGGGAGCCTCTGCTATACTGTCCTATCTATTCTATCCCAGCTACCGTTCCCCATTACTTCTCAGTTAAACCACTGAGCTGCTCTCCTTGAAGTTTTAGGGTTTCTTAAACCTTTATTTTTAAGTTTTTACACATCCTGCCAGAATGATTGTGTTAATGATCTTTAACACAGCATACCTCCTTTCCCTTTAAATAGAGATCCTTTTTTTTTTTTTAAGTTTAATTTTATTTTTTCAGGGTTCCAAGATTCATTGTTTTAAATAAAGATCTTTAAGAGCACCCCATAGTTTTCAGGATGAAGTCTGATTACCTTAGCCCATGCTTCCCAAACCATATGTAAGTTTGGTGCCCAGGGCATCCAGGGCACCATAGCAAACTCAGAGAGGTAAGGCAGGTTTTCTTTCAATTTTGAAAGAAATACAGATGCTCAATATCTGTTAGACAACATGTGAAATATTAGTGTCAAGGTAATCCACAGTTTCAAAATTAGAACATACAGCATCCCTTTCTGTGAAAACGTATTATTCCCAAGCTGGGTTTTTGACTGTTATTGTGATAAAAAGGGAATACCAAATGAAAATCTATGTGGAACAGGAAATGTGGATGGCAGAGTCCAGTCTGGTTCATATGGCTACTGAGTTGTTAGTACATAAATACTTCAATTGTTTGGATGCAAATACTTAAGAAACAAGACCCCTGGGACCTGGGTGGTTCAACTGGTTGAGCATCCCACTTGATTTTGGCTCAGGTCATGATCTTAAGGTCTTTGGCTCGAGCTCTTCATCAGGCTCCACACTCAGCACAGAGTCTGCTTGAGAGTCTCTATCTCCCTCTCCTTGTATCCCTCACCACCTCTCACACCCTCTCTCTAAAGAAATAAATAAATAAAATCATAAAAAATTTTAAAAAGACCCTTAGTCATCTAATTTTGGCTAATGGGCAGCCATACCGGAGACACTGAGGGTGCTGTGAACTGAAAAACCGGAGAACTGGAGACCCTCTGCCCGAAGCACATTGTGTAAGGTTGTTGCCAAACTCTTACACATCTGCTCCTACCCTCAGATACAAATTTTTCACTCCATGGAAGATCTGGGAAGGTCATCAGACCTCTGTTCCTTAGCATGAAACTTTTCCTCTGTCAAAGTTACGTTTCTTAGTCCCTTTACTCTTGTCAACTAGCCCTCCACAATTCATCTTAAGGAGCACTTGTGCTGGAATGAGATTCCCCTGACTGGTGCTTTTTGCCCCAGCTGTGATTTACATGCCCCTGGGGCCCCACAGCATCCGTGCATAGCTCGTGTGTGCTGCTCTGTGTGTGTGTGTGTGTGTGTGTGTGTGTGTGTGTGGTGATTTACTTGTTTGTCTGCCATGCTAGTCTGTGTGTTCCATGAGCTTCGTGACCATTGATAGTTTATTTGCTATGATCTTGCTGGTGTTTTTATTAGGATCGTGTTAATTTAACTTATCATTAACCAGCATGAGTGCCTAGCATGGTATGGTTTCTCTAAAAACTGAGTGAATGAATCCAAGAATGAGGATGAATGTAAGAAAGAATATGAAACTATAATAATTAGCCTCTACTCTTTTTCTTATTTACATTTTGAACATTTTATATCATGGTACCTTTGTATATGCCAGAGGATCTTTTGCATGTCACCCTCTGTGTCTAGAAAGATCTTCCCTCCTCCTTCACCTGGGTCATTTGCTTTCCTCATCCTTTGTATCTCAGCTCTGTCTTTTCTTCCCTGGGTAAGTTCTACATTTATATTTGTATGATTATGTGAATATTTTCTTCTTTCTCCCTCAACTACAAGCTCCGTGAGGGCAGGGAAAAGGTCAGTCTTGGGGTGCCTGGGTAGCTCAGTGGGTTAAGCCTTTGCCTTCAGCTCAGATCATGGTCTCAGGGTTCTGGGATCAAGCCCCGCATCAGGCTCTCTATTCAGCGGGAAGCCTGCTTTCCCCCCTCTCTCTCTCTGTCTGCCTCTCTGCCTACTTGTAATCTCTGTCTGTCAAATAAATAAAATCTTAAAAAAAAAATAAAATTTGTTTAAAAAAAAAAGGTCAGTCTTGCTCACCACTAACATCCACAACTGAGCATATTGCCTAACATGTAGCAAGAACTTAGTAAATATTTGTGGAATGAGTGTAGATGAATAGATGAATGATTAACCTGAAAGCCTAATTTGTACATATCAAGACTCAGTGACTATTCTAAAGAGAGTAGTGAGATGAAGTTTTTCCTACAGGAAGTGGGAACATTTCTGGCTTTGTGAAAACAGAAAGCACCTTAGGTAAGGGAGGATAAGTATCGGAATTTTAATTTTGAGTTAGAAAGAAATCAGGAACTCTTTTAGGTAGGGGTCAGATGATCAAAATAGGTGAATACAATATCCAATACTCTATTTATTTAACCACTTGCAATATTTCAATTCAAAATGGATTCCTTTGCCATTGAAAAGCTGCCATGTTTTCATTTGCTGGAAAGTGACAAAGTTAGATAAATGATAATGGGATGTCTGTTCATTCCTTGGTTAGAAGTCCTCAGACTTAAATGCTCCTCAGTGCAAATTCTCACTGAATAAACATGAAGTGTACTGTTTTACAACATGCTGCTCAATGAAATTGTAGCACATTTGGCACTACTGAGCATCTTAGGATGAGGAGAAAGAAAACAGTAACAACAAAAGCCCATAAAACAAATTGTGACCCCTATAGCCCTTAATGAAGGACTATGAAGTAAAATGGACTGTTACACCAACTTTAGAGAAGATTGCAAAGATTGAGAAAAGTTGGATTTTCAGATAATTTCCTTGTTCTCAATGATATTTTATTAACATTTGTTTCTTCTGTCACCCTTCTTCCTGTCTTATTTTCTTTTTTCCTCATTTTCATTTCCAAGTGAATAGCTTAAAAAAAAAGTCAGTACTAACCTATTTTATAACCTATTTTATTTTCAAATTTAAGAGATTGATTCTTAGGCATCAAGATACTATTCTAAATTTTTAAATGAAGAAAGTTCTAGGTAACAACCAAAGAAATATAACTACCCACCCCACAGTTAATTAAATGTCTCTGAATTGCTACTATTTGAGGTTGATAAGCCCCAAGTATGAATTCTTTAGCTCAAAGTGGGAAGTTATATTAAGAAGACAATAGAAAAGAAAAATAATTAGGTAGTCTTTTGTAAGAGGGTGCATAAATGGTGTCTGTGTAGCCCTGACTAACTTTGTCAGTCAGTGTGTTTATTTCAAGATTCAGTCATTTGAGGTGTTTACTGTTATGTAGATTTTAGGCACTGCCTAAACAAAGGGCTAATGTAAAGATCATTTTGTTGCATGCATTTCTGTGAATTAATTTTGAGCAGATATACTAGGCTTCTGTTTTATTTGTGCCGATGGGCATTTTTTTTTTTAAAAAACTAAGTTTTATATATTGCTAATTTAAAAACTCATCTTGACGTTTGTTAAAAACTAGGGTATTTGAGATTGTATGGAAGGAGCATCTAGTTCAGTCCTGAATCAGTCAGGTTGGCCCAGGTCATACTGAAGGGACTCCAGCATTTCAGTGGCTGCCAGCCACAGAAGTCTGGAGTTCACATGGGCTGCGTGTCCATCATGGGCAACTGTAGCTCTATCCCCTTCATGCTGGGATTAGGCCGACAGGGCTACCTCTTGCTAGAATGTTGCACAGCAGCCAAAGTGAAAGAGAGAAAGTAATTCTTAATCTGCACATCACTTACGCTCCCATTTCATTAATTAGAATGAGTTTTATGGCCATACCTACACTTAGTAGGACAAGGAAACAAGGAAATATAATCATCCCTCAGAGAAAAGGTACCAACTATTTGTGAAAAGTCAACCACTCACTTCTTCATTTTCTTGGATGTGAACACATCACCAGAAAGATTAAGCAATTTGCCCAGGATCACTGGCAGAGCTGAGATTAGAACTGGATTCCTGTTTCTCTGTCTCCTCAATGCTTCCATGTGCAAACTTTTGGACAGGCTGTTGTAGTGGGAGTCCTAAGAAAAGGATGCCATCTAGAGAGGTTGTCTACGCACCAGGGCCTGTCTCATGCCATGGTATCACTTAGACATGGACGGCTCATTCTCTCTTTGGACCTGTAGTTCCAACATTTGCTTTTTTTTTTTTTTTTTAAGATTTTATTTATTTATGTGTATTTGAGAGAGAGAGAGAGAGAAAGCATGAGAGGATGGGAGGGTCATAGGGAGAGGCAGACTCCCTGCTGAGCAGGGAGCTCAGTGCAAGACTCAATCCTAGGACTCCAGGATCATAACCTGAGCAAAAGGCAGTTGTCCAACCAACTGAACCACCCAGGGGCCCCCCAACATTTGCTTTTGTTACAATATTCTGTATCAGTCAGGATACAGTCAGTCAGACTCTAATTGATCATAGAATTAGAGCCATTATAAATTTTGGTGTCAGGAATTATATTTGCTATATATTTGTATTTATATATTTATATATACTTATATATTTAATATAGGAATTAGAACTTAAATCGTGTGAGAGGAGCTAGACAAGGGAAGACTCAAAGGAGTCACAAACCGGTTACTCCAATAAGCAAGTAGGTCCAGTCACCAAAATAGGATTGTGAAGAGAAGGTTTATGAGAATCTAATGGGAATCTGGGCTTCTGTGTAGCTATCACCCCTGAAGGACCAATGTATTATCTCCCCATGTTCAAGCATCTGTGGCCACTGTGGCAACAGGGGGTCAACAGGCCCAGAAATTGGTAGAGGAGAGTGAGAACCAACCTGAAACTCATAGACTCCTAAGTGCAAGATTGTAACTGCATCTAATATCACAACCTTCAGAGAGTAATGGCTGCAACTTTGCTTCTGCCCTTCAAATCTAACATGGAAATCATATAGGGTATGGATTCTAGAAATAGTTCCAGCTTAAACAACCACACAGAACAACCTTTTTGCACATTCCAAGTTTAAAGAGGCCTAGGCAGACCAATGCCAACCCAAATGTATTAGTTTCCTCCTCTTGCTATGATAAATTACTATAAACTTAGAGGCCTACACCCACACAGACTTATTTTATTACATATCTGGAGCTTAGAAGTCCAAAATAGGTCTTTCTAAGCTATAATCAAAGTGTTGGCAGTGCTGTGTTCCTTCTGGAAGCTCTAGGGGAGAATCGATGCATTGTCTTTTCCAGTTTCTAAAGCCCATATCACTACAACTTCCGTGTCTGTCATCACATCTTCTTTCAATCTGCCTCTCCTGTCTCTCTCTTTTCTCTTAAAACACTGGTGATTACATTGGACCCACCTGAATAATCTAGGAAAATCCCTCAACTCAAAAATCATTAACTTAATCACATCTACAAAGTCCTTTTTGCCATGTAAGGGTAACATATTCACAGATTCTCGGGATCGAATGTGGATGTCCTTGGAAGACCAGTTTTCTGTCTACCATACTAACTCATAAGATCCTGACGGTCTATAGGAAGGGTTGGCAAAATAATAAATAATATGTGGGCCAAATATGGACCATTGCCTGTTTGTGTAAGTAAAGTTTTATTGGCGAACAGTCATGCCCTTTTAAAATATATTGTCTTTGGGGGCGCCTGGGTGGCTCAGTGGGTTAAAGCCTCTGCCTTCGGCTCAGGTCATGGTCTCAGGGTCCTGGGATCGAGCCCGGCATCGGGCTCTCTGCTCAGTGGGGAGCCTGCTTCCCCCTCTCTCTCTGCCTGCCTCTCTGCCTGCTTGTGCTCTCTCTCTCTCTCTGTCAAATAAATAAATAAAATCTTTATAAAAAAATAAAACATATTGTCTTTGGCTGCTTTTGCACTATGATAGCAAAATTGAGTAGTTGGAACTGAGACCATCTGACCCACAAACCTAAGATATTTACTGTTGCACTTTTTGCAGCAAAATTTTCCTGACCCCTGGTCTATAGGCCAAAAGGTTGATTTGTGGGTATAGAATAAGAAACTTGGGTATATAAGAGCCCCTAGAAACTTCAGATTTGTAAGATAATGTATTATCTCCCTATGTTAAATCTATGTGCAAAGCTAAATTATAAGGTTAACTACAATGGGAACATCTCACACCATTAGTAAGATAGTGAACACTAGTATATCTAGTTAGGAGCATGGAAGCTACCACCTGCACTATAGCCATGGGCCTCCCCCCTGGGCTGGATGCTCATGACCATGGGTGAGAACATCCCTTCTCCTAAGACAACTGTAGACAACTGTAGAAAACTGATAGTCTCACTCTTTAGAGACCTTTTGCGCGCTGAATGTCACAGTCTTCATTTCATTGAGGAAAAAGGGAAATAAGGACTACATTCACAGACTATTCACCATGATTAGAATTTGAGTATTACCTCAAATTGTGCAGCCACCCAGGCAAAGCTTAAAGTGGATTGTTTTATTTTATTTTATCATGGGGTGATTTTGTTTATTCAGGTTCATTTTATATGATATTATTTTCCAAAATAACCTCATCTTCAAATTTTATAGATCACTCTGTCCTCTATCCTTTGTATCACCTGCAGATGAGTTTTCCTTGATATAACTTATAAGACTTTAATGTTTTCCTTTCCATCATGCTTCCATTCAGTTAGTTTCAATAGGGAGGAACACTTATCTTAAAATGTCTTTTCCACTTGCAAGGAAATTAATGAAACCTTCAATGCACAGTTTTAACCTGGTTATGTGGCTTATCTCTCTATGCCTTGTGAGACAAAGGAGTGAGATTTCACTAGGTTAAGAGATATTTGATTAAGTTTCTCCTCCCATTCAAAAAAATTTGTAAATGGTGCAAATTCCATTAACTATCTCTAGGACTTTTCATCATAAAGGAGAAGATCAAGATGTGTCAGCCAAAATAATTAATAACTTGCTAGGTGTTCAAATGCAAAGTGATCTTTTGAAACGTTCATTGTCTTCAGTTTTGGAATCATATGTTGCTTAGCAGCACAGTGGGGAAGATTGGGTCTATAGAGCAAACTGACTAGATTTGAATATCACCTTTCCATTACCTAACTGTGCCACTTCATCAAGGTGGGTTATGTTCTGAGACAATATTCTCATCTGTAGAGCAGGGACATAAGTAGCCTTTCATCAAGCATAAATCTAAGAGCTCATACATGTAAGTACTTACAGTAGTGCCTGCTAACATGTACATTAGTTGGGTCCTTCATTCATCTAACAAATAAGGGGCTAACTACTCCACATTATAAGCATTACAGTAGCTCCGTGAGATTTTATCTTTTTTTTAACAGACAAAGAAATTGAGGGTCCAAGTAGTTAAATAATTTGCTGAGGATCATAAGTCTAGAAGACTGCCGAGCTAGAGATAAAATTCGGTTCTGTTTGATATAAACATCAAGCCTGTGGATTTAACCTACCATTTGCAAAACATTAATTCCTTGAATTGTGAGCCATTTAAGGCCAAGGCATAGCATTCTTTAGCAATTCAGAAGCTGGTAACTGAGTGAACACAATATGGGGGGACCTCAACTAACTGAAGTCCTTGCAAATAGATTATCTGGACAGTCTAGTTTCTGAAAAAGCTTTAAGTATTTGCCAAAACTTTAAAATAATACTTAATTTGGAAAGAACTCTCTCTAAAATGTAGTATACATTTCCCTGTCTTCTTAAACAGATTATATTGAACATGATTTAAGATTATATTGACATAGTCATTTATCATTATGAGCTTCGTTTTTATCCTGTATTTTAATATAGGAATATTCTGAGAGCTTATTGTAATAAAGAGGGATATTATTAACCTGGACTATTATGCACTTTAATTCTTGTGCTTGATTTGTCAAGTTTTAGGTGTTTCCTGTCCCAGTGGTTGCTACTTCTTGTCAGTGTTCCTGTTTGTGCTGTTAACATCTCAGAAGTCCACCAGAAAAATCTGTTGATCAAACAAACCTGGGTTTATTAAACTTACCGTAAAATGACAAATCACCCTCTTTAGTGTTTCAAAATGAGGAAATTTGGATAGAATATTTATAGTGTAGGATATAAACTGGGTGATGGTATGAACCTGGATGATTTTAAGATGGGTCTTGTAAAGAAATGACTGGCATTTGATAGACATTAAGGCCATAATAGCTCTGGACTGGTGGGCAGAGCAAGATGAGAGATCTAAAGTAACTCTTGATGATTAAGCTCTTGATATTAATAAGCAAGTTATTTCAGTTGGTTCACAGTTGCATTTTAAAAGAACCTGTATTTCCTGGAGTAAGAAGCTAAGTGGTTTTTCCCTGGTTCCAATATTGAAATAGGCAAGTATGTTTGATCCCACGGTTATTGTAGTACAAGGATAAGAGAATATATTGGTTTAGTTTCTCTCTTGCCTCTATCACTTGGTACTTCTATATGCTATGGAACCAGAAACAACAACCAAAAAACTGAACTTGTGAATCAACAGAAAATTATAGAAACTACGTGGTAGCCTAAGAAGTGGATTCATGTGCAAGTATTTTGTGTTTAAGCACAAACCCTTAATTCTTGCTTAATTCCTGGAGGGTTTCTTAAAGTCATGTAACCAACATTGTTGACTAGCTGAGCATCCATTAGGTATCTATTATTGTCCTGAAATAATAGATGTGTAAGTTCTAGCAGAAAGTGAATTAATAATTCTCCAAAATAGTGCTTGTTGGTTTTTTTCAACTTTCTTAATGTTTTATTTGTTTATGTTGAATTTTCACAGCTTTTAGTGTCCTTTTCTTTTGTGTTTGAAAATTTATAAAGTGATGTTGTTCAGATGCCAGATTTTTTTTTTAACTATGACATTTAGAATGTCTGGGGATTTTATCCATACTTTCTGAAAAGTTCTTCTAGATCCTTAAGCTACATTATTGAAGTAAGAAGTCTGAGACATTAGGATTTGGTGTTGAATGTACAGAAAATAAAATTATTGAGCAACTCTAAAGTATATAATTAATACCTAAAATAAAATGCATATTGTTTAATCTCTGCAGTCTAGCAATTAGAAAATAATAAAAAAGATTAAAGGTTCTAATCATGTAGTGGCAAATTGGGAAAAAATGAATTTGACTCATTACTTAAAACTTTTAGCTGTTTATAGTAATTTAGGCCAACTGAAGAATAAAAAACATATTCTGGCCAGCATAATCCTTTCCAAGAATGATGTTTGGTAAGAAGATATAGAAACTGATCATACAAGGCTTTTGAAGCCCTATTAACCATGGAATTTTCAGTGAAGTCACATGGATATTATAGACTTGGATTTATTTTGAAATGGCAGAAATTCCTTAACATTTGAAGTCTATTTTGGTTACTGCTGTCAATGTCTGTTTTTTCTTTTACTCTTTCTTTCTTTCTTTCTTTCTTTCTTTCTTTCTTTCTTTCTTTCTTTCTTTCTTTCTTTCTTTCTTTCTTTCTTTCTTGTCACATATTCAGTACTATAATTTGTTGGCATTTGGCCCAGAAAAGAAGCCAATTTTCAGGAAAAAAAAAGATCTTACTAGCTTTATACATGAAGAAACAAGTTCAAATTTTATTGTTAAATCAACTTTTTTTCATGCAGGGAGAATCTCTGGAAACCATACTGTAGATGACAATGTGGCCTCTTTCCTTTCTCTTAGCTGATTTTCCTATTTTTGACTAGGATATGTTAATACAGTAATATCCTAGTCAAGAATGGAATATATAATATATAAGATATATGATAGAATATATATATATACAGACATACTACATATATATATATATATATATATACATATACATATAAACACACACACACACATATATATCTTTTATTAAATATAGGGGACAAAAAGAAAACTTGTTTATACATCTGAATCTTAGGTAGAAATAGAATATATATATAGGTTAGGATCCATTTTGTATTAGGTAGCATGAATTAAAACCTTAAATTTAGGGATATAGATGCCAAACTAAGGAGGGACAAATATTAAGTTTCTGGGGCCAAATGTAAGTTATTATGCTCCATTGATTTATGAGTGCAGTTGTGAAATTAAGTTCAGCAACATATAAATAGCATTTATTGAGTACCTATTAAGTTCCAGGAACCCATGCTGGGTGCTGTAGATAGAGAAATAAAAGTCTGTGATTCTGGAAGTTTTGCAGTATGATTAAAAAGTAAAACCAGTTATTAAACAATATGATAAGTAACATAAGTAATATATATAATATATAAGTAATATAAAAAATTTGATTACTACTGAAGTATAATTTTCAAAACATTAAAACTGTGGTTTTGCAGAAACAGAAAAATATCAAAGATTTTGTTCAACTCATTAAGAGAAACAAGATGATAGAACCAATTCAGAAAGCATTTGAGGCGCTAGATATGTATAGGCAATTTAATAAAGGAATATTAAGATAAGATTCCTAGGTTAGGTATAAAACTAGTCAGTTTTCTACAGGACAATAAAGCATAACTTTTGAAATTATTATTTTTCCTGAATATATATTATTTTCTTCTCTCCTTAATAAAAATCTACAAAATAGCAGGTAGCCTCGCTATATTTGGGATCTTTTTTCAATAGTAATCAGTTGAACAAAGTGTGTTCTCCCTAGATAATTCTTGGGTGGGCCTTTGCTCCCGGGTCACATTATACTATTTTTTTTGCTTAATTTTCAAGTCTTGTATCTTATTTTATTAATACAAAAATTCGGGAACAATGAAATGTGGGAGAAAGGAGGGATAGGGGGATTCCAAGTGGAGGAAAGTTAAGGAGAGAATATGTCTGAGGTAAGGCTCCTATAAATTAAGAGAAAATTTCCAGTGAGACAAAGTCTTATGGGGGCTGGAGGGATGGTAATAAGTAGAAGGAAGAGTGAAATAGGTGAATTCCAAGTGCCATTTCATGAGCAGTTTTCTACTACTATTATGACAGATGACTACTTTGACTAGGGACCAACGTATAAGAGATATTTATTTGATATTTGATTGTATTTGTTGTGGTGGTGGTTTTTTAAAAAGTCAGAAAACCAAATCATCTGTGTGCTGGCAAGGAGTTATAAATTAGTTGTTTTTAAAGCCATAAATTCATATGTCAGAACATTGAAACTATTTTGGAAGAAAATGCTAAGGACAGAGAAAGCAGAAGACAGTGAAGACAGAGAAGATTGGGATCCAATCAGGCACTAAAAGTGAGCAGAGAGCCTCAATTTATCAGCCATACTTCTGAAATTCCCTTTCTTCCCTCACATCCCCCATGGGTCTTTTCTCTCTCTTCCTTTTTTTTTTTTTTCTCTTCTGTACCTTTTTTCTCTTACCCCAGACACAGAATGAAATTTGGGTGATATCACAAAAAAAAATCTTTTTTTTAAAGATTGTTTGATTGATTGATTGATTTGACACAGAAGGAGGGATCACAAGTAGGCAGAGAGGCAGGCAGAGAGGGAGAGGGAAGCAGGCTCCCTGAAGAGCAGAAGCTCGATGCTGGGCTCAATCCCAGGACTCTGACATCATGACCTGAGCCAAAGGCAGAGGC
>CM053610.1:32692180-32757306 GCA_028646535.1 Procyon lotor
GCCCACAATTGTAGACTGATACTCCTAAGTTGCAGAGGAGAAATCAATCACTTAGCTACCCATGCTGCCTCTTTCATCTCTGGGCCTTCAGGAGAAATTGCCTTTTCCTCACTCTGAGATCTTTTATGCCTGCTCAGCAGTTTTCATACAAAGCCAAAATCTCACCTTCTTTGGTGGCTTTCATTTTTGCGGTTCATGGTATAGAAGGTGTCTGCATGGCACCCCATGACTATTATTTTTACTAAAAATTTTGAAGTTTTTTCCATATTCTCTACTGGATATTTGGGAACAACTCATGGACTGCTGAGAGTTCAGGGACCTTCACTGCTCAGACACAGGCCTGATCCTACAGGTCAAACCCAAGTCGCCTCTGTCTAGGGATAGCTTTGTGCCCTAAAGGTCACTTCTTCCCTTTGGGACCCTGTCCGTATGGACTCAGAGCAGATCAATGACTTTTCCAAGCTACCTTGGAATCTTGTGCTTGCATTCTGCCTAGAATTTACAGTCCCACATGGAAGGATCAGCTTATTCATTTGTTTCCCTTAACAGAGGACCATTTACCACCACCAAACTACCTGCATTTTGACCTAGAGATTTCATATTCAGTAAATTTGATGTTTACTGTATGTCAAATCTACCACTTTTGAGGGCCCTCTATACTGTTTTCCACAGTGGCTGTACCATTTCCACCAACAGTGCATTTCCCTTTCCTCCACATTCTTGCTAACACTTGTCATTTCTTGTTTGTTTTCATGATAGCCATTCTAACAGGTGTGAGGTGACGCCTCGTGATGGTCTTGATTTGCATTTTTCTTATGATTGGTGATATTAAGTACCTTTTCATGCACCTGTTATTCATCTGTAGATCTTCTTTGGAAAAATTTCTATTTTGATCCTCCCCCTAGTTTTAATTGAATTCTTTGTTTTTACCTATTGGGTTGTGTAAGTTGGGGAAACAGAACCTAATTTCAGCACAGATACCACCTTTTCATAAATGTACTTCAAGTGCACAGAAACTTATTGTAGCTAGAATGCAAGGAGAAAGCAGAGTGTCCTGGACAACAATTTACATTTGAGAAATATTCACAAAACACTGGGACACATGCAAAAATAAAGTTCAGGGTAAGGGCTCTTAAAATAAAAGTATTTTGGAATTGCATTATTATTTTACTTGGTTGAATTTTTATGCCTAATGAACACCAGTGAAATAACTTGTGCTAAGTGTTCTACTGTTAAATTCTCCTACTGTGAAAGAAACCCAGCTGGTAAACACAGCTGTCTGAAATACCTTCCTAGGGAGACACACCGATCCATATTGTGCTCAGGCAATTCTAATTTCCTGGATTCTGTGAAGAAAATATGACTATTGTTATTATTTTTTAAAAGATTTATTTATTTGTTTGTTTTAGAGAGAGAAAGAGAGAAAGCACACAAGTGGGAGCAAGGTCAGAGGGAGAGGGAGAGAGAAAATCTCAAACTGACTCCATGTTGAGTGTGGAGCCTGACACAGGGTTCCATTTCGTGACCCCAAGATCATGACTGGAGCCAAAAATAAGAGTTGGACGCTTAACTGACTGAGCTACCCTGGCACCAGGGTTTTGTTTTTTTTTTATAATTTTTATTTTTATTTTTTATTAAAAGACTTATTATTTGAAATATACAGAAAAAAGAAAAAAAGAAAAGTTACATTTGATCCCAAATCAATTTAGGTGTCCATAGAATGAATATATGGTATTTGTTGACCATTCATTACCTCAACACTTAATTTTTTAATTATATAATATAGGAAATAAAGTTCTAGCTTTGTTTCCTTTTCTCTTCTCTATACACACATTTAAATAGCTCCATTTTATGTTTGTTTTACCAAGCCAGGGCTTGTAAAAGTAAAAGTACAAGCCAGGGCTGCAATGAATATTCCTACCCAATCATCTTTATGCATCTGTGCCATTATTTCTGTAAGACAGCATTGTTTGGGGGGGATAAACTTTTATTACTTTTGGATTGTAAAAAGTAAAATCTTCCCTGTAAATAATTTAGAAATAAAGTAGTAATCATTTTTAATGGTGTAGTAACAGTGAAAGAGTTGATCACACTGCATTAGTTTCACAGAACTCAGATTTCTGGACTTTGAAATCTCGCCAACCTTGCCTCATTCATTCAACAAATGCTGTGGAGTCTCTTCTGGGCCAACCACTATGTGGTGGCACCAAAGATTTGAAATGAAAATCCTTGCCCTTTAGGCAGGTGAGCTAGATTTATATATCAAGAAAATTTTATTATCCCAATATCAACCCTTTGTCTAGAATTTGTCAGAATTTTTGCTCCGGATTAAATGAGGTTAAATGAGATGAAACCTATAAAGCTCTTAGCACAGGGTTTCATACATAGTAATAGGTGCTCAAAAGATGTCATTGTGCTTATCCTTATCATCATTAATACTACCATCATTTTGAATTATTGCTTGTGGTTTTTCTAAACCACCTCTATGTAGGAATGTTCTCGGGGAATTCGAATAGGAGTGTTACCATGTTTGTGAAGTCCTATGTGACTTGTATTTAATCTTTTCTCATTAACCTCTCACTAGCTTCTTCAAGTTACTAAATTTGAAAATTCGTGTATGTTTTATTCTTATAGTTTGGTTTGCATTATTAATGGATGTGTAATAATTGGACAATGATTTGCACTTCAGCTCTGCAATTTCTATTCTTAGAAATCAAGCTAAAGCTCTACCTTCTCAGCTAGGGATAGCTGAACGGCCACTTTAACAGTCATGGTTGTCTGCAGAGAAGAGCCAGGCTCAACAGCCTGGCTTTCCTGTAAATCCCCAGTGTTTCTCCAAGATGTCTCTCCAAGGGTTGTATGGGCAGTTGTAAAGAAGGCAGCAACGAGGGCTCAAAATGCTGTGATCTTTCTGTCCATGTATATCTCTAAGGACTATTTAGAGGTTTTCTAAGCTCTGCAGGAAGGCCCAAATGTAAGCCATTAATGACACAGAAGAAAATATATTTTAAAGTTTCCCTCAGCTCTTGCCTTTAAGGGAAGAAGCTCCTACATTGCAGGTTTTAGGAAAAAAACAAACAAACAAACAAACAAAAAAAACCCTTAAGCTTTCTTCATTATCATTATTGAAGGAAACAGAATCCAACCTAAGCACAAATATTGCCTTTTTAAAAAATATGCTTCAAGGTCACAGAAATGTAGCCAGAATTCAAGGAGAAAGCAGGACATATTGGGCAACTATTTTACATTTGGAAAAAAAATCTGTAAAACTCTGGGACACCTGCAAAGCAAGGTCCAATAAGCTCTCTTACAGTAAAAGTAGAGTAATCACTGCTGTTTAATTTGGCTGAATTTTATGCCTAATGAAGGCAATGAAATAACTTGTGCCAAATGTTACAATTCTATTGGGAAAGAAGGCCAGCCACCGTCATTTCTTTGGGAGGAAGATGGAGAAAGAAGAGCTGCTTGGATTCAAGGGGCAGGGATAGGGGATAAATGTTCAGGATATTAGAACAGCACCCCTCCTTTGAGAGTTAATAACACGTTTTCATGTCACCCATATTTTGGGGTTATGGTGGGGAGGATCAATGAGGTGATGGAGCTCCGTGTGCTGCCTGTGTGTCATATGTATGTTGACCACTAAAATAATAGTTCAGTAGTTTTTGAAGGACACCTGTGGTATGTAGCACAGGAGCCTCTTTCTAATTTAAACCTTTTTATCATGAATTATTATAATAATATTTCTTCCCATTTATTAAGCACCTCCTCTGGCCAGACACATTTCCTATTTGTCTCTAAGATTTACTAAGTTCTGGAATGAAGGAACTTGAGACTTGGAGGAGAAGCTAAGCAAAACACCCAAAGACACAGGGCTACTAAAAGGCAAGGCTGGAAGGAATCTATACCCAGCGCTCCACCAAGGTTTGTTTTTTTTTTTTTCCATCTCATTCTGCTATTGAAATCCTGTTCACTTTCTCTATCTGACGTGCCAACATGGAAACAGTCAGTTGTCCTCCCCCCCCCAGTAAGGACACAATCCTGCCCTGAAGTTGGATTAGGGCGACTAATTAGGTCTTCTCAGAATGAGGATTACTGTTCTCTCACTCTTTCCTCGTGATTGGTCCCTAAGTCTGCTACAGTTCCCTTCTGGGTATGATGCAGGGGCTAAAATCTTTATCCTTCAAAACTCTGCAGCCCAGAACATAATATATGCATTGTTAGGCATCCCAAAGGCAGGGTAAGTTTTATAACTATAACATCACTGCAATATTTCAATATAGCTTGCTATCACTGGGACCCTGAGGCCTTTTATTCTGTCATACATACACATTTGTCACCATTCCCAGGCTTTTATTGGTACAGTTTATTTCTTTTTTCTTCCCAAGTGTACTTATTAAACACTATCCTGTTTATTTCTGCCCAGTTCTCTCATTTGTCACTATAGAGTGACCTTGACAAATTAGAAAAGTAAGTAGAAATCCCACTTCTTCAGAGATTCCCATTACCAGATCTCCTTCCTCCCTCCCTTCCTCCCTTCTTCTCCCCTTCCCTCCCTCTTTTCCTTCACCTGAGGCTTAGAGTTTAATATATCCAAGATCATACAGCTATAAATTCTATCCCAATTTAGATTCCCATACTCGATTGCTTTTCATCTAGTTCTCTAGACTCTGGATCCTCTGTGTAAAGTGTTGTCTATGAACCCACAGCATTAGAATCACCAGTAGGATTGTTAGTGATGCAGAATCTCAGGCTCCAGTTTTGAACTTCTGAGTTAAAGTCTGCATTTTAACAGGACTTCAAGCAATTCTAAAATCAAAGTTTGATAAACCCTAATCCAGATCACAGGAACCTATTTAACAGATAGTCAACCTTTCTTCTTGTCTAGCAGAATTCTGCTCACCTACCTGTCCTCCACATTACTCAAGGTCATTAGTCAGACTCCTATCAGGAAGATCTGATTTATTTCGCTAGTGAATGGATTGAGGGGGTGCGTCTTTGATCCAGTTCTTCCCAATGAGATGTTCAAGAAGTAGGCTCAGAAATTCAGGGGAAGGATTTCTTCCTCTTTATAATTAATCACACGGGAAGGAACAGTTTTTCTTTTGCTACTAGCTACTATGGTATCTTTTTAAGATGCCAGAAACTCCGGTAGTTGTTTTGCAGCTATGATGGGATGGGTGCCAAGGACAAACCTAACTGGGTGAAGTTGGCAGAGAGGAAATACAGAATGTAAAAGCCACCTCATTTCAGGATTCCTTCTTTTTGAGTTTGTTTGTTTATGTGCTTAATGGTTAAGTAAGCTGACTTGGGATGTTACTTGCAGCCAAAAGCATTCCCGCTGATACCAATTATGTTCTTCTTTGGTGATAAATGTCTTGCCAGAAATAGCATCAGCTGTTTGTTAAAGGCAAGATCAATTATACCAATTACCCCACTGAGAGACTGTTTGATCACAAAAGAAATTTATAAATTATGAGTCCTTTGTCTCTTTAAGCAAATTTCTGCCTTCACTTTTTCACTTGCACACTTTTCTCTCCTATTCTCATTTGCTATGTTTTCTTTTACGTAGGCTCTTGAAATATGCACATGCTTTAATTTTATCAGAAATATATCTTTGGTTTCTACTGCAAATCTACCATAAAAAGCAGATGAAAGAAAAGGAGAATAAAATTCAGAAATAATTCGGGAGTGGAGAACACAAAGAACTCAATAATTTGGTGTTTGGTTCTTTCTTAGTTTTCATTTAGTGCCCTGGTCATTTTATGATGACACTCATTTTCCTTGTCTTTAAATATTGGTCATTTGAAGACATAATGCTTAGTATAAATTTTCAAATAACTAGTAAAATTATTTCGTATAAAGCAGAAGTAGCCAATGTTATTTTTAATTGACTATTTTATATTACTTAAGTGACGTTCTGTTAACAAAAGCTGATGTATGATTTCTGGGAAGATTTATAACCCCCTACCCCCAACCAATTTCTGATTCTGTGTTGATTAATAACCTACTCTTGAATTTGGAATAACTGTAAAGCTGCTTCTCTAGCCTTAATGGGAATTGGCAAGGATGAGATTTTTTTTCAGCTACCTGAGAAAAACAAAGAATGAGTTCAGTAAGCTAAAAGAATCTCTTTATAGATCAGTAATGCCTACTAAGTACATCTCCTAGAGAAATATATATATATAAATAACTATAAAGATGGTTTTAGGAGAGTGACATCATCAAGATGGCAACATGGCTCATTCCCAACTGCAATCCCCCTTACAAGAAGACCATCTAGCAACTATCCATAGACAAGACACCACTGTACTAACCCTGAGTTTAGTATCCTCAGGACCACAGAGACTGAGAAGGACTATATTAAAAGAGTAGGAGAAACAGTTACACTCTGCCTGCATTGCTCCTCCTCCAGGCCAGCACAGTGATGTACTGAGCCTATGGTTCCATCAGTAGGAAAAGAGAGCCCCAGGTGGATATCCAACTCCCCCCACCATTACAGGACACTTCCTGCAAAGCCCATTCAGGTTTCACCTAAAGTGAATAAATGGGGGAATCTACACGGATAAACAAGTGGAGAGCAGACAGAGATGGAGAAGGGGGAAGGGACTTATAGCAGCCAGTGCTCAGATTTGGGTGGATTGAATTTCTTCATGTGGTGGTGTTCAAGCAGAGATCCTAGCCAGTGGCCCTGGCCATCTACAGAACCAAGCTGGTAGCCCCATCTGGACAAGGTGTTCATTTGGCAGTTCTGCCTGATTTGGGTGCCCAGCCAACAAACACTACTAACTGGAGTCTGTTCTATAGCCCTGGGCAGAGAGGCTAATTTACAGAGTTGGTCAATTACTGAGTATGGCCTGTAGTCCTGCTGGACCAGGAAGCCTGGCCAGAAAACCTGGATGGCTATGGAGCCCATCCTACAGTCCTTATCTGGGAAGGAAGCCAAGCCATCAGCGCTGCCAACTGTTGAGCATAACCTCTGGCCCCACATAACCAGGGAGCCTGAACAGTGGCTTTGGGCAGGCTCAGAGCACAGCCTACAGTGCCACCGAGCTATAGAGTCTAGTTTACAGCTCTTCCCTCTAGCGGAGCCCACCCTAAGGCCCTACCCAGGTACTGAACACAGCCTGTACCCAAGCCCAGCAAAAAGCCCAGCCATTGCCCCCACCCAACCATGAGCATAGTTTGCAGTCCCAACTGATAAGGGAGCCTGGATAGGGACCCTGCCTGACCACAGAGCACAGTCTCTGGTCCACCTGACTGTGAAATACAGCTTCATGCCATTCTCAACCAGAGAGCCCAGCCAGCAGCCAATCTGATCATGAAGAAACCAGCCTGTAGCTTCACCCTATTTCATGGTGTAGCCTGCACCTCACTTAAACATGGAGTCCAGCCAGTGACACCACTTAGTCAGGGAACATAGCCTGAGACCACACCAGACCAGGAGCAACTGGGGAGCCCAGCCTGTAGCCCTGTCCAGTCACAGAGTCCAGCCAGTGGTATCACCTTGGCCAGGAACACAGCCTGCAGTATCACCAAACACAGGTGATTGCGGAGCCCCATTAGTGGCCCCACCTGACTGCAGAGCACGCCAGCAGCCTTGCCCAATCAGGGAGGCCACACAGTAGCCCTGCTTCAACATGCCTATCAAGCAGGCCCATCACTCGGCAAAGCCCAGGCAGCAGCACCCATCCCTTTACCTCAGAGCACAGGGAGTAGCCTTGCGCAACTGGAGACTCCAATAGCAAGCCCTGCCTGGCCATAGATGCTACCAGCTGACCTGTTCAGTACCTCAAGCCGAGGGACTGTTGACAATCTTTCCATGCCAAAGCAAACCTGTAAAGTTCAGAAGAGAAGACAGCTTACTCAAATGCATAGATGCAATGCAAAGAACCAAGGATCAAAGAATCAGGTAAATATGACTGGAACAAAAGAAACAAATAAAGCTCCAATAACTGACGCTAAAGAAATGGAGATCTCTGAAGTGTCAGACAAAAAATTCAGAATAATCCTCTTAAATCTTTTTTTTTTTTAATTTTATTTATTTGACAGAGAGAGATCACAAGTAGGCAGAGAGGCAGGCAGAGAGAGGAGGGGAAGCAGGTTCCCCGCAAAGCAGAGAGCCTGATGCAGGGCTTGATCCCATGACCCTGAGATCATAACCAGAGCCGAAGGCAGAGGTTTTAACCCACTGAGCCACCCAGGTGCCCCCAGAATAATCCTCTTATAGTAAACTGCAAGAATACACAGAAAACTAAATGAAATTAATTAAATGGTGCATGAACAAAAATGAGAAATTCAGCACACAAATAGAATCCATTAAAATAACAACAACAACAACAACAATAATCCTAGGTATGAAAAATAGAACTGAAGAATCCAATAAAGATATTGAGCATCAGATTTGAGCAAGCAAAAGAAAGTTAGTGAACTAAACGATAAGTCATTTGAAATTATTCAGTCACAGAAGAGAAAGAAAAAAGAATGAAAAGATGAAGAAAGTCTGCTTATGGGATTTCTGGAACATCATCAACTCATAGAAATGGAAGAGATTGGTGGTTGGTTGCTAGGCAGGTGAAGTGGTCAAAGGATACAACTTCTAGTTACACATTCTGCACATGTAATGTACAGAATACTTCTGTACATTATACATTCTGCACATGTATAATGGTGATTATAGTTAGCAACATTGCACTATATATGAAAGTTGCTAAAGTAGTAGACTTTAAAAGGTCTTACTACACACACACAGGCTTGGCGCACAATGTAACTACCTGAAGTGATGGCCCTATTGTGGTAGCCATTGTACAATGTATACATTTATCAAATCATTACACTGTACACCTTAAACTTATATAATTCTATATATCAATTATCTCTCCATACAGCTGAGAAAATATTTTATTGCTTTATTTAATTTATCTGTATAAAACCTAGTGAATTTTTTTCTAACATTTTATCATGGAAAATTCCAAGTATACAATAAAAAGGAGAAATAATAGGATAACTACTTCCATTTGCCCATCATAGCTTTGACAATTATCATCTCATAATCTAAATTATTTTAGCTATACACCTCCCATGTTTTCTCAACCCCTGGGTTATTTTGAAGCAGTTTTCAGTATATTGTGGGATCAGTAAATATTTCAGTTTGTATTTCTAACAGAAAAGGTACCTAAAACACATGATCTTAATATTTTTATTACACTACAAAAAATGTTAACTTAATTTTCCTTGATATCAAATAGTCATTGTTCATCTTTTCTAAAAAAAAAAAATCTCTTTCTCTTTTTCTCTCTGTCTCCCTCCCTCCATCTCTTCTCATTGCCATTTATTTATTGCACAACCTGTGTTGTTTGTCCTGCAGATTTCTCCTGATCTAGATTTAGAGATTGCATGTCTAGTCCTTCCATCTTGATGTAGTTGCTATTTCATGTTTCCCTGTCTGTTGTATTTTTCTTAAATTTGTAGTTTTATAGCTAGAAGATTGATCAGATTCTGGTAAGATTTGATTTACTTTTTTTTTTTTTTTTTTTTTTTGGTGGAAACCTCATAGGCAAAGGTGTATTATTCTGTAAGGAGAATATAGGAAGTCCATTTTTCTCTCTTGTTAAGATCTTTGCAGATGTTATCTTTTTCCCTCTGTCTTTTGAGATCTGGAGTGAAATTTTGTCTCTGGCTACATTATCTGATTAGGAATCATCAGTTTTGGCTACTCTGTTGTGCTGAAGAGATATTGCTGAATTGCCTGTGAAATTTTGCTGTAGTGAGCCCATTAGTTTTTCTGAATGAATGGAAGGAGGTAAGTTGTTTTAGTGCTTTAGAGTATTGAAATTCCAATATAGAGTTGTATGTATCAATTTGTAGGCAGTGGCTGGAAAGGAGGTTAATAACTTCACCACTCACTGTATGATCTTGGGCAGGTTAACTCCATGACTGCCATTTTAATCATTTGTAAAATAAGCATAGCTATACCTATGTTTCTTGTATAGGTATAATATATACATATACATATATACATACATATATATCTCTGTGTGTGTGTATACAGTCAATAAATTAGAGCTATTATGTTCATATTTAAAATTGATTTATTTTTTAAAAGATTTTATTTATTTATTTGACAGAGAGAGAGAGAGAGCATGCATGCACAGATGGGGGGGCAGAGGAAGAGGGAGAAGAAGACTCCCTGCTGAACAGGGAACCCAAGGCAGGGCTTGATCTCAAGACTCTGAGATCTTGACCTGATCCAAAGGCAGATGCTTGACCCACTGAGCCACCTAGAAGCCCCCTAAAATTGTGATTTATTTTGACAATAAATAATAATACAGTGTGGCTTGTCATATTTTAAGACTGATTTGCTGATAGTATAGATTTTCCTGTTTGTGTGTGACTGGTAGAACATTTATCTAGTCAGCAGGTTTAGTCCATTTCTTTTATTTTTATGGCTAATATTAAGAAAATAGTATCCCAGGTTTGTAAATCTCTAAAAGAAGAACTTTATATTCTTTCAATGTCATATTGTAGTACTATGTAACCACCAAAGAATACTTTCTTTCTCTATGGGTGTGTGTACTGTACTGCTTTTCTTTTGTTTGGATATTTTACATCTTTCTAAAAGTAAATATTAGCTTGTAGAAAATTGAGAGTGATATAAGTGATTATTATCAAATAGAAATGCAAGTGAAATTTATCTAGTAGAGAAGATAATCCAAAAGGTTAGTGTTTAATTATTAGAGCAATAGGCAGTTTTGTATCTATATTAGCAATCTAACTTCACAATTCTTTCAGTCAGTGCCAATGGACACTCAGTTTTTCAAATTCTTTTTGAACTGGCTTTACCATTGTGCTGTTTCCCTCATTAATGAATTAAGTAAATCTTTGACATGTGCTCTCATTGTATGAGAGCAATGTGTTTAGCTCTTTGAAAATTATGCCTCAATTCTATGCTTCCAACCTCAGTGGTGGACTGGTTTAATATTAATTATGGATTTTAAATACACCAATGACATTTCTGTAGAATTTGTTGAAGGGTGTACATCTTACCTCAATGACATATCAGCAGCTGGAATCTATACTGGTTTTAGATATTTAGTTGACGAACTAAATATCCTATCTATATCAAATAATCTGTAGGGTGATATCACTGTTTTACTGTATTTCTTTTTTTTTTTCATTCTTTTCTTTTAAATTTTATTTTATTTATTCGACAGAGAGATCATAAGTAGGCAGAAAGGCAGGCAAAAAGAGAGGGGGAGGCAGGCTTCCTACCGAGCAGAGAGCCCTATGCGGGGCTTGATCCCAGGACCCTGAGATCATGATCTGAGCCTAAGGCCAAGGCTTAACCCACTGAGCCACTCAGGTGCCCCTGTTTTACTGTATTTCAACATAGGTCATGCATTATGATTTTTTACAATTGTCAATATATTCTGTTTAGGAAGACAAAGATTTCCTTCTGTGAGAGTTAGCTCTCTTTGTATCTTTATTTTTAAAGTGATTTAAGATGTAAATTTCTGTTTGGGGGGAATATTTATTTTTATATTTGTGATAATTCTAAGTGTTTAATAATAAAGTATTCATAAATTCCTCTTTCCTTAATTCTTCAAAGACTATGCTGTAAACTCCAGCCCAATAACTGCCCATTTCTACCTATTTCACCTGCATAAAGAGGAAGGAATCTTTCTTGCTTGGAAAAAAGGTTAAATTCAACTACATTTTTAAATGCTGAGAGAGAATGGTATGGGAAAATCGATGGAGACAAGGAATTCATCAAAGTTGAGGAAGGGGAGGAGTTTTCCAAAGGTTCTTGAGAAGAGAGTTTATGAGGGCTGTGAATGGAAAAGAGAAAGGAAATTTAATTAAAATTTGTGAGCAATATGTTGGACTTCTTTTAATGTACTTTGAGATACTTGGGTATACAATGAAATTACTGTGAAATTACCTGATAAATATGGTTTGACCCCTAACCAATGTTTTTTTGAATGAAGAAGTATTCGGAGTCCAATGTGATTCTCCAAGTTTATTAAATTATATTTTCATTCTGTCAACATTTATTGAGTACTGATTATGTGCTGGGCTCTTATGTGCTAGACAAATAGTCTGCCCTCAGGGAACTTCTATTTTTATTGGGGGTTGGCAGGGATGCAGAAAATAAACAAAGGAATAATGATAGAATATGTTTTATACATCAGGAGGAGATGAAGGCTATGAGGATATAAAACAGGTTGAATAGGCTGAAGAGAGAAAAGAGTGTTATTTTACATATGAGGATGAAGTAAGGCTGCCACTTAGGAAATAGCACATTCCATTCTAGCCAGGTAGGCAAAACTCATCATATTGAATAGACCAGTCTAAGTAGACAGACTCTTGAGTAAAAATTTCTTAGGTTTGAACCCTGATGGCCCTATGAATCTGTAGTATTTTGTATCCTTCAGAAGCTAGTGCTGATATTAAATTTAGAAAAATGAAGTTATAGAATCCAGAAATATTTTTGAGGGTGAACACGGCTGGAAATACACATTAGAGAAGAGGGAATTACAGTGAGCCCTCCCTAAAATAATTTTCTGTTTAGAAAAAGAACTTATATGACATTTACCTAGTCAAGATTTGTAATAGTTCCGTGGAATTCTTATAGAACATAGAGGCTTATCAGGGAAACAGAATATGAAGCAACTCTCTTTTATCAATTTAGAGCTCCTTTGTCAAGGGAGGATTATTTTCCCATAAATTCGATTTAAAGGGAAGGAAATATAATTCACCTTCAAGGTCATTAAAAAGGACAAGAAAAGTTAGATCCTATAAATAAAAAACTTTAATAAGCTAAACTAACTGGCAGCAAGAGAGCAAGCTATTTTCTCAATAAATATTGCATAGATGTGCTTTGTCAATTACCTTTTTTTTTTTTCTTTTTGGATTGTGAACAAAATGTAAATGTCATGGATAAATGATGATAGCTGTAATGTTTTCCAGCATTGTGCTCCATGTTACCATGGCTTCTTAACAAAGATGTTAAATCATTAGGAGTCATATTTCATGATAATTAACTGCAAATCTAGTAATATTACCACTTTTCATTTGGTGTGAAATGATGAGGGAGAACCACAAGGTTTATTGGAGGTACATGGCAAAGGACAGAGTGACTTAATGTATGTATATAAATCTTGTAAAACTACCACTTGGACAGCATTTTATGACAGACATAAATTCCCATTCACTCTCCACTAGTGATAGACAGTGAAGTCTGCAGTGGAAACAGAAGGCTGAAATGGGAAATCACCCTCGAGAATAGAAGAAGTTCATAGTTTTCTTTCCTATTCTTGCTCATTCTCTCTTGCAACAGCTTAAGAGTTCCTTGTTCTTGCCTAAGTTTTGAACAATTACACACTCTCATTAATTCTGTCTTATTAAATGTGCTTAATATAAAATATCCAATGATGCTTTTACAATTAAGGCACTATTAGCATTTACCCTTTTAAACTACTGTTCTTCTGTCTATATTCCTTTGAATACCGAAGTGTTCAGCAAACTCATTCAAAATTTCATTTTAGGGAAATGAAAAATCAGGAGCATTCCGTGTTGTAAATATTTTCATCCCAACTTGCTGTTAAAAATATAAAGATGGTTGTTTGGGGTAGAAAGGACACTTTTTATGGAGTTGAGTGCCCTGGTTTGATTTTCTCTTTGATTAATTTTTTTTTTATCTTGAGCCCTGCATTAATCAAAGCTTTTTCTGTTGCAAATGACTGAAATCCAACCCAAAGTCACTTAAGAAGAGAAAAAGGGACTAAGTTGGCTCGTGAAATTGAAATTTAAGGACTTGTGGCAAGGCTGGCAAGAATGAGTTGCCCCAACCAGGCCACCTGTGTCAGTCTCTCCATGTCTCGGCTTTGCTTTTCTCAGTGTGGACTTCATTTTCAGGCAAGCTCTCTCTACGTGGCGGGCAGAATGGCAGCTTTAGACTCTTTGATCTTTAGAGCCAGGGATCCTGGAAGAAGACGGAAATTCTTTCTGACACTTTTGGCTAAAGTCCAAGTGGAGACTGATTGGTCCTGCTCAGGCCAGAAGTTCATCTTAGAATGAATCCATGAAGCTAGGAATAGAGAACATTGTGCTTTGATTGGCCAGGACTGAGTCTGTGCCTGAATCTCCCAAGACAAATGCTAAATGATATGGTTAAATGAGAATGAATATGAAGTAAAGGAAGAGTAGTTTCCTGAAAAAGGAGACGTTAAGTAGTCAAATCATAGATGTACCACTGGACCTTACTCATTCATTCATTCTTTATGAACTAACTTTTAAAAATCAGCCCCACCTTTATGCTATATCAGGCATTATGGAAGTAATGATGAGAGGATTTTAAAAAGACATGACCTAACTTCTAAGAATTTTATGTAACCATGTAAGAAATAATCATATGAGAAAATACATACAATGCAATAAAATCATGCATTCAAAGTCAATGATCTTCCAAGGGAAGGATCTTCTAGGTTTCCTTGTTAGAATGAGGGAAGACTTCTTGCACTCAGTGAAAGTAGCACAGATAGGGGTATGAGAACGCGGTACACATAAGAGCAGGACTTGTTTCCACTTCAATATGGAACAATGACAAAGGACAAGGGAAGTAGCAGGAGACAGAGCTGAACAGGTAATCAGAGGCAGATCTTGGAAAGCCATTATGTTGATCAAATGAGGCTTTATTATTTGTTCTTGCTGTCAAATGGGAATTATTAATCATAAGAATAATATATATCAAGTATGTACAGTAAAAAGATCACTCTTGTGGGCATGTGGAGGGTTATTTCGAAGATTTTGAAACAAGAGGAAAGGTAGCTAATAAGAGGTTATTGTAACCTCCCAGCTCAAAGGATTCACTGACTCACTCATTCACTGATTTCCTCCCTTCCTCCCCCTCCTCAACAGATAGATATTCATTGAATGCCTGTTATGGACTGGGTATTGTGTGAGACAAAGTCTAAAGCAATAGCAATGGGGGTAAAAAAGAGACAAATATGAAAGTAATTTAAGCAAAGAGTAACTGATTTGATGTCAAATAGCTTCAAGATGGAGAGGACAAGATTGTAGGTTTCCCGCCTGAGCTCTTGGGAGGAGGGTAATAACATTCCTGAGCCAGATATTGTCCAAATCTGTTTACTCAACTGTAATGAGACAACAATAGCAAGAAACCAGCATCACAGAGCTATTATGAGGATGAAATGAGATAATACAAATATGAATAGGTTTTGTATGCTTTAAAATATAAAACAAGGGCAAGATGTTAGTTTTTCTTAAATGTAACATATTTTCAAATAATCTCTGTGATTGCTTTGGAGTCCATAAGGTTGCAATTTTCTCCTTTCAAGATGTACCCATTGGACAGAATAAATTAAATCAGAAGTCTTTACTATGTAGCTGAAATAAGCATTGTTTACTTTGGAATGTCAGTCTTTAGGAGCATCATTTTCTATGTTCTGGCTTTTCTTCCATTATGCAAGGTGTTGAGGCTGGGGGAGGGGAGATAAAAGCCAGTTCAGTTTCTCATAAAATTGCACATTGCACATTTGGGCAAGAATGGTTTTGTTTAAAGCTGATTCATTGGGATATCATAAGAGACACTATTGTATAGGTACAATAACTGTTTAGCAAGGTTCTTTATGAGACATTCAGGATTATGGATCCATGATTTGCATTCATTGCAAACATTGTAACAACTTCCTTTGAACCATTAAAACAAAGGTATTGAAAGGCTGTTAAGGACTGTACAAAGTAGTGAAATCACAACAGGTTCATTTATTGGTGAAAGTACTAGCAAGATACAAGCCAGCATTACAAATTCAGGTCTCCTCTGTTCAGTTGTCACATTTAACTTTTTTTAGCCTCACTGTGCAAAGGAAGGGGCTATGATTTAAGTAGGTTGGACACTCTGAAATCATATTGCAAGACATTCATCTACCCAGCCCGCCATTCACCCACTTCCTCACTTCAATTCTTAGGTGCTGGGGCAGATGCTGAAGAAAATAATATGCTATCCCTACAGATTATAATTGAAAAGACAGATACATAAAATATATTTGCAGTAAAATGAAAACGTGAAATGATAGGCTAAGTGCAGAGTGTTTTGGTTGCAGCTGGGAAGACAGAACAGTAGGTTGAAGAGGAAATTGCTGAAAAGAAGAGTAAAATAGTGGACATTCCAGGCAGCCAAATTAATAAGTGAGCGTTGTGTTGCAAATTAAGTTGTGAATTCAGCTCCCTGGGAGTCACTAATGCTGGCAAATTCCATCAGCTACCCTTTTCACTTCCATCTCCAGGATTTCTGATTTAAAGGCAAATTAAGCTAACTGTTTAGTTAGTTAGTCAGTGTCCAATGTGAAAAATTCATCTAAACCAAACCAGTGATGGCATAATAGAGTACCAGCTGGCTAACCTTTGCTGCTGTCCTAGGAGTGGTGAAGGTAACAACATTCCTTATATACCCAAATCAGCACAACACATAGTAGTTCCACAATAAACAGCTGATATTGACAGAATACTAACTTGGCATAATATTTGAAATTGTCGAAGAATTATTAATTGAACCTCCAGTTCTTTCAAAATAACTGTATTCTCTTCTATCTCCTACATCAGTTTTGCTCTGTGCCTATAAGACATGAATAGTATAGATCCATTTACACAAATTAAAAAGAAGTTCAAATTCATTTAAAAAAATATTGCCAGACTCTCTTTTGCAGGTGCACAGGAAATAGGATATTGTTATTAGTTTAAAGGCGATCATGACAGTTTCATGACCTAAAAGGGGAAAACTTTGTGGAGGATGCAGTTAGCACACCTGGTATTCATCGAAATTAATTTCTAATCTCATGTGCTCAAAACATATAAATCACTTTTATTTCCAAAATAATAGAACAGTGAAATGTCTATGAATTAGACACTATCAATTGTATCACTACCGATGACAACTAATTTATTATGATTCAAATAAAGCTAGCTGTGTTATAAATAGGCAAAGGGAATCACAAGAAGTTAAAAAAAAAAAAATCCCTGTGATTATTGGAATAAGTGCCAGGTCTCTTGAGTCCACACAGCTTTTCTCTCAACTTTTCTGCGTATTTTAATTGAAATAATCTGGGCTAGTTTTACAATCCAGGAGATAATTCCAACTCTGATCCTCTCAAATTGTATAGCCTTAAGCAAGCTAATTAACTTCTCTCTTCTGTCAAATGGGGATGACATTAATACCCACCTCATGTAGTTATTATGCAAATAAAATGAGATAGCACATGCAAAGGTCCAGCATATGACCCAGTGTGGAGAGGATATTTAAGAAATCTTTGTTCCACTTATCTCCTTTGTGTTATCATTCACCCAATATTAGCTTTTGCAATGTGTTTTGCAATGAATTTTGATGAATAAACAAAGTCAACCTTTTATACTCCTGATTTAGAGTATGGGGCAATGCAAATGCAAAACCAAAGGAACAGAGCTCAGAGGAACTTGGCTTCTAATTCTCAATGAAAATACTCACTGCTTTATGACCTTCGGCAAATAACTTAACTCCAGTGCCCTTAGCTCCATAATTAGTTACAGTTATAAAATACTATATCATTATTATAAAGTATATTGAGTAAAATAACGGACATGATAAGTGTTGGTCAACATTCTTATGCATGTATTATATCCATTTACATCGTTTTACTATTTTTTTTCTTGATTTGATGCTTTGATTCAAAGTTTAAGTTTTAGTGGGAGGTATTTTTCCCCTATTGTTTATGGATTTCAATTTTGTAGAAACATTAGCATTGGAGTTGGAAGGGAACTTACATATTATCTAATACGGTGAGGTCTCAGATGCCACCATTTCCTGCTCCCATGTTATTGTAGACTGTACCTGCTGAAGCAGAATGTTCCTGTAATCAAGGAACACTGCTATGAGACTCTTCCTTAGACTTAAATTAAGCCTTGATCTCTTTCTCAGCTACCTTGCCAAAATTCTACCTTTACAGGTTACATAGAATAAATCGACACTCTCTGTCACATGGCAACCCTTCAGATTACTTGAAAACGGGTAACACACATATCCCCAGCCTTTGTTCATGCTTCATACATAATGCTTTAGGTGATTTAGAAGTATCTTTTTATCCAAAGATTTGTAATTAGTTTGGCATTATAACTCACTTGCTACATCTTAGAATGAATTAACTTTTGTAACGTTTTGCCTTTCATGTATCTATACTTACTGTTTGAAGACAAAGCATTTCTATGTTTTCTAAAGCTATAGCTAAAGCTTGGTTTCCAACCTATAGATAGGACACCTTCATTGAATGTGGAAAAATCCTAAATCAAAAATAACTGAACAAACAAAAATGCAGTGGTTGAAGCTTGCTCGGTCATTGCCCAAGATGGAAAAAAAAAAAAAAAATCTTCATTATTGTGTCTGAGGGCACAAGAAATGGAAATAATTCATTCCTAATCAATGACTCTGATCATTTCTTGGATGGGGCCAGGAGAACAGGAAGCAGACCCCCAGGCCCTTGACTAAAGGACATTTATTGGCCCCAGGAAAAGAGTTGACACCTCTGATAGAAAGATAGCAACCTGGAAGCGGGAGTAGGCTGAGTCTGGCTCTAGCTATATTGCTTGGCTGAGACAATGTTACCCACCCCTCCCCCAAAAAAAGTTGCTTTTAAAGTTCAGGAGATTCTGTATAAAATTTAGATTTCCAACTTTTCTAGGGAAGGCAACACTGGGCCTAGTTCACGCCAGTCACAAACTGGATAATAAAGCTAATGGGATGGGACATCTCCAGGTGGCCGGATTCCCTGGCTTCCTATTTATAGTGTATTTGGCCGCCTGTTTCCTTTGTACTGTCTGGTTGATACTTGTGGGCATTTGAGGCCCCAGTCATTGGGTGTCTCTGGACTGTACCTGCCTTTATTACTCCAGCCACATCCCTCCCTCTTCTGAACCTCTTGTTCTCTTTAAGTCCTTACTCAACCCAACCTAGTACACACACGTGCAGACTTCCCTAGGTCTAATTCTTGAGTGGGCACAGGGATGCTTTGATGCTGAGACCTCCTCCTCTGACAGATGTCGAGACTCTCACCATCGCCTTGCCCCCTCCAGTCTAGCAGGTTTCCAGCGTGTTCCTGTCCTATTGCCTGGCCAACAGTGTCCTCACAGGGGACACCCTCTCAGTCCCTGGTTCTCACATGGGACTGCACTGAGGGTAAGATGAGCCATGTGCACTGGCTACAGCCTTCATGCCTCCTGCCCTTGCATGCGTGGCATCCAACTCTCTGTGTCTTTAATAATGAAAGTCAGAAGCCAGGTCAAGTTGCTACCAGGCCAGTAAATGCGTGAAAACAATACTCTCATTAGTAAACAGGAAGCGGCAAATTAAAACGACAGGGGGAAGTTTGCCAGCCATCAGACTATATGTTATACCACTCTCTATAACTTTTGTTTTTATTTATTTGTTTTTAAATTCCAGTGTAATTCACATGCGGTGTCATATTAGTTTTAGGTCTACAATATACTGACACTCTTTATCACTTCTGAACATCAGATACACATCATCACAACACAAGTTGGAAAAAGAAAACAACAACAAATCTCTGTGCTTTTCCTTTCTTCCTGAGTCCACAGTCTGCTGAAATGGTTCTGAGAAAGGGATTGTGAGATTGTACGTGGCTGAGAAAACCACAGGCTCTGGATCTGGTGACCGAAGACTAAGTGGAGAGAAGTTTCTCATTACAGAAGCATTCCTTTAACAAATGGCAGAGTGACAGTAGGAGGAGGCAGTCACAATTTTGCAACCTCAATAAATTTAAGAGTAGAGGCAAGTTGCTCATCTATGGTTGCCAACATCACAGACACACACAACCCATGAGTGTGTCTCTTATATACTACTACTTATGGAATAGTCTAGCACCCCCAACCCTTAAAACAACTGAATCTAAATTCAGATCAATCCTCCAGATATAACTACCAACTTATATGAAGTACAGAGGAGAGAGGAACTTGTCAAATTACACCATGAGGCCAACAAAATCCATACTGAAAAATCCTACAGACCAAATGACCCAGCTTCTCAACATAAAATTAGGAGAGAGAGAGAAAAAAAATTAAAGAACATGAGACTTAAAAGACATCCCATCTGAAGCAAATATAACAAAATATCATTTGTTCATTCTGTTTGGTGACTATAAAGATATTGCATAGAATTATTCCCCATACATTATATTTGTTTAGCTTTCATAATTTAAATTGTACTGCGTTTATTGTAGTCAAAACAAATAAGCATAAAAGGCTTACCAACCCTTTCTGATGAAAATTCAAATTTGGATCTCATTTCATACACGCAAAAAAATGCTTAAAAACATGAATTTTTGATACAATTTGAAATCTGAACACTAACAAGGCATTCAGTCATTGAATGAACATAGGGAATTATTGTTAATTATTTCACGATATACTAGTAGCACTGCACTTAGGCTCCTCCCTCACTCCTAAAAGAAGGGAAACAGTCTTTCTCATTTAGAAACCTACACTCAGAATATACTGAGGCGACATCATATAATGTCTGACATTTGGTTCAAAAAATATAGGCAAGAGAGAAGTGGGTAGAGCCATACACGAAATTCTAATTTTGTATATGTTGGAAATATTCCATATTACAAGTTGAGAACACACAGAAGAGCAGATGCTGGATGGCCACACCCCCATACACAATCACGGTAGTGACACTTCATCAGAATTCATTTGACTCGTTGCTGGTCCGACCCCAGTGGACCCCGAGACACGTAATGTTTAGGGGATAATACCCCGGCCCAACAAAACTGTAACCAACCAGCCTGGAAAGGAATTTGGTTGTTTCTCATCCCAAAGAAGAAAATCTCATTTATCTCCTTCTGCAGTGTTATCAGAAAATGCTATGCAGCAAATAAGTGGCAACTCCATAAGTGGATGTTAATGAAATTTTAATGAATTTGAGGTGCTGGCACAGTATATCCCTGCAGAGCTCAGTTAAAAAGAAAAAAAAAAAGTGTTGCTTTAATGCTGAAAGCTTATGGATGACAACAACAGCTCTGAGACCACAATGAAGGCAGCCTCAGTTGGGGTGAAGATTTTCTCAGCCCAGTAAATTTTTTGACCTTCATTTTTCTGGTCTTCTGGAGGCCCTGTGAACCCCATGGGCTGATGTCCTGTGGTTTTTCAGTGCTGCACGCCTTACACAGAAGAGATCCATGATTTCCGTCATCCTCTGCTGCCTCTGGATATCGAGGGCTCCTGCATCACTTTAAATGTTTACTGCAGATGGCTTCTTTTGCCCTTCTAAGTAGTCTGTAAACTTGATGCCAGAGAGGGGCTGAGAGAGTTATTGCCTGTTGATATACTCACCCAAATAAGTGCTGAGTGCTCTTCCCTATACACATATGGACTTTGGCTCTGGGCCCAGAATACCTGAGTCAGTTTCAGAATTCAGTTGTTACAGTGGGTTCGTATTTTTAGAGAAGAAAAAGGTGTGCATCCTAAGATCTAAAAGCTGTCCATATTTACATTCCAAGTTTCTTTTTAATTAAGCAGACCACAAGGATCAATGGAGAATTTACTAGCACAGAGGAACATACTGGAATGATTTGATGAAAGAATGTCACTTTATTGACAAAGGGAGGGTAAGGGAGGTGTTTACCAAACCATCTTTAACTAGCTGGATGTTTCTCATTTATTTCAGATTCCATTCTCTCTATCCACTCCCCACCCCATCCCAACCTTGGACCACAACCCTTCCAGAATGTTAACAATGCCCCCTGGCTCTGGAATGTATTTTCCATGAGAGAACAATTTCCTGCTTTTACAATGCTAGAACAATTGTGTGTATTGTTAGAGACCCCTATATGACTTTGACTTTGTCAAAAGAGAATAGTAATTCTCCATTGACAGCTCCCAGTGACTGAAAGTATAATCAAAGTCAATGCATTATTAATGACTCTTCTTTTTAATGACTCAATCACAGTGTGAGATGCTTTTCAAACATTTTATTTTATATAATTTTTCCACTTGGAAAAGTCTGCCCACAAATTAAGGAAATACAATAGCTGAATAAAACCAGAAATATTGTGTTGGATACTCTCCAAACAAATTGTCCTTCAAAGAGATTGCCAGAGTAAGGTCTGATTGCTTTTTCCTGACAGATGAGGACCAGGTAAATGATACACCTGGGTCTGGTTATCTGAGAACAAAGATTGTGAGCTGGGCTTTGGAGTCTGAGACCCCCTGATACACCCAGTTTTATTATTTCCTTAAGATTTGATCTTGGGCAAGTCTTGGAAAAACTCACAAGTCTTGGTTTCTTCTTCTGTGAAATGAAGCCAATGACGCCCTTGACACAGGCATTGTGTGAGGATTAAATGAAATACTGTATGGCAAATGGGTTGTTCCCTTCGTATTCTGATTCCAAGCCTTTAGGCTGAAGACAAGGGCGGGGAAGGGAAGCTCTGTGGCTGTTCACCCTTGCTTTTCTGAACTCATTGACTGGCTACCAGGACAGGGAATATTTACCTTCTTTTCTCCCTTCCAACCAGTGAAACAAGCTAAAATATAACATGGCTCTCAGCTCATTTAATAAGTGGTCTCAGGATTGCCCTCCACCCATATCTCTTTGGCCCACCGACTTCACCTCCAATGCTCAGCATCTGCATCTCTTTGCTTGAGGGCTTTCTCTCCTCCTTGCAGCATTCTGCCCATGCGCACCATAGACTGGGCATATCAGGGAATTAAAGACCTCTGGGAACATAACCAGTAATGGATGGAAGTGGGTTTGGATAAATAGCCCAGTCCCTCACCCTGCAGTGGGGAGAGCTCTGAGGCAGTTCTATACCATCTCTGAAGTTCTCCAGTGGGAATACACTTCAGTTTCCCATTGTGATAACTTGTCTGATAAAACATCCTGGCTTAGTAGCCTTCCCTTCCCTGTCTCATTTTCACTGGGCTTTCCTGGGACCCTACTGCAAGTAAACTATTTGCCTTGGAATCTTATCTCAATATTTGCCTCTGGAGAAACTCAACCTAAGATAGGTTATTAGCTAAAATTGGCTTTGACCAACAGCACCTGGCACTGAGTTTCCAAGCATTTTTGGAAAATATAATACAGCTGTACTGAGTACATGTAATTCATGTTTATGACTGCACATCTCAGAAGGGCAATCATTCCAGCAGAGAAGCTTACTGAATTTTCCTAATAAAATGGTTTTCCCTGTCTTTCAGGTGACTGTCTCACTCCTATTCTAAACCATGAAAACTCCACTTGGGCCCTGGATCATCCCCTTTTTAGCCTTCCCATGGAATTTTCACCTAGAATTATCCTTTTTCCTTATGAAAACATCAATCCTTCCTTCATTAAAAGGTCATTTCCTCTGGGCATAAACAAAAATAACAAAAAGCAAAAACAATTTAAAGAAACCCCACTCACTCCAGAAAACCCTCTACCTCTTTCCTTGAGTCTTTGTTCTCTCTCACCACGACACTAAAATTCTCTCTACTACCCCCTTCAATACTTCATCTCTCAATCTCTCTTTTTTCTGTTCCAACCAGGATTTTGTCCTCATTACTCCACTATCACTATTGTTATTGAAGTAGCCACAGTCCCTCATCTCACAAAGGCCAGGGGTCAAGTCCTTATTCTCTTCCCACCTAGCAGCACTTGCTACTGTTGCACACTTTCTCATCCTGGACACCACACCTGCTTGGTTTCCCTTCTACCTCACTGACAGCTTCTTCCCAGGCACTTTTCCTGATTCCTCCTCCTCTTCAACCAGACTTGTAAATGTTGGCATGTCTCCATCTCCATCCATTTCTTTGGTCATCTCTCTAATTGAAATAGCTTTGAATTCCATCTCTGATGTATACATCCTTTCTAGCCTTCTCTCATGAGTTCTAAAACTTATGTATCACACTACCCTTTTGGCATCTTCATTTGGCTCTTTATTAGATATCTCAAATTTATAAAATGGCATGAAAGAGGGAGAGAGGGAAGAGAAATAGAAAGAAACTCTTCAAGGTGTTCCCACCATTCTGCATCTTAGTAAATGTTCCACTCTTCACTCGGTTGATTAAATCAAAAGCATTGACTCCTTTCTTTCCTTATTATTTTACTTCAAATATATTAATCATTACTTTGTCTCTACCTTCAAAATGCATCTCAAATCCAACCACTTAACTATCTCCATAGCTCCCAGATTTTCCTTCCCCGACCAGTCCAAGCTACTCAGGACCTCCATCATTTCCAGTCTCCACTCAATATATATTTGTTAATTAATCAACAGAGCATACAAGCAATTTGAATTTTAGAAGGTGGATTGTGAACTAAAATGTTGAGGGAAGTCATCACCATTTTGTTTACAACTATGTATTTGTGAACGAGTTGTACTTGATTATATATAGTCTACAAGTCTTCCTCTCTTCTTACCAGTCCCCTTTTTGCTAGTTCTCCCTTTATTCTATTCTTACTGTCTTCCATTGTCTTTTCTCTGACCTAGATCAGACTATTATTAATTACCTTTTCTCTTTTTCCCATATTGCTAGCTTTCTGTTAGTTTCTTTCTTCTTTTTGTTTTATTTTTGGGGTTGTATCCTCCTCTTGCATTTTTCCATGAAGAAATCAGGTGCTTTGTCAAGGATAAGTTGCAAAAAGTTGGCAGCAGGAGTAGTCCTTATTCTACCTGTAGGTTAGAGTCTTGTGAAAGAGGAAATTATTCTAGGCAAGAACTTAACATTCACAAAGCTTTGCCTTCTCCCATGTCTGGAATTAAGCTAGACCAATTATAGGTAAAATGATTGTATCAAACACAATAGCTTAAACAAGATATGGGCGATTTTTCTTTCAGGCAAAAGAAGTCTATAAAGAGGCAATTCAGTATTGATGTGGTAGCTCCATGATACTGTGGATTGCAGGCTTCCTTTTTCCCAGTCTGCTCTCCTGTGCATGTGGCTTCCATTGCCTAGTTTGCTCCATAGTCTTAAAATAGATGCCACAGCTCTAGCCATTATACACAAATTCAGAGCAAGAAGAGGAAAAAAGAGGGCAGTAATTTTCTAGCTGAGTCAGACCCATTTTTTAATGAACTTTCTTGGAAGCACAGCAAAAACTTTTTGCCTCCATCCCATTGGTCAGAATTGAGTTACATTATAAACCCTACCTGCCTAGGAGATTAGAAAATGTAGGTTTCCAGCTGGGAACATTATTATCCCCAATTCAAAGAGGGAGCTGTGTGAAGAAAATGGAGGAAAAGATATTAGATAGGTATACCATAATAATAATTATAATAATAACTGATAAGTACTGAACACATTAAATGCCAGGCACATGTTGAGCAATGAATGTGAATTTTCTCTTTCAAGCCTCACACCAACTCAACAAGATTGAATACTATTTTTATCTCTATTTTACTGGTGAAGCTACTGAGGGAGAAAGCATTAACTACTTGCCCAGTATGACAAAGATGATCAATGTTGGAATCTAGGTTCAAACCTTCATAGAGAGGCTTGAGAGCCTAGGCTTCTAAAGCCCACTTTAAGCAAGAGTTGATGTTCCCCAGCCCCATTGCCATTCCCACCACCCATTTCTCTTGGCTGATGTGAACCACATCCCCATATTAAAAACAAAATTTAAAAAGTGTATGTGCGTGTGTTTAAACTTATACTTTAAATTGAGAAACCCTAAATAGATTATTTTAGTAAGTTAGTACCTGGACCCTGACCTCTGAAGTCCTTTCTCAAACCTCAGTGCCCCCGATCTCTTCTTCCTTTCCAACCTGGAATTTAAGGCCAATTCCAGGCATCTTCATGGACAGTCCCCAGGCAGAATTCCCAGTGACTTAACCAGTACACATTCTGCAAATGTCACTATGACTTCTGGTTAATAAAAATACAGCCCTAAGAAATGCAATGTCATATGTCTAGTCTTTGATGTTGGATTTAGGTGCTTTCATCATGTTTATCTTGCCAGTCTTCCCTGATATACACTCTGAGATGGGACACTCAAGGCAGATATGATAATCTCCATCGTACAGATGGTGATGTTGAAACTCAAAAGACTTTAGGATGAGTCAAGTTTGCAAATCTAGGGAGTAGGAGTTCTCCACTTCGCAGTCGGGACCTTTGATTCCTCAGTTGCACTAAAGTGATGGAGCCACTGGGAACAAGCTTCTGCTTAGACAGGAACAATCCTTTAGGTCTGCTGGAACTGCAGTTTAGCTCTTTTAGCAATCAACTGTTTTAGAACAAAACTATGAAAGGTGGTAAAGTGGGAAGAGGTAGAAGTGGAGTGGGGATGGGCAGGCAAGAGAATTGGAAGAGAGAAAGACTGACTGGCATAAGAAGAGTAAAGTTTATGTTTAGCATGACTGCTTTTGAGATCTAACCACCAAGCAGCCTCCAAGGGTAAAAGAAGTCCACAAATTCCAGCCACAGGTCAAATTCATGTGTAATTATGCGAGAATGATAAAGTTGATGACTCGTGTATGTCTATGACTAGTGTTAAATAAATTCCCTTTTAAAAAGGTGAATTTTAGGGGCGCCTAGGTGGCCCAGTCGTTAAGCGTCTGCCTTCAGCCCAGGTCATGATCCCAGAGTCCTGGGATCGAGCCCCGCATCGGGCTCTCTGCTTGGCGGGGAGCCTGCTTCTCCCGCTACCATTCCCTCTGCTTGTGTTCCCTCTCTTGCTGTGTTTCTCTCTGTCAAATAAATAAAATCTTTAAAAAAATAAAAAAATAAAAAGGTGAATTTTAGGTAGAGTCATGCCAGGGAATTGTTGATTACATTTAAATTTACTTTAGAACTTTGTTTTATATATTAAAATAATACTGAAGGAACTGTAATAATTACAATGTAACTGGATACCAGTTACTAAGTAACCCCTAAATGACAAACTTATAATGGTTTGTGCCTTTCGTATATGGCCTCATTTAACTCTTCTATAATCCTGCAATGTATTACTATCTTCATTTTACTGGTAAAGAAACTGAGGCCCATGGAGGTTATGTAGTTGTCCCCATTTCACACAACTGTCAAATGACTGGGATGAGAATTTGAATTCATTTTTGACCTATTACTCTATGCTGTGACCCCTAAACCACCATATACCACCTACTAAAATAATGAGTCTTCCATTGTGATATTGCTAATACCTGGAAGTGACAAATTAAGACCTTGACGTATACTTTAGCCAGAGTTTGCCCGTTGGTTATTTTTCTGACACTGTTGCCTTTATGGCAAGAGCAAGAAAATAATGTATAATTGTGTGTGTATGGGTTGTGTGTGTGTGGGTGTGTGTATGTGTAAACTGGTAAATTCCATCCTAATTTATTGGCATCCTTTCTTCTGCTGTTTCTAATTCCCACTTTTGAAACTATCTCAAGAGTCATTATCTAGGGATGCAGCTACTAACAGAACAAAATAGTCAGGGTCATTTAAAATCTCTTACTCAGAGAACATTTAAGTTTTCTTGTCTCTGGCTACCGGTAACAAATCTTCATTAAATCTTAAACACAGCATAAACAAAGCATGAACAGATTGTGAATGCTTCCTAATTCAACAAAGAGAGATTGCGGCTGTGCAGATCCTGGTAAGTGTCAGAACAGACCCTAAGGAAATCATTTTAAGGCCCATAGTATTTTCATGTATTTTGGCTTCTCTAAGTCAGATTTTCCTAGAGGAATGGACATTGCCAAAAAATATGCATTTTGTTTAAGGTTGTCTGGACCAGGATTTATGCCTCTATAGCCATCTTTCTTATCATGCATGCAAAGCAATCAGTACTGTCTTAGCCCAGCCTTACTGATGCTTTATGTATATTTCTTTTTTTTTTTTCTTTTTATCTTTATTTGCATTTATTATGTGAAGATTTTACTCCCGGGCCATAAGTTTTTGTTTCTTCAGTTTCTTCTGGGATATCTTTTTCTTCTGTGCAACCTCCTCTTCTGGTTTAGGAACAATCTGCTCTTTTTCAGTAAGGATCATCTCGATGTGGCAGGGAGAGCTCATGTATGGGTTAATCCGACTATGAGCCCTGTAAGTTCTACACCGCATCTTGGGGGCTTTGTTCACTTGAATGTGTTCAATGACCAGAGAATCGACATCTAAACCCTTAAGTTCAGCATTACTCTCTGCATTTTTAAGCATGTGCAGTAAAAATTCAGCACTCTTCTTGGGCCACCGACCCTGTGTCCAGCCCCACTGTTTGGCCTGGGCACACCTACCAACTCCGCCATTGTAGTGACGGAATGGCACACACTGCTTTTGCAAAGTGACATCTTTCAGATACTTGGTGGCTTTTCGGATATGCATACCCTTGATGGCCTGGGCAGTTTCACGTGTGTTCTTAAAGTGAACACGAAGATTTGAACCTCTTGATTTGCATGATTTCGTAGGGTTTTCTGGGTCAAGTGAATAGAGAACCATTTTCAGAGGTCACCCACCTCCGGCCGCTTAGGGGAAGAGGAAGACCCGCTTTATGTATATTTCATACACCTACCTGTACAGCAGAAAGAAATCATTGCAGAAATAAGGCAAAGACATGCATTAAAACCCAGTTTGTAATCCAGCCCTTTTGCTACTGGGCCCAGACAGAGATGGATTCTGGAACCCATCTGGAATCTGCTTAAGTGAGGGAGAAAACTTATCTAAAGTGAGTCTAGATTGGAGTGTGCACGTGTCAATGTTTTATTCAACAGAGAAGAGAGAATGGAATAGTAGAGTCTAGTTTTTGTTTTCTTTTTTTGTGACAGGCCTTGGATTATTTGAAGATAGCTGTCATAACCTTTATAACATGGTTCACTCGCTCTTCTCTTGGCGTTCTCTATGATATCGAGATCCCTTTTAAAATATAGCCCCCAAACTGAACATGATATATGCCACAACCAGTGTATGGTGAAAACTATTGACTTTTTTTTTTCACCTAGAGAATTTACTTTTATTAACTTGCCTTAAGACTTTGGCTCTGCATAATCTAAATCCTCCAGATATTTGTTATTCATAGTTAGCCCTTGCAAAGATGCTTATCATTTCAAACCAGTGGTTCCTAAATTTTTTTTTTAAAGATTTTATTTATTTGACAGAGAGAAACACAGCGAGAGAGGGAACACAAGCAGAAGGAATGGTAGCGGGAGAAGCAGGCTCCCTGCTGAGCAGAGAGCCCAATGTGGGGCTGGATCCCAGGACCCTGGGATCATGACCTGAGCCAAAGGCAGATGCTTAACGACTGAGCCACCCAGGCGCCCCTCAAACCAGTGGTTCCTAAACTTGGCCACTCATTGGAATCACCTGGGAAGTTTCAAAAATAGTGTTTATGGTGTCCTACTCTCAGAGATTATGATTTATTTGGTCTAGGGTGTATCCTAGGTTGGAGGATTTTTAATGGACCCCCAGACAATTCCAAAGTGAAGTCAAGTTTGGGAAGCACTGTTCTAATTCTGTCTACTTAAAGCATGGTCCATGCCATTGACATCTCTGGGAGCTTGTTAGAAATGCAGATACTTGGGCCCTAATTTTTGTTAAATTCCATTTTTTTCTTGAGGTCCAGGAAAGAGCTACAGCCTCCTCAAGGGATCTCAGACCCTTTGTAAGGTAAATGGGTTGGGGCATAATCAATCAGGGTAAGAATACTTAATGACAAACATGATTTCATTAGTATTAGAGATTGAAGTTGGAGGTTCCTATTAATCACCCTCTTTCCCTCCTGATTCTGGATCAAAGTGGATATAAGAATTAGATGAAGATTAAAATATGATTTTAGCCTTTGGCTGGCAAAGCTGTGTGGGAAATGCATGTAGTTTGAGCTAGAGGCCAACATGAAACTGCCATTTCTTGTCCCTGAATGTATTTACTCTCTTGTCTCAGCCAACTAGTCTCTGAAGAGGCTAGACAATGGAAGTCTTTCCTGTGGAAGGGAATGTAATGCCCTGATGAGGTTACCTTGCCCATGGCAGCTCTAGGAGAGAGGAGGACACATGCTACCTAGGAATGTCAGAGAAGGGAGAGCTAGCAAAATGGTGGCCAGCCGGGCAACAGAGGTGACCAACTACCCATCTAATTGGCCTTCTGAGTCATTTCTTCCCCTGGAAAGGTGTACATATCATTTCTTCAATGTAGTCTTTTGGCAGCTGTTTCTAGTTTAGGGGCAAAGGGGGAAATGCAGAGAGAGGATATGAGTCATTCCCCTTTAGGTTGGTTGCTTAAGACTAAGAAACAGATATCTGGCAGGCCTGCCTAGGAGCACTGGTGAAAATGCCTGAGAAAAGGAAACATCTCATGAAAAGGAGGCAAGAAACAGAAGAGCAAGCCAGCAAAGGGGCCCAGTTGGTAGGTCCAGAGAATAATAGAAGGTGATTGGCAGAGCAGCTAGGAGCTATGGTCACCACCTCACTTTGTCTCCAAATGGTGTTTGCTCTTCTGTGTCCTCTTTGACTCAGGGACTTGGGGATTGCTTTGGTGACCTGCCTTTCTTAAGAATCTCATCATGGGGCACCTGGGTGGCTCAGTGGGTTAAAGTCTCTGCCTTCGGCTCAGGTCATGATCTCAGGGTCCTGGGATCAAGGTCCCGCATCAGGCTCTCTGCTCAGCGGGGAGCCTGCTTCCCCCTCTCTCTTTGCCTGCCTCTCTGCCTATTTGTGATCTCTCTCCTCTCTGTCAAATAAATAAATAAAATCTTAAAAAAAAAAAAAAGAATCTCATCACTGTGTTAAAGTTAGTAGGATTAGTGGCTGGTTTCCTAGGATCTGGGAGTGCATTTCTTTTTCCATCTAAGAATCTTGAAATTATTCCTCTTAAGGAAGTGCCTCGTCTTTCAGGGACATTACCAAAAGAGGGTCTGGGAGAGAGAGGGCAACAAGCAGCTCTTCAGCTTTCCCCTGCCAACTGTTCTGGGACCTGGCTATTCTCTTGCGTCTTTCATCTCAAACTACAGAAATGCTAAGGCTGTTTTAAACTCAACAAAACAGAACAATGCAAAACCCAAACAGCCACCAACATAAAGCACAAACATATCCAACACAGGAAAACTCAATCTTAGCTCCTCTTTTTCCTGCCAAACCCACAATCTGCTCATTGCCAATTTTTTTCTAACGCATTGTTAGCACCCCTTGGCCCCGCTTCCTTACCACACCCTTGCTCTTTGGCTTCTGGCATCTGGCTCCTGCCCAAGTGCTCAACTGAAACGTTTCTTCCAGAGGACGCATGTGGCATCCCCATTGCCAACTCCAAAAGCCTTATCTTAGCTTTGGCTCATTTAATCTCTTTCTGAAGGCATTTATATGACATTGAGTATATTTCCTTATTTTTTTCCCTTCAAGTAGTCAAATATGCCATGGAAGTAAATTACACACACACACACACACACACACACAGCATTTACACAGATGTGTACCTTTTATTTTGCTTTATAGAAATAGGATCATATTTTATAATCTTCTCTGCTTCTTGCCTTACTTAACAGTTCATTGTGGAAACCCCTTCAAATGAGCTGGCATAGAACTAAGTCATATTTTAAAATATGAAAGTACCACAGATTATTCAACCATTCCCCTATTGATGGATATCCCATTTGTTTTTCAGACATTTTCCACTCTGGGCTGGTGATTTCATATTATGGGATAAATTCCCAGTTGGGGGATGGCTGGATCAAAGGACATGTGTATATCTAATTTATATTTAGTGTACATATTTAATTTTAATAGATGTTGCCAGCTGGCCTTCTAAAAAAGCCACACAATTTCACATTTCCACCAGCAGTCTATGTGTAGCCCTTCCCCAAGCATTATAGTCCTTTTTAATTTTTACAAATCTGTTACATTTCCCCAACTACCACAGAAGTTGAGCATCTTTTTACATGTCTATTAGTCATTTGGATGTTCTTTTCTGTGAACCTGGTTATTTATATCCTTACTCAAGTTATTTAACCTCCCTGAACTTGACCTGCTTCACGAGGGTATATGAAGATTAAATAAAATATTTATATGAAGATTTTGCCCAAACTCTGGCACAAATGACATGCTTGATAAATAGTAGCTGCTGTTGTTTTGAATTCACTAGTTGATCTTCACCCTCCTATCTTTGAGGCATAGGCATTTTCCAAAATTCTAATGTCAAATCCCCTTCTTCTTGATGCTCCACATTCTCTGAACATCCGAATCACTTCCGCTGTTTCAACTTCACAATCTCTATTTTGCTGAGAGATCAGAATCTGTAATTCTGATTTGTCTTTCAAGGTCAACAATAGCAATTTCAGTATCCTACTGGACCCTGTGTTTCAAGCCTCCTCTCTCTCAAACAGAGCCAGTGTCCTGATGTGAGATTTATCATCTTCCCATCTACTTCCTGTATTCCTAAGGGTGCCTGTTTCTCCAGGACCTTTGGACTTGAAATCTCACTCATTGTGCTGCTGCGTCCTAGACATTCACTTCAATGGTAAAGCTTCATAAATCTTAACTCTACAATGGTTCCTTTATCTGTCTCCTCTCTTCTACTCTGTTTCTACTCTAGTTCACTACCTCAACAATTAAAATAGCTTAACTAACCAGTCTTTGTCCTGCCAGCTTCTCACTTTTCCAGTCCATCTGTTACATGCCAGAGGAAATATTCTACAACAGTGGCAGAATCGTGGACGCCCCCTCTAAAGCATTTATCCAACAATCCTTTCTTTTACAGAATAAGGTTTACACTGGTCTTGGCATACACTGTCCCCATTCCTTCATGTACCTTATTTTTTCACCACACCAAATTCCTTCCTCTCCACCGATATACTAGGCTCAGGCACACTCAAGTGTTTTTGCTCTGCTGGACTGTCAGTCTACGATGCCTCTCCCTTCTCCACCTGTTGAAATTTAGTTTCAAGTCCTTTTCTTTTACTGAGATCCTCCTTATTTACTCAGCCAGAATGAATCATCTACTTTAGTAGTTACCCATAGCATCTCCCAATTTTATTTTCCTATACTAATAATTATTATAGTTAATTATTTACATACTTCCAGTACATTCTAAGCCTCTTGAGGGTCAGAATCTGCTTCTTGTTGTAATTATATTTTCTTTGTTTTCTGTGTTTCCCTGTCTCAGTTTCTTATCGGGTATCTTACGTGCATTCCTCTTAGTTTTAAAATTTTAGTTTTAAAATAAATGCATGACTGGAGCTTGCAATTGGGGACAAATGAAATCGGGCTTGAGAGAAAAAGCTTTGCCAAGGACCAGTTGTCTTAGATTCGTAGAGGTGGCAAATGGTGACAATGGGACAAGTCTATCCCATAGACACCTTCTCTTTGCTCATATGCAACAGTATATGAATACATGTTGTACTGGTTGGCCAATATTTATAATCAGCATCGTAAGCATCTGGCTTTTCTTGAAATAAGGAACTTTGGCAAGAGTGGGCTTTGCATTCTAGGATGGCACAATAGATTGAGATGAGCAACTGTAGCCTTCCTTGGGTTGGCACAGGCTCCCTTCTTGCTATAGCCTCTACCCCCATGGACAGTACTTACATGAACTGTATAGGCATCTGAGTCCATGATCATAGCACTAACTCAGCATATGACCCTAGGTTACTCAATTGACCCTCAGGCTTGATGTTCTCAACTATAATGGGGGATAAACCACACCATTCTACATCTTTCATTTATAAGGGTTCCTTTTATTTTATTTTTTCTTTCTCATAGAACTCATGATTAAAATTTCATTCTCCATGAAATAATGCACCTATATGACATATGTACTTTATTCCACTTACGCTATCCTCTTTTTCCAAATTGATTCAGTTTTTAACCAGTAGTCTGTAATTATCTGAGTAATAATAATGTTACAAAGTACTGTATTTTCTATTGTGCTTGTTCGGCTAACTAAAAAGTAGAGAAAGCAGGTGAATGCTTAAATACTCTCCACTGCTATTGGTTGCTAAGTTTTGTTTGGTTTTCTCCCTTCTTTCCCAGACTCAGTGTGACAAGCTGGCATGAGACTCTAGGAATATGGGTATCATGGCCAATCTACTAGCTAGTAGCTTTGGCAATTCCTGTGATACCATCAAGAACCAGTCAGAGCTGTTACAGCTGTTACATACACATAGAACAGTATGTGTGTGTGTATATATATACACATACACACATACACGCACACACACATACATAAAAAGAAACTTTCAACGGCATGTGTGGTAGCCTTATTATGAATGCTTATTATTGAAATGACCAAAAAACTATAGATAGTAATATATAAGGTGGAATTTGAATGTTTTCTACTCTCTCCCCATCTTATTCCTGGTTATTCTTAATTGTTTTGAATATAATTATCTGATTCATTTTCTTGTGCATATTTTTTATTGAAATATAATTAACACACAGTGTTATATTAGTTTCAGATGTACAGTATAATGATTCTACAATTCTAGACATTGTTTAGTGTTCATCAAGATAAGTGTATGCTTAATCCTCTTTATCTAGTTCACTCATTCCCCCACCTGCCTTCCCTCTGGCAACCACTAGCTTATTTTCTATATTTAAGGGTCTGGTTTTTGTTTGTTTGTTTGTCTATTTTTTTCCTTGTGTGTTCATTTGGTGTGTTTCTTAAATTCCACATCTGAGTAAAATTATAAGATAGTTGTCTTTCTCTAATTTATTTTATGTATAAATATTTTATGTATAACATATCCATGTTGTTACAAATGGCAAGATCTCTCTTTTTTCACGGCTGAGTAATATTTCATTGTATATAACATACATCTTCTTTGTCCATTCATCTATGGATGAACACTTGGATTGTGTCCATATCTTGGCTATTGTAAATGATGGTGCAATAAACATAAGGATATATGTATCTTTTGAAATTAATGTTTTCTTATTCTTTGGTAGTAATCCACCCAGTAGTGGATTTACTGGATAATTCTATTTTTAATTTTTTGAGGAATCTCCATACTGTTTTCTACGGTAGCTGCACCAATTTGTGTTCCCACCAACAGTGTAGGAGGATTCTTTATTCTTCATATCCTCACCAACACTTGTTGTTTCTAGTGTTTTTGATTTTAGCCATTTTGACAAGTGTAAGGAGATATCTCATTGTGGTTTTGATTTGTATTTTCTTGATGATTAGTGATGTTGAGTATCTTTTCATGTGTCTGTTGGATATCTGAATGTCTTCTTTGGAAAAATATCTATTTAGGTCCTCTGCCCAATTTTAATCAGATTAGTTTTTTGTTTTTATTTTTGTTTGTTTGTTTGTTTGTGGGGTTTTTTTGGTGTTGAGTTGTATAAGTTCTTTATATATTTTAGATATTAACCCATTATCAGATATGTCATTTGTAAATATCTCCTCCCATTTAGTAGGTCGTTTTTTCTGTTTTGTTTTGTTGATGGCTTCTTTTTCTTTGCAAAAAGCTTTTTAGTACTGTAAGTTCTGGCCACAGCAATCAGACAAGAAAAAGAACTAAAAGCATCCAAATTGGTAAGGAAGAAGTAAAATTTTCACCACATGCAGATGACATGATACTATACATAGAAAATGAAAAACATAAAGATTCCACCAAAAAATACTATTAGATCTGATAAATGAATTCAGTAAAATCACAGGAAACAAAATTAGTATACAGAAGTCTGTTGCATTTTTATACACTAATAATGAAGTAGCAGGAAGAGACGTTAAGAAAACATTCCCATTTACAATTTCACCCAATAGAATAAAATACTTAGGAATAAACTTATCCAAGGAGGTGAAAGACCTGTACTCTGAAAACTACAACACTGTTGGAAGAAATTGAGGATGACACAAACAAATGGAAATATATTCCATGCTCATGGATTGGAAGAACCAATATTATTAAAATGTCCATACTACCCAAAGCAACCCCTATCAAAATACCAACAACATTTTTCACAGAACTGGAACAAATAATACTGAACTCTGTATGGAACTATAAAGAATCCAAATACCCAATGCAATCTTAAGAAAGAAGAAAGCTGGAGGTATTACAATCCCAGTTTTTGAGATACACCACAAAGCTTTAGTAATCAAAACAGTATGGAACTGGTACAAAAATAGATACATAGATCAATGGAACAGAATAGAAAGCCCAGAAATAAACACATGGTTGTGTGGTCAATTAAGTCATGACATAGGAGGCAAGAATATACAATAAGGAGAAAGTCTCTTGAATGAATGGTGCTGGGAAAACTGGGCAGCTACATTCAAAAGAATGAAATTAGACCACTCTCTAATGTCATACACAAGAATAAACTCAAAATGGATTAAGGACCTAAATGTGAGACCTAAGACCACAAAATTCCTAGAAGAAAACACACACAGTAATTTCTTTGACATCAGCTGTAGAAATGTTTTTCTAGATATATCTCCTCAGGCAAGGGAAATAAAAGCAAGAAAAAATATTCGGACTACTCCTTGAGCACATTTTTACAAATTGCAAACATACTATGGATTCTATTGTTCCATTTGCTTCTTTTCCTCTTCCCAAAATGAATCAGATATCTTTCCATTCTAGCACACGTTCATCTACCTCATTCTTCTTAACTGTTTTTTATCACTCCAATAAAGGTATTTAGCTAGTTCCCTGCTGATGGACATTTAGATTGTTTTCCATTCTCTTTCTCATTTATGGTTAATTTCCTTAATTGAGGAAGGGGTAAGATAGCCATTGTATGACTATGTTTCTGGCCAAAATATGTGTTACTCATGGGTGTTTGGAGTTAATGCCATGGACACACACAAAATCCACTAGCAACTGAATCATTTTTTAATTCACTTTTCTAGGAATGAGAATATGTACTGGCTACTATTTTAGTCATAAAAATAATAACTCTCATGTTCTAAGTACTTACTGGTAATGTGACAGGCTCCATGCTAAGTACATTATAAAACTTATCACTTTTAGGGGTGCCTGGGTGGCTCAGTGGGTTAAAGCCTCTGCCTTTGGTTCAGGTCATGATCTCAGGGTCCTGGGATCGAGCCCCGCATTGGGTTCTCTGCTCAGCAGGGAACCTGCTTCCCCCTCTCTCTCTGCTTGTCTCTCTGCCTACTTGTGATCTCTCTCTGTCAAATAAATAAACAAAATCTGTAAAAAAAAACTTATCACATTTAATCCTAGTAATCCTAAAGGCAGAAACTATTATTATTTTTATTATAATAAATATATTATTATATTTTACAGAAATATAGGCTAAGTAACTTGCCCAAAGTCACATAAATTTTAAAGGGGAAGAATTTAAACACACACAAATGCAAGCTAGAAGTTTTTAATTTTGAGGGGATGGGAGACTTTCATAGAATCTGTTCTCCTCCCCAAATCCTCATGTATGTGTAACTATAATGGGGGAGTGAGGGAGGGATGGAAGGGCTCTCCCATGTCCTAGGCCAAGAGTGTAATGCCAACTAGGCTATTCCCAAATAGCTGTTAAGAGCAGCAAAGTAAAAGCGCATTTTGGCCATGGCACTGTGACCCTATGGTGCTTCAAGTCAGAAGTTCTATGAACATCTCTTGAAACCAGTTTTATGTTTGCACAGAAGCACATGCTGTAGTGGGGAAAGCCTCAGACTCTTTAGATTTAGATTTGCTCTGAACCAGCTGTGTGATCATGGTTTTCTCTGTCAGCGAATGAGGCTTGGGTCACTTGGTCTCTGAGGGACATTTCTGTGAGATAATTTAACATGGAATTACTGAATAAAATTATTGAATTAATGAAATAATTTCAGACTTGCAGAGAAATATAAAAAATAGTATGAAAAATTATCATTTCTATTTGCCTTCCACACAGAACTCCCAGATATTAACATTTTACTGTATTTGCTTTGTTGTCCTCTCTCTCTCTCTCTCTCTCTCTCTCTCTCTCTGTCTCTACACACACACACACACACACACACACACACACACACGCACACACACGTGAAGATTTGTTTAGATTTGTTTTTAATACGTATCACTTCTGGGGCACCTGGGTGGCTCAGCCAGTTAAGTGGCTGCCTTCAGCTCAGGTCATGATCTCAGGGTCCTAGGATGGAGCCCTGTATTGGGCTCTCTGCTCAGCAGGGAGCCTGCTTCTCCCTCTCCCTCTGCCTGCTGCTCTGCCTACTTGTGCTCACTCACTCTCTGTCTCTGTCAAATAAATAAATAAAATCTTTAAAAAAATACATATCATTCCTATTTCTGAACTGTTTAGGGGGTAAAATATTAACATAATGCCCCTTGACCCTTAAATATTTAATTATGTATTTCTTAAAAATAAAGACGTTCTCTTATATAACCATAATTATTAAAATGGGCACATTAATATTGAAAACAATAGTATTATTTTTTCTATACACTTTGTTTGAATTTTACTAACTGTCCTACTAACATCTTTAAAATAAAATAATTTTATTTTTATGGTATAGTATCCAGCCCAAGATCATTTTGTTGTCATTTCTTTTTGGTCTTCTAAAATCTGCAACATTTCCTCAGTCATTGTAACTTTGATATTTTTGAAGAGTTCATGCCAGTTATTTTGTGTAATATCCCTAATTTTGGTTTGTCTCATTTTTCCTCATAGTTAGATATCGGTTATTCATTTTGCTGGAATATCATAGAAATGAGGTTTGCCATTATTGGTGCATAATATTGGGAGGCATACAGTGTTTATTTGTCTTATTACTGATAATGATTAAGCTTTAAGACCTGATAAAGATGATATCTGCCAGATTTCTCCCTTGTAAAGTTACTGTTTCCTACTTGTAGTTAATATTTGTCTCGTGGAGAAGTATTTTGAGACAATGTAAATACCCTGTTTATCATCAGACTTTTCATCTAATAGTTCTAGCAGCCGTTGATGATTTTTTTTTTTAAAGATTTTATTTATTTGACGGAGAGAAACACAGTCAGAGAGGGAACACAAGCAGAGGGAATGGTAGTGGGAGAAGCAGGCTTCCTGCCGAGCAGGGATCCCGATGCGGGGCTCGATCCCAGGACCCTGGGATCATGACCTGAGCCGAAGGCAGACGCTTAACCACTGAGCCACCCAGGCACCCCGCCGTTGATGATTTTTACCTGAAACATTTCTAAGTTCGTTGCCAGATGAGTCCTGAGATTCTTGTTTTTTGTAACTTTTACTTACAAAGGGCTTTTTGAGCAATAATAAAAATTCATGACTGAATTATTTCATTACCATGAGGTTGAATTCATCATTCAAATTGGATCAGTCATATTTAGCTTTGCAGACTGTAATTATTGATTGCGTTTACTATTGAGATAAAGGGTAAATATATAAAGAGGAAAATAGCTCTTAACATACTTTTAAGTTTTTCTTTAAATAAATCTGAGTTTTTTTGTTTTTTTGTTTGTTTGTTTGCTTTGTGAAAAAAATTGTTCAAACTTGCAAATGTTAAAGGTAAAGGTCATTCACATGGGAACCTATACCTTTTAAAGGGTTATTTATAGTTGAGGTCCACTTACTTGCCAAATGTCAGACATTTAGGGTAAAGGAAGAAGACCAACTGAATTTCATGATTGTTTTTAAGGAGACAAATAAAAGAAAGATAGACAATCATCTTCTTGGTTGCAAAATTAATGCTAAGGATTAACTTTCCATAGCACACATACCCTTTGCTCCTCCCAGCTCTGGCTTTATGGTCTCCGCCCAGAAGTCTCAGCAACTGGACTGTAGTTCAGGAAAGCACTAAGTTATTTGGGTCAGAATGGCTTGGTTAGATCTCCTCGGCTTTCCTTTTCCCCTCAAAGCTTGGAAAGTTATAATCTCAACATTTGTTTCTTAACTCATGAATAGCTCCACCTCCCTCTGGGGGTTTTGGGTCTGTCATTTCTTTCTGCCCCCCCCCCCCAACAAAACCAATACCGTAACAGTTAAGATCACTAAAATTGGTCAATTTCTTTACACATTTGACTGTTCCTTGTCACTAGTCTCTTAAACCCAGACAAAAAACTGCAGGAAATACTCATGTGAATGGAAACCCCTCCTCGTTGAAAGTATGGAGTTATTTTTCATATAAACTGTGTTAAACTACCAGCTGGAGAAAGTCTTAACAGATCAAACGTGAAACCAAAAAGAATGCAGAGATTAGTGAGGAAGACAGAATCTGCTTACTGATCCATTTACGCAGACCACACATCTCCCAGGTGAAGGCTGCAGACATCTTTCATCCAATTCTTCTCTTTATTCTCTCTTACTTCTAGCAGAGCAAAGGCAGGACTAACTTGGTAACAGACATAGATAACTACTGAATCCCAAACTAACCCTGACATCACCCTGAGTGAAATTTATCATCTTGTGTTACTGGCTAGGAGGAATCCTTTACTCCCATGGGCCTTTCTGAAGAACTAATGGATCAGGCAAATTACCATCATATGTTCTGTCTTCAGCTAGTGCCTGCAAGCACTAATTACTTTATCATCTGATTGACTTCTTCATGGATTGATGATCTAACTTCAGAAATACTTATTCTGTGTTTACTTTTTATCAAGAGCCATATTATAGACTGGGAAATACAACAGCAAATAAGACAGGGGACCTGCCTTGGGAGAAACAAATGATGAAACTAGGAAGATATTATATTTCACTATATATAAAGTGTTGTGGAACCACAAAGGAGACGCTTCAAGGAAGAAGCAGTATTTTTGGTGGGTGTTGAAGAATGAATAGGAGTTCATCACAAAGAGAAGGGGTAGGAATTTTCAGCAAAGGGAAAAGCACGAAGAAGAAAGGCTTAGAGGTGTGTACAGGTGTATGTATGAGAAGTATGTAGGTGAGTACAAGCAAAGGTTCACAGTCCAGCATGGCTCAAGCATGTGCTATTTGGAGACTCATCAAAGCAGCATAAATTATTGATAGAAGAGCACGGGCTCAGAGGGCAGACTAATCTGGATTCAACATCACTTTTATGTTTTACTAGGATAGTATGGCCTGGTTAAATTGCTTAATTTTTTTTTCTTTTTTTTCTTTTCTTGCTTTCTTTTTTTTTTTTTTTTTACGACTACATTATCTCATCTGTACATGGGAATGATAGTATTCATTCCTCAGGGTGGTTGTGAAGATTCAGTGGGAATGTGCTTAAGGTGCTTGGCACTGAGCCCAGGAAAGAGTGAATTTTCACCAGGTTTTTTTCTACTTCTCTGACCAGGTGGAGAGGTAAGAACGACAGTTTGTGAAGCTGGAAGTAGGGTTTGGGCTCAGTATTGAAGGTCTCCAATAGTTTGCTCTGAAGTTTGAATTTCAAGCTGTCTGACCAGCTTTCTTTAAACCAGCCAGACTTACCATAAGCTCCAAAACACTCATTTGGTCTCAATCCAGTCCAAATGACTTCTATTTCCTTGAGACCTGCCAATCATAACTAAGTGTGTATTTGGTCTCTGAATTAAGTAGTTTGCTTAAAGGTGTAGCTATAGTAAGAAAGAGAATGATGCAAATCAGAAAAAAAAAGTCTTCCTCAACAAATTCAGGAAATGTTAATCAGCTTTCAGGAACTGAGAGGTGAGACAACATGATGTATTGACACACACATGCATGAATTCGGGGGACAAAACTATGTTTAAGAAGAAGAAGAAGGATCTAACCTAGGATAGCATCTTGCAGAAACAAAGTTTCTCAGATAACTGTGAAATCCAGTCAACCAGGAAGAGTTTGGTGAATGGCCCTCCTCCCTCATCACTGCTCAGACAACACAAAGGAATTCTCAGTCCAAACAGGAAGGTCAATTCTCAGCCAGCCGCCCATTTTTCAATATATCCCAGGAGATCATACGTGTAGTTTATATGGCCAAAGGCATTTATAGGAAATACTAAGATATTTCAATAAATAGTGGCCAGCATGGTTTCACTTTCCATGTGTTTCACTGTGCAGTAAACCAGAGCAAAAGTTATTTCCAAAAGGCCAAGGGGATAAGAATAGAACAGTGGAGCCAACAATTTGGAAGAAAATTCTGAAAAATTCAAGTAGAAAACAAAATCTATATTACAAATGATTTCCTTATATATATTTTAGGGTACATGCTGATAACTATACAATAATGGTTAACCAGTAGTATTAATGATGTAAATAATGGCATAATTTAAAAGTTATACTGAGCAATGATGTCTAGTAGCAAAATATATGTATATATATTGCAAACAATAACAGGAAATGGTTAAATTAGTGTTCTTTATTTGCTATTATTATTAAAAGTTATGTTTCAGAAATTACATTTTAGGGACCAACAAAATATAATCAAATAATTTAAATAAACCAAAAAATAATAAAAGAAATATAGGTAAGGTGACTATGCATAAGTAAAAAAATGCAATATTGAAAAAGTGTAACAAAGTTAAGGAAAAAAGGACAAACTAGGGGAAAAAATCTTTGAAACACTTATGGAAAAGACCTACAGGAATTTGTCCTTCAGACACACTCTCACACGATCATAGTAATATATACACAAAGACACGCACTATTGAGACAACTGGAAATTCAAATATTGGTGATATTTAGGAATTACTGTTTATTTATTCAAGTGTGCTTTGTTTGATTTTTAAAGTCTTCTTTTAGGGTGATAATCAGAAATATTTATAGATAAAATAACAGGATGACTAGCATTTGCTTAAAAAAAACCCAGTGTTTTAGGAAGTAGAGGAGAGGCTCTGTCATAGATAAGATAAGTTGATAATTGTTGAAGCTTTGTGATAGGTGCACAGGGACTTAGTATGTGTTTTTCACCACTTCAGTGTATGTTCAAAATGTCTTAGAATAGCTTAATGCAATGTACAGCACTGTCTGCATAGTATGCTTCCATCTATTAAATTAAAAGGAACGTATGTTGTATGCATATTAATTCATGTATGCTTAAGTTTGTGTAGATTAACAGCTATAAGGATAGAAAAAAGAACAAGCAGCATAACACATATGGTTGTATAAATATATATATATATACACATACACACGTGATTATAATGTGTATATGAGAATATGTGTGTATACATGTATATATGTATGTATATGTATATATGTGTATCTATATATTAAACTTTGACATTGTTATTTTATCAAGTGAGGTCAGAAATAAATTTATAACATGCTTTTATAATTTTCTCCATATTACAGGTCAGAATATAATTTTCTGGGAAAAAAATGTATTACATTTTTAAATGTTTGTTATCTCTGGATAAAATGGAGACTCTTTGCCTTTCAAAAATTGAAATGCAATAACAAGTAGATTTCTCATTCGGGTAATGTCTGGAATGTTTCTCCCCTGATTTATGGGGATACATCTGGTGTTCTCTCCTTCTTCAGGGGCTTTCTTCTCACTTATTTTAATGAAAAAGTTAAGGAATAAGATGTGTTCAGTGTCTCACTAAATTCCTGCCCACCACTACCTCTTCCACTGAGTAGGGTGGGTTGGGGGTTGTAAAGGAGATAAATAAAGTTATGTATGCATCCTGGATCAACCACTAAATATCATCCATATTTAGTAGATATTCTAAAGCTCAGATTCCTGAATGTGGCCTTTTCCCCCCCTCCATCAATAATATATTTAGGCAGGCCAAGAAATATATTTTTTCTTATTTATTTGCAAAAATGTTTTCTTTTATTTTTTTGCTTCCTGATTAAAACTCATCTGCAAACCCATCCCATAATTGTGTTTTTATTTGTTTTTCACATTCTGTTTATTTGGGGACTCTAATTAGGTGATGTCTGTGATGCACTAGCTAAATTGATCATTATGTGGTAATAAGGAATATGTAGATCAAGGATATGGCTTCATTTTGGACCAATATGTTTTTACCCAGTGTCATGTTGAAAACCACATGTTGAATGGCGTCAGCCAAGATGGAGGGGAATGTAACTTCAAGGACCTATCCATCACAGAAACATTGAAAAACCAAGCAAAATCTATCAGAATCAGCCTTGTCATGATTCTGGAAAACACCCAAATCTTTATAGCAACCAAATGAATGTTGAATCAAGTAAAAGGCACTTAAAAGTGGTAGAAAAGCTTCATGGCATTTTTACTTGTCCTAGCCACACTCCCTTACCCAGATTAATGGAATTCCTGAAACTTTTGTTCCCTGTGAAGGGCATTTCTCCCTGGTTCTGGAGGGAAAAAAATAAGACTATATTCCGAAAGAATTGTGCTTAACTATTTACCTGTCTGGGAGCTACCTGAAGGAGTGATGCAATGTACTTGTATTTGTTTTGCATAACTTGGAACTCACTTAGGATGAAAAGGAAGTGAGCATTTCTCAAAAACTATGCAAGACAAATTAATGACTTACAGCACTTGAGGGAAAAGCTTATAGTTGAGACAAACAATACAGTACTGAAAGCCTGGGAGGAAAAGCTGGGAAGGAGTTTCTTTGGAAAATTAGGCCATTTAAAAGTGCTTGTGAATACTGGAGAAATCAGAAAGCCACAGACATGCCCAGTGCACTACACATGCTCAGAAGAGAACTGAAAAGACCCTAAGTATTCACCTCTGGCTGGTCTATTGGCTCTGTCAAGCAGGAGGTACAGGTAAGGTAGAGTTCTAAACAGAATGGCTAAGGATTGAAGAAGTGCCCCAACATAGAGCCCATCTCAGCAGGGGGCTTCAATAACAGATTTAAGTAGGCAGAAGAAAGAATCAGCAGACCTGAAGATAGGTCAATGAAATTATCTAATATGAAAGTCAGAGAGGAAAAAAAATGAAGAAAAATGTGCAAAGCCTAAGAAACCATCCAGTATACCAGTATATGCAAAATGGGAATCCCAGAAGAATGAGAACGAGAAAGGGGCAGAAAGAATACTGGAAGAAACAATGGCTAAAACTTACCAAATTTGATAAAAGATATAAATCTACACATTCATGAAGCTCAATGAACTCCAAGAAGGATAAACAAAGACATTTGCACCAAGACACATTATAATCAAATTGTCCAAGACAAAGACAAAGAGAGAATCTTAAAGGTGGCAAAAGAGAAGTGATTTTTCACATACAAGGGATATTCAGTAAGATTAAGTAAATTTCTCACCAGAAACTATGAACACTAGAATGGAGTGGGATGGTATATTAAAAGCGCTGAAAGGAAAACAAACCTGTCAACCTAGAATTCTATATCTGGCAAGACTGTCCTTCAAAACATAAAGGAGGAATCCAGACACCCCCAGAAAAAAGCTGAAAAAGTTCATAGCTGGTAGACTTGTTCTACAGGGAATACTAAATAGAGCTTTTCATGCTGAAATGAGAGAAAATTGGACAGTTAAAGTCACTTGAAGAAATAAAGAACTCTAGTAAAGGTGAATTAAAAGTCCAATGTTATTTTTTTTATTTGCAAATCCTCTTTTTATTTCTTACATTACTTTAAAAACCAAAGCCTAGATAAATCTGCGTTAATGGCAATCCCATGCATAAAGATATATAAAATTTGTGAAAAATAACATAAAGAGGGTCTGGAGTTAGGTAGGAGCAGTTTTAATATGATATTGAAGCCAGGTATCAATTAAAAATAAATTGCTATAAATTTGGTATATTAAATGTAAGTCCCCATGACAAACACTAAGAAAATATCTAAGAATATACAAAAAAGAAAATGAGAAAGGAATAAAAATTTCACACTAGAAAACAGCCAATTACACACAAATCAAAGCAGTAATAGAGAAAAGGAGGCACAAAGTAGTATAAGACATACAGAAAACAACAAAATGAGAGAATTAAGTCCTTCCTCATCAGAAATTGTTTTAAATGTTAATGAAATAAACTTTCCAAAAGACAGCAATGACCAAAACAGATAAAAATATATGATCCAAGAGATTCACCCAATACTTGTTAATTGCAGTTGTTGTTATTTTCATTAAAATTATTGTAGGTATGAAGTGGTATGTCAGTCTAATAAGAAGGAAGACATAGTGTGTTGGTAAGGACATGGAGAAATCGAAACATTTTTATATCTCTGGTAGGAATGTGAAATGGTACAACTGCTGTGGAAAACAGTTTGAGAGCTCCTCCAAAAGCTAAACTAGATCACATGTCACCCAGAATTTCTACTTCTAAGTAAATACCCAAAAGAATAGACAGGTTACTCAAATATATATGCATGCATGTTCATCAAGAACTACTCACAATAGAAGGGTGAAAATAATCCAATAGATGAATGGATAAACTGTGGCATACAATAGAATAGTTTTTAGCTATAAAAGAAATGAAACAGTGATATTTGTTCCATTGTGGATGAACCTCAAAACAATTATGCCAAGTGAATGCAACCAGACACAAATATGTCACATATCATATAATCCAATTTATATGAAGTATCTAGAATATGTAAATCCACAGAGACAGAAATCAGATTGTTGATTGCCAGGGGATAAGATAGGGGTAAATGGGAAATAATTACTTAATGAGCATAGGGTTACTTTTGGGGGATGAATATATTTTGGAACCAGTTGGATGTGGTAATTATACGATATTTTGAATATTAATGTCACTGACTTATTCACTTTAAATTGGTTAATTTGGTATGAGAACTTAATTCAAAAAATAAAACAAAGCATATGTCTTCCTTTTTTTTTTTCATATATTGATTACTAAAGTAGTTGGTGAGAGGGAATAGATCTTAATCTGATAGAATTGTGTTTAAATTCCTGATCTAGCTATGTGAAGATAGGCTAGGATGAAAATACTACTACCACAAATTGTTGTAATTGTTAAATTAGATAAATAGGTGTCTTAGCTTCAATAGCAAGCTAATCTCCAAATATGTGGTTTAACTCATTAAGAATTTTTTTTTTCTTAATGGAATAACAGTCCATTGTGAGCATTCATGAGTAGGGGGAACATTATCTGTGGTCATCAGGGACCCACTCTCTAGGTCCTTGTATTTTCTCTTCTGTTGACCAGCAAATGGATGAAGATATGGTGGATCACTAATGGAAGGTTTTTGTGAAATGATACTAGAAAGCATCACTTTTCCCCAAATTCCATTGGCCATAACTCAATATCATTGCAGTGCCTGCCTGCCAAAAGGCTGAGAAATGTAGACTAACAGTGTGTGTTAGGGGGAAAAAAATTTTGAGTGAAGACAAAACCACTTGGGTTAACGTAATGAATCATCTAGTTCAATGTCTGATGAAAGTATGAATTCGGTAAGTGTGAGCTCACTTCTTAGTGGGTAAGAGAGAATCCATCACAGCTTCTGGAAATGTGTCTCAAAGTGCATGCTTGAGGAAAGACCATTAGTTATGGCCCTGTGGCAAAGTCAGTTGATGTGGCTGCCAGGCAGCATTCAGCAGAATTCTTTCTGGGCTCTGTGCCTGCTTGCTCTTTTCTTCTTCTGTGCTTTGGAACTTCCCTTGGCTTTGGTCCAGTTTAGTTTCCAGTGCGTAATTTGCGATTTGCTTTTCTTATGTAGCTTGCTCACCTCCAGCTCAGTGCCTGGATTTTACCCTCTTAACAGCTGTTCCTAGGTCTTGGCTCTGTCCTCACTGGGCAGGCCCATAAACTCCCTCTTGCCTTTCTTTGCTTCCCAGTCATATTTTGAAGACTTCCAACTTGAACTTAATTTATTCTTGGTATGATTGTTAAAATTTCTATCTCTTCCTACATCTTATAATTAGCTTAGCTGATTTTTAAAGAAATCCTCTAAGAATTATTTTTATGAAGGCCATCTGGTAAAACAAATTAGTCTCCAAGGAATGTTAATCAGACTAATTGCTAATTAAATGTTCTCCTTGATTGTATTAGTTATATATTGGAAAATGTTTGTGATGTACATTAATTTTTGTGAAGACACTGAGAAAATATATCTATATATTTTTTGCCTTCAAGGGAGTAAGCAAATCAATTTGCATGCATGATATATGTGTGTGGTGATAGTAAATGATGTGATTTTTCATTTTTCAAATGGATTAGTTGTTCTTAGATCAGTTCATTATACAGAATCTTGGAACTTTGGGGGCTAAAATTTATTCTAATCTATTCTGTGTCTCAACTTCATGCTTCTTCTTTAAATGGTTTTGTGGATCATGATGTTTGGTAAATATGTTTTTTATATACAAAACAATAGCCAGTGGGTTCAACTCAATCAAACATGGCAAACGGGTTTAATTTTATATGCCAGTGAATTGATAGTAATTGCCTTGAGTATGTTGTAGAAAAAGATTTGGAGGCCAGTATAGGAGAGGAATATTTATCATGCACGCATTATGCCTTCCTTTTTATTAGACTGAGTAATGATTCACAGAAATGGAGCCACAAAGGATAAAAATCATTTTTGCTTAATAATGACAATGTGAATGTCTAAATAAAATACAATTGATTGTAAAACTTTAAGGAAAATCCAAGTTCCATACTGAAATCTCTTTGTCCCAAGATAGTTAAGTGGAGGAAAGGTTGACAGCCAAAATCTGCCCTCCCAACCACTCTAAGCTTTAGTTAATTATACATGGTAATGAGTGAGCATTTTTAGTCAAAGTAACTCTGGTTTTATGAATTATTTCTTCCTACTGTTTTTGGTTACGTATTTGTATAGACTATGAATGACCTTCTTGAAAGCAATTGCAACCCATTTTCCATAAATTTATCTTCTTTTTGATAGTGGATTGTTTATACAATTGTATAAAACCTACAGGGTCTTTATTTTGTAATGGATTCCACCTTGATAACTGAAGCATGAACAAGGTGTGCATACTAGGAATGTGACTGTGAATCCATGAAACATATTTATAAGAAATGAAATTTGGCTTTGAGGAAAAATAATTTTGTCTGAGGAGTCAGATCTAAATTCTAGTTCTACTTCTTTGTTAATGAGCCCTGTGATTCCATGGTCCCCAGTGAGCTTAACTATAAAATAAGAGCTTGGGACTCACTTTGCAACTAGAATAATGCTATGTGTTGACATTGACATTTTGCCATCCTACATTGGTAAATTGCATAATTTGCCTTTGTCCCTCATTGAGCACAAGGGGGCAATCACTTGCAGATTGCTCCCTTTGTTTCCTCTTGACAAATGGTCAATTCCTTGGCAGCTTAGAGCCTTTATTCTTGACTTTTCTGCCATTACTGACAGATGTATTTGACAAGACCAGTGGCTTGTATTAGAATTCCATTCTTAAAAGTAAGGTCTGTAAAACTTAAAGGAACAAACATATAGTATTTAACTTTTACAATAAAAATACATATCTTATATTTCATCTATTGATGTTGAAATGGTCAGAAACTTACAGACGTATTTGATTTTCTTTTCCTTAAAAAATTATTTCTATAAGGATTAAGAATTATATACAGAAACCCATGAAGATTCTCAATCCATTGAGTCTAAAATTGAACTAATTTTGTCCCTACCAGTTGTTATTTCTTTGCAAATATTCCTTAGCATGTCACCATCCAACCTTTGGCCCAAGACATAAACTTCTTGAGTCATTACCCTTAACCTTTCTTTTTCCATCTCCTTCCATCAACCTGCATTCTATTTAATTGATTCTATAAATTTTGTTGATTCTACTTTGTATGTATTTTTATTATCTATCCCTTCCTCTCCAATGGATATTTTTATGATACTAGTTTTTACTCCTATCTGGACCATCGTAGATGTCCCCAGACTGTGTCCCCAGTTTCTACTCGCATCAAACTCTTTCCTTTAACTTCACTCCCAGTTTACACTTGAACAGATAGACCCAAGACTGCAGTGTAGGCCTTGTGCATCCAATTTCTCTGTTATTTTCAGTTTATTTCTTTGCCTTTATTTTAAAAACTACCTAAATAGGATTTAAGAACTTTTTCTGTGTTGTGTATGCTTGTGCTTCTTTCCAAGATCTGATCTGAAACAGGATCTATACAGTGAATTGTACCAATGCTCCAGGAAATAATTTCACCATTTTTTTTTTATTTTTTCAGCTTTATTGAGGTATAACTGACAAAATTGTAATACATTTAAATCATACAGGTTAATGATTGGATATACATATACTTTGTGGAAGGATTCCCATAATCAAGTTAATTAACACATCCATCACCTTACAAACTTACCTTTTTTGTATGTGTGAGAACATTTACCAACTCTCTTAGCACGCTTAAGTTACACAGTATAATACTAACTATACTATAGTTGATTCTATAGTATCCAGCTATAGTCACCATGCTATAAATGAGATCCTAAGAACTTATACATCTTATAATTGAATATGTGTACCCTTTTTCCCATTTCTCTAATTCCCAACCTCCTGGTAACCACCATTCTACTCTGTTTTTTATGAGTCTGACTTTTGTTTTTTAAAATTTCTCATATAAGTGATATCACACAGTATTAGTCTTTGTCTGTCTGGCTAATTTCAGTTAGATAATGCCCTCCCAATATATCCACGTTGCCACAAATAGCAGAATTTCCTTCTTTTTAAAATATATTTTATATACTTCTCCAATATATTATATATAAAATTATTTCTATACGTGCTTATATATAATTATATATATTATATATATAATCTCACATGTTCTTTTAAAATACCTATTTAATAATTTTTAATTATTTTTAAAATATTTAATTAATTTTTAATCTTACATTTTCTTTATCCATTCATTCATTCTCAGACACTTAGGCTACTTCCATACCTTGTCTATCATGTACATACTGCTATGCACATGAAAGTACAGATATCTTTTCAAGATAATGCTTTCATTTTCTTTGAATATACACCTAGGATGGAATTGCTGGATCATATGGTAGTTCTTTTTTAGATTTCTTCAGGAATCTCCATAATGTTTTCCATAGTGACTGCACCAGTTTACATTGCCACTGATATTGTACAAGAGTTCCCTTTTCTCTACATCCTTACCAGCATTTGTTATCTCTTATCTTTTTTATATTAAACACCGTAACAGGATGAAGTGATATCCCAGTGTGGTAGTGATTTACATTTCTCTGATGATTAGTGATGTTGAACAACTTTTCATGTACCTGTTGTCCATTAGAATGTCTTCTTTGGGAAAATGTCTATTCAGGTTCTTTGCACATTTTAATTGAGTTATATACTTATTTGCTATTGAGTTGTGTGAGTTCTTTGTAGATTTTCGATATTGTTGTATACATGGTTTACAAATACTTTCTCCCATTCCATAGGTTTTCTTTTCATGTTGTTCATGATTTTCATTGCTGTATGGAACATTTTTAGGTTGATCTGATCCCACTTATTTGTTTTTGCTTTTGTGGACAAATCTAAAAAAAAAAAATCACCAAAACCAATGTCAGCAGGTTTTTCCTTATGTTTTCTTCTAGGAATTTGATAGTATCATGTCTTATGTTCAATTGTTTGACCATTGTTGAGTTGATTTTTGTTTATTGTGTAAGATAGAGACTTAGTTTCATTTCTTTGCATGTGGCTATCTAGTTTTCCCAACACCACTTATTGAAGAGACTGTCCTTTTACCCACTGAATATTCTTGGCTCCTTTTTGGAAAATAAATTGAATATATATATTACTGAATATAGTTGAATATATATGTATCGTATCTCTCTCTATATATATATACATATATAGAGAGAGGGAAAATGAGAGAGAGAGGTTTATTTCTGGGCTGTCAATTCAGTTCCATTGGTCTTTGTGTCTTTGTCGGTTGCCAGAGCCATACAATTTTGAATATTATAACCTTGTAATATAGTTTGAAATCAGAAAGTGTGGTGCTTCTAGCCTTGGTCTTTCTCAAGATTGTTTTGACTATTTAGGGTCTTTTGTGGTTCCATATGAATTTTGGGATTTTTTTAGTTTCTGTTTCTGTAAAAACTCCATTGGAATTTTGAGAAGGATTGTATTGAACTGGTACATCATTTTGGGTCATATGGACTTTGTAACAATATTAATTCTTCAAATCTATGGACGTGGAATATATTTTTATTTATTTTTGTCTTCTTCACCTTCTTTAAGGAATGTCTTATATTTTCTAGTGTACAGATCTTTAGCCTCCTAGGTTAAATATATTACCTTTTAATTATTTTTTTGATGCTTTATAAATGGGATGGGATTGCTTTCTTAATTTCTCTTTCTGATAGTTTGTTGTTAGTATTAGAAAAGCAAGGGGGTTTTTTGTACATTGATTTCATATCCTGCAACTTTATTAAATTTATTTATTAGTTCTAATATTTTTTTTGTTTGAGTCTTAGGGTTTTCTACCTATAATAACATAACTGTCATCTGCAAACAGACAATCTTAATTCTTCTTTTTTTCAGTTTGAATGGATTTTATTTCTTTTTCTTGCCTGACTGCTCTGGGTGGGACTTCCAGTATGATATTGAGTAAAAGTGGCAAGATGGGGATTTTTGTCTTGTTCCAGACCTTAGAGGAAAAGCTTTCAGCTTTTCACCATTGGATACGATATATGCTGTGGATTTGTCATTAATATTCTTTATTATGTTGAGATATATCCCTTCTATACCTAATTTTTGAATTTTTATCATGAATTTTATCAAATGTTTTTTCTGCATCTACTGAGATGATCATATGATTTTCGGTTTTGTTTTGTTAATGTGGTGTATCACATTATTGATTTGTATATGTTGAATTATCTTCCATCCCAGGGATAAATCCCATTTGATCATGATGTATTATCCTTTTAATATACCATTGAATTCAGTTTACTGGTATTTTGTTAAGAATTTTTGCATCTCGGGGTGCCTGGGTGGCTCAGTCATTATGCATCTGCCTTCGGCTCAGGTCATGATCCCAGGGTCCTAGGATCAAGCCCCACATCAGGATCCCTGCTTTGTGGGAAGCCTGCTTCTTCCTCTCTTACTGCCCCTGCTTGTGTTCCTGCTCTTGCTATCTCTCTGTCAAATAAATAAATAAAATCTTAAAAAAAAAAAAAAAGAATTTTTGCATCTATGTTTACCAGAGATATGGGCCTGTCATTTTCTTTTCTTGTAGTGTGTATGTTGGGGGATAGCTATGGAAGTGCTCCTGTGCCAGTTTAACAACTTTTCTTTATAGTACTGGGGAATTTGTGAATGCAAGCCCTGCTGGCTTTCAGAGTTAGGTGATTTGAGCTCTGTCCCTTGGATGACAGCCTTAAAAGTTGGGGTGCTAGATGTGTGGTCCAAATCCTTCACTCCTTGGGGAGAAGATGGGAGTTGGGCATTTGCTCCTGGTTCTAAGGTGCTGTGCAGGGGTGGATTTATGGTGATAGTATGTCTCAGCCTTCCCTAGCCATTTCAATGTAAATATTTTTTCTGTTGTCTGATGTGGAGTCATTCAACTTGTTTCTAGATTTCTCTCAAAAGGAAATGATCGTTGTATAGCTGAACTTTTGGTGTATCCATGGGAAGAGGGAGTCAAGAACTTTCTGTGTTGCTGTCTTGGTGATATCAATTTTCCATTTTGGTTTGTTTAAATTGCTCTAAAATAATGTTAATCAATGTAATATAAAACTGAAATATTTCTTTAAAAGCAGGGATTTTTTTGGCTTTGTTTAGAAGGACTTCAAGCTTTTATTTCTATAGGGAAGTACAATTTTCCATATACAATATGCTGAGATATATATAACCAAACATTTAGGTATAACCTGAATTCTTCCTCTTCATGCTCAGTCTCTAATTTTATACAAAATCTTGCTACTTAAGAACAAGTTTTAGATTTCATCTCCTCTCTGAGACCATTCATAACACCCCAATTCAGTAATCTTCCTGTGAACCCCTAATGTTCTCTTGTTGCTATATATATTGGTAGGATAATCACTCTTTTGTGTGAGCTTTCCATATGTATGTCTTGATTTGCCAAAAACACTATAAATGTTTGATGGCACAAACCCTGCCTTTACTTTCTAAGCTCTCAGATTCTCTATTTAATTGTTAGTCCAGATATCAAACGATCGAAATTGAAATAAAATAACATCCTACTTAGCCACTGTTCTCTTGTGCCATCACATGACCTGAGATTAATGAGGACATTGAAAACAGCAAAAGAGAGACTGGTGCCTTTGGAAGAGATCATTTTTGTCCTTGGAATTTTGAATAAATCTCGCTCTCAAATTCATTAACCACAACACAGGTAGAAAAGGTGTTGTTAGTCTCCAACCACAATTAGACAATCTATTAGATAAACCCCAGACATATCAAAACAGAAGGCAATATAGGTTAAGTCTTTCTCTTACACTTTTGAAAATAAGGATCAGATATTTCCCAGTTGAGAGCTTGACTTTGTTTACAAAGAGTATTCAAACTGCTTATAAATGAAAAGGCATTCATAAGACTTTCTTCCACAGGAAGACAAGTTGTTAGTTCTTGATACTTGTTGATAAAAATATTGGCTTTTCTGTGGTGGCAGCCAATAGTGTAGATAGACACGGATACTAACTTCAACCTAAAAACCTGACCATACAAGTCTAAAGGTGTAAGATTGTGATAAGATATCTCACTCCACTGGTCCTTGTTGTAGATATTCTGGTTGGCTGGGAATGTATCGCCTTCCTTCTTTTGCCAGGGTTCCATATTTGTACCTCATAACTCTGCACATTTGACCAAAGTCAATGACATTTGAAGATATAAGAGAAGAGGTTTTCAGTAAAAATTATTTGCAAAGTGGAAATTGCAAAATCGTGTCATGGCTAGGGCTAGAAACACATCTGTGTTTGTCCATGGCTTGTCACGTTTGGGCTTCTCCATCATATTAAATCATTCCTTTCTATTTTAAAGTTTGCCTTTTCATTTATGCCTTCATTTTCATTTTTATTTGAAGTGATACAAGGGGTAGATTTTAAGGCAGCTCTGGGAAGGTAGGTGTTAAATTCTAAACTGATGCTTGGTAACCTCCATGAGGAAATATGCCAGTATTTAACAGATGACTGCTGTGCTGTGGATAGCCATGCCCCAGGAGAGGAGGTGTTTTTTTCCCAGAATCTAATCAAGCCCTGGCCTGTCTGTGTCCTAACTTATGTAGCATAATCACTTGTATCATTCATAGCATGTCTTCCATTAATCAGAGTTCATGCAGGCAACAAGGGAGTAGGGGTTCCATTAATGTGACATATGGTGGCCCAAGTTTTGGATGTTTTGAAAGAGAGTTTTAGGGTTCGTACCAATTATACAAAAGCTACTCAGTGACCTGGATTTTAGTAGGCTTTCTCTCGGGGAGTTAGCATCTTCCCCATTTTCTTCATAGAAATTGTGTTTATGTTCTTGATATACCCTGTGATGTTTTTATATCCATCACATTCAGATCCAAGCTGCTTGATTTGTTGCTTCATCTTGGCCTCTTTATATCTGCTTCTAGAGAATGAGTATGAAAGAGAAAGATACTACCTTTTCTTAATTGTAAAAATGATAAATGAGATAAGCCATGAGGACCATTTTTTATATTTTCTGGAGATGCTAAAAATACATTTAGATTTGTTTTCAGAACAAAATGAAAAAGTTATTTTGGGAAAAAATGTGATAAGTTTCGTCACTTAAGAAATTTCTTTACACGTACTTATCTTGATAACAGCATTTATCTTTGCTAGTCTCATATAGCAATGTCGTTTACTTTAAAATTGGAATTTTTTAGTAAGTTGAAATATCTCAGCTCTATACACAACACCAGACATTTATACATATAATGTTTATAGATAAACATTGTATTATATATTATATATATTATATAAACATTATATTATATATATAATTTATATAAATAATAAAATAATTAATTTTTTACCTTCTTGGATAGGCTAATATAAAGTACATTTTATCTGTTTTAGATCATTTTAATTATGAAATATAAAGACCTCATATTTTTAAATCTAATCAACTAACTGCACTTTTCCTTCTCCTTCCCTCCCCATATATTCTTAAATGTACATTCCCTTACCCATTTTTAAAAGTAAATAATATGAGACTTAAAAGTAAATTATATGTGATCTTTCATCAGTCTTGGAAGAAAATTGTTGGGTTGGAGGGGACTTAAAATTTCACTCACATTGAGAAAGGGCCAGGATTGGGCTCTAAAAGGATAAACAAGAAAAAACTGTGCATCATGACAATGTAGGAGAAGTTCTCCTTTTTCTCCATCTCTAAGACCAAGCATGTGCAGGAAGGGCCACAAGTGGCCCAAGAATGATGACCAGAAGGCACCCAGGGACAGGAGAGGTGAGGACTATTACACACTTCCAGGTAAGATAAGCCGGCTCAACTTTTTTGGACAACAAATTGGAAAAATAGTGAATCTCCAAAATAATGTGATAATAACATGAATTAGACTATAATTCAGTGGATTCTTATATTGTTTCTACTGAGCCCCTCCTCTCAACATGGTACAGGCTAAAGTCCTTTAAAATAATATTTGTTGTGTTCCTGTTATTTGTCAGGGCCTATTCTAGGTGCTTGGGAAATATCAGTTAATGAAACACATCACTGCCCTCGTGGAGTTCACAGATAATAGGTAGTGAATGTAATAAATAACTAAATTACATAGCTTTCTAAAAGGTGATAAGTATAATTGATTTTTTTTTTATGAAGATGAGAAGGATCAAAAGGGCCAAATATTTGGGACTGGGTTGGGAAAATCAGTATTTAATAAGGTAGTTAGAATAGGTCTCATTAAGAATATAATATTTGATAAATTCTTAAAAGAAGTGAAGAATTTACCAAGTAGATACCTTGGGGAAGAGCATTCCGTGATGTGGAACAGTAACTACAGAGACATGTATCAACATAGCAGGAGACCACTGTGGCTAGATACAGTGAGCCAGAGAGAGGGAGTAGAGGATGAAGTTAGAGGGGTAAAGCAGAATCCAATCACGAAAGCCCATGCAGTCATCTTGACTTTAGTCTAAGTGCAACAAAGCAGTTTTAGGATTTTGAACAGAAGAGATAACCTCTATGATTTATAGTTTCAAAGGATCCTTCTAACAATTAATTGAGAATAGATAGGAAGAGACAGAGGGTGCTGGTTAAGAGTTATTGCAGTGATCTACATGGTAGAGGGTGGAAAGGAGTTGAGGGGATGTGGATGTAGGGTCAGGTCAGCTGGGGAAACAGCAGCCATGATCTGCAGTAGTATCCTAACTTAGATTGAAGAAGTGAGAGATTTTTGGCATCATTACTGATGTCTGGAAATCCCATTTAAACACAAGAGCTATAATCATTGCAAGAGAAATTTAAATCGGAGCAAATAAACATGACCTGGTGATGTCAAACCACAGCCTGGACAAGGATGGATTGTGTCATGCCTGGGATTCCCTTGTGGCTCTCTGGCCTGCCTGGCTCTGGTCATTTCCTCTACCTTACACTGAAGCCTACATCATATGCAATTGAATTCTTAGGATGCTACTTCGCATGTTATGGCACAGTTTTACTATATGTAACAAAAACCCTGAAGATGTTCTTATTTTTGACATAGCCATTATACTTTTAGAAATTTCTTTTTTTTTTTAAAGAGTTTATTTATTTATTTGACACAGAGAGAGAGATCACAAGCAGGCAGAGAGGCAGGCAGAAGGAGAGGGGGAAGCAGGCTCCCCTGCCGAGCAGAGAGCCCGATGCAGGGCTCGATCCCAGGACCCTGAGATCATGAGCTGAGCCGAAGGCAGAGGCTTTAACTCACTGAGCCACCCAGGCACCCCTAGAAATTTCTTTAAACCCCTGGGTGGTGCAATCAAGTCAGTTAAGTGTCCAACTCCTAGTTTTGGTTCAGGTCATGATCTCAGGGTCATGAGATTGAGGCCTGTGTTGGGGCTTAAATTTCTCTTTCCCTCTCCCTCTGCTTCTCTTCCCCTCAAATAAATAAATGAATCTTTAAAAAAAAAAAAGAAATTTCTTTAAAGGAAATTATCCAAAATGTAGGAAAAAATATGCTCAAAGATGGGGCGCCTGAGTGGCTCAGTGGGTTAAAGACTCTGCCTTCGGGTCAGGTCATGATCTCAGGGTCCTGGGATTGAGCCCCGCATCGGGCTCTCTGCTCAGCAGGGGAGCCTGCCTCTCCCTCTCTCTCTGCCTGCCTCTCTGCCTACTTGTGATCTCTCTCTCTCTCTGTCAAATAAATAAATAAAATCTTAAAAAAAATATGCTCAAAGATATTTATCAAAGTGTGATAGTATGTATATACTATATAATAATGATACATCAGAAACAATCCAAATATACATATACAGTGATAGAGAAATGGTTAAAATGTTATGACATATTTATAAGATAAAGAATTATACACCATAAAAAGCAATTTTAAATTTGGGGAAATTCTTATGAAATAATGCAAATGAAAGGACAAAACAAAAATACAGAAATCTGGAAGGAAATGCAATAGATCTTAATGGAGTTTATGTTATTATACAGTTTTTTTCTTTATGCCTTTTGTATATATCCTACCTCTACTTCCCCTCACTCTCAAATTATTTTTATAATATCCCTTCTAGAAGGTACTACTAATGAAAAAGAATAGAGAAGGTCTCAGTGTCAATCAAGTTCAGGGGTCCCATGGGCTTGTATGTGTTGGAGATGATAAGTCTGTGAGTGATTTAGCATGCTGTTTGAAGTCTGGGGCTCCTTATCTGCATATATGTGTTGCTTATTTGGCAGTCGGGTAGGATATACTTTCCCAACTAGTTCATCCTAAAAGAAACATATCATTTGAAAAGGTTATCATGGAAATGAATATGTGATATTTTAAAACAAAACATTTCAGCGAACTCACAACTTTCTGAGAAATAAATATCTTTTTCCTTCTATTTGAGAGTCTAGCCTCTATGTCAGTGGTTCTCAAAACTGGGCCTAGAAGCTTCTTAGAGATGCAGATTCTCGGACTTCACTCCCGGAAACCCGTGTTTTAACAAGCCTTCTAAGCGATTTTCAGGCACGCTTAAGTTTGACAAGCACTGTTCTATGTCAAGTATTCAGAAGTGGCTGAGTTTTTATACTTTAACAACCCTGGTTGCAGAGGGCTTTTCCATGGGAGCTGATGGAAAATACAGAACAACTTCACCCACTCAGAGAGACACATACCCTCACAGATTTGGTGTTGGGTTGGGCATGTAAAAGAGGGTTGCACAGGAGCTAAGGAGCTCATTTCTATATTAATGAAAAAAGTAAGACTATTTTGTATTTCAAGTTATATCTCTGTCAACCCAAACTGATGATTTAATGATCACAGCAAAGAAAAAAAAAAATACAAAAAACTGCCAAGGAGGTGAGCTAACTCAGGAACCTGCCATCTTGATAGGAGTAGGCAAGTCAATATTGCAGGGTGGACTGGAAAACTTCCTTTGCACATCTGACTAATGGATTAAAGGGACAAAGTTCAAACAGAGCTGTTAAATCATCCTCTGGGATTTGTTGAGCCATCAGGTTTTATAAGCTCAGAAGGCACCCCAAGTTTAAGGCCAAAAGATGAAATTACTCTTCTCAGCAAGCTTCCTCCTGCTCTGAAATAATTTCACAGGTTGGCTGTCTGTCTTCTGCCCCTGATTATCTTCTACCTGTGGCTTACATAAGAGCCTCTCCAGGTATTGCTGTCACTTTTTTCTTTTCTTTGAAAATGGGGGCTAAATATTTCACCTCTGATGCTTTATAGGAGCAGAGAATTGTGATGTCTTCTTAACATAGAAAACCAGGCAAGGTTGTTAATATTTAATTATCTAAACCAGATGCAATGACACATGGGAATGTGCCTGTACGTTTGGGATGGGGTTTTGACCTTACTCTTCCACAACTTTCCACATATATTTCAGTTATTTTACAATAGCTTGTATGAATCACTAATGAAACCTACTCGTTAAAAAATTAAGTGGATTTGTAATGTAGAGTTCTTTTTACACAAAGTAATATTTGTCTGTTACAGATTGTAGCTTTAATTTTTAAATGCCTGTTATCTTGACCATGATGAAGTCTACTTGGTTGAATAATTAATGAACCACATGCTGACTAAAGTTGATGTGATTCTTTTATATATTAGAGTACAGTCCTCATGCATTTATAATGTATATCATTTTTTTTTTTGGAAAATACTATCTGTGTGAAAATTTGTGACTTTAAAGGAAATAGTTAATTTTGAAGAGATGCCTTAGGAATTTTGTCTTTGAAAATAGCAAAGTAACAGAAAATAATTTAGCTTCAGGTAATTCATACTCAAACCTCAAAACATAAGCTCTAAACCATATAAGATTTATTTGACCCCTTGCTCAAAATAGTATCAGATGGGACCACATTCCCAAAGATGGTCTTTCTTTCAAGACTTCTTCTCATGTCCATTGTTAGGAACTTGTTTTGTGAATGCTCTTTTCCAAGCTTACTGAGAGCATCAGTTTGCAAATACATATATTCATCCTTAAACATGTGCATATATATAAATAGACACCATACATGCATTTTCATTTTCATTCCTTGTTTTTTAAAAAAAAGAAGCAAAACAAAACAAATTATCCTGTGCTCTTGATTCTCTACATGATTTTTTAAAGTATATTATTCCAGCACTAGTAATTTAAAAATAAATGTTATGTCTGCAATCCAAGAAACAAACTTAACTATAGAGAACAGACTGATGGCTGCCAGAGGGGAGGTGGTTGGGGGGATGGGTGAAACATGTGATGGGGATTAAGGAGAGCACTTCATGTGACAAGCACTGAGTAATGTATAGAATTGTTGACTCACCAGACTGTACACTTGAAACTAATATGTGCTAACTCTATTGGAATTTAAATAAAAACTTAAAGAAAAAGAAATAAATAAAAACAAACGTTATTTCTGGACCCCATATAGGCACCCTTTCAGTTCCTAGAGCAATCTTATTTCTCTATAATGGAAAAAAGTTCGAGGTCACATTTAATAGGTAAAAGCAAGAATCTGCATCAAGATGAGATCAAAACATGAAGAATTGTGATTGTAGAAATTGGCAAAGATTGAGCTGACTAGGCTCTCTTTGGTTGTTTTGTTGTTGTTGTTATTGTTGTTGTTTTTTAGAGAGAGTGAGGTGGGGGGAGCAGAGGGAGAGGGAGTGAGAATCTTTTTTTTTTTTTTTTTAATATTTTATTTATTTGACAGAGAGAAATACAGCGAGAGAGGGAACACAAGCAGAGAGAATGGTAGCGGGAGAAGCAGGCTTCCTGCTGAGCAGGGAGCCCAATGCGGGGCTTGATCCGAAGACCCTGGGGTCATGACCTGAGCGGAAGGCAGACTCTTAACGACTGAGCCACCCAAGCACCCCTGGGAGTGAGAATCTTAAGCAGGCTCCATGCCCAGTGCAGAGCCTAGTGCAGGCTTGATCTCACAACCCTGAGATCATGACCTGAGCCAAAATCAAGACTCAAATGCTTAACTGACTGAGCCACCCAGGCGCCCCTCTCTTCAGTGCTGTTGACACAGGAGTCCCATTTTTGTCTGGGTTAGGACAGTATTTAAAATTTTCTTTTTGTGTACAAAACAGGCAAAATTGCATTTGCTGCTAGAGTAATGCATTATTTAACATAGCTGAATAAATCCATTTAAATCATCTGGGAAGTGCATATAATAAAATAATGCTTATGTTCCTTCAGCTTAATCAATCTAAAACTTCTGTTTACTCTAGATCTATAATTCCATGTGGCTGGGGGAAGGAAGACTATGCTGTAAAAATTCAGTACAAGTGAAGTTTTATGTAGAGCACAAGACATGAGTTTGGTCCTCACAGGCCAGAATTAAAAATGAAATATATGCAGTGAATTCATGTGATTAATTTATAATTCATTTAGGTGAAAATTAGCATTAAATGTGGAATTCCTAATACAAACATAGAGTATTTGTGTTTTACACGGAAAGAGTATGTTCCCACATTACACATTATCCCCTTCATGAGAGGATATCTGACTTAATAGTGCTAAGGATAATGATTTATTTTGGTCTTCTCCTGCTGTCAGCTTGTCAGCTCTCTCTTGTAGTTGTTTTGATATGTTTTTTCTTCCCTCAGTTTGTGTAAAGAAGCCATCCCTCTATGACCCTTGTGTGATAGTGATAATCCTTTTCCGTTGGGGACATATGCTAAGAGCATAGCCTCTTTTGCATAGGAATTGAGGCTACTAGTCCATGAAGGCAGAAGGGAGGGGAAGTTACAGACAGGAAGAGACAGGCCTCCAAAAAGGCAATGGAAACTCAGAAGACTGGCTTCAGCCAGGGAGAACTCAAACCTTGGCTTCTTCCTCTGGAACCCACTTCTCTTGGGCTAAGACCAAGTTAGAGGTAAGAGGAAGTTAAACCCCATGAGTAGATGTTGTTTAGGCTTGTGTAAAATGGAGGAAATTTTGGATTGTTGGAAGAACTCATAAAGCAATGTTCTTTCAACTAGAGCGTAAAGCTACTCACCTAGAGCAATGGTTCCTAAAATGTAGTTCTCAGACCAGCATCAAATGGAACTTCCTAGAAATGCAAACATTCAGGCCCACTCCAGAGGAGCTGAATGACAAACTTTAGGGGTGAGGCCCGGCAATCTGTTTTTGTTTGTTTAATTTTTATTTATTTGTTCATTTATTTATGTTCATTCTATGTTTTCATAGACCTTTTAGGTGATTCTAATACATGTGTGAGTTTGAAAATCATTGGCCTTTATAGAGAGAGTCCCCTGCCTCTTTTCTGCCCTAGAGCATTTAGACTTCATGTCTGTTTCCTCTTTCCCCTCCTCTGCCAACAGGGATTATTTCCTTGGCAGATTAGTGTTTTAGTCAGTTTAGACTTTGGGGATGCAGAATCGAGAGGAGGGGGGACATCAGCTCACAATTAAGAGGAGAATTTTCCAGGAGATTGATCAGTATTGGAAGAGGAGGATTACTATGTGGGGAATGGACATGTGCCTATAGAGTCGGAGGTTGGCTCTGGGTTTGAATCCCACCTCTGTCACTTATATGACACATGATTTGGGCCCACTGATTTGGCCTCTCTAGGACTCATTCCCTCATCTGTAAAATGGAGATAAAACAGCAGAAGTTACTGAAAGGGATATTAGAAGGATTCAATTAGTTAATTTATATAAGGAGCACAGAACAGTGCTCAGTGTGCATTAGCCACCATTGCTGTGTGCAGTATATTTTCTACATGGTATTCAGAAAAAACAAGCAACTCATCTCAGCAATTTATTGATTTATTGATTTTTAAGGTTTTAGTTTATTTATTTGACAGAGAGAGATCACAGGTAGGCAGAGAGGAAGGCAGAGAGAGGGGGGAAGCAGGCTCCCTGCTGAGCAGAGAGCCTAATATGGGGCTTGATCCCAGGGCCCTGAGATCATGACTTGAGCCGAGAGCAGAGGCTTTTAACACACTGAGCCACCCAGGTGCCCCAAATCTCAGTGATTAAAAAAAAAAAGATTTTATTGCTGGATTCATTGCTTTGTTTAAAAAAAAAAAAAGACTTTTTTGAGACTGGACCACAGCTTCAAGAGTGTTTTATAAAGAATATATGTTTCTAATTAGAGCAATGTTAAAAGGCATTCACAGTCCAAGACAAATGAAATATCCCATTGCTACAGAGCTGTTGTGGGTTTTCAGTTAAGATATCATTCTCTCTGCTGCAAATCTCTGAAAAGTTCTCAAAATAGGCACACGAGTTCTTTGTCCCCAGTTCCCTCATTAACTAACTCTGAACTTCTTGCCTTTGAAAACATGATTGCTTCAGCTCTTGATTGAATATCCGGTGGAGATTTCTGTAATAACTCAATACTTTTTGTTTTTTCCTCCGCTATCTTGTAAAGTTCCATTGCTCAATAAGGAGACCATTTTGACGCACCAAAATAGACTTTTGTTTCTGATCCCTTCTCCATATTATGGCAAAATAGTAAAAGATATGTGGGGTAGTGGAAACAGCACGATATCTAGAGCCAGGACATGGTTCTGATTGTACTTCTAATTAGCTTTTGACTCAGGAAAGTCATTTATACTCTTGGATCAATTTTCCCACTTAGATCAGTTTTTCAACTGGGATAATAGTGCCTCCTCCCAGGGATGATGAGAAAATCAGATGGAGGAAAGTGAATGCTTTCTAAGCTGTAAAGTGCCATTCAGATGCTCATTATTAAAAGCTAATGACAGCATTACTAAGTGCTCATGAGGAGCTGGGCACCCTGAAAAGCCTTATAGATGCACATCTATATTTACATATATATTATTGCACTGTGTTTAGTGATCAATGTATTGAACTTGTGTAACTAGTAAATAAAACTTCCAAAATGTAATTTTCTTAGTGTTTAAATCATGATTAGAAATATTTTCAACTTTTGACCAAAAATGAGAAAAAAACTCTGAAACAGACTGACTTAAGCAATAAGGAAATTTACTGTCTCCCGAAACACGAAGTCTAGAGTGACAACAGAGCTCCATTGTGTCCCTGGCCATGTGCTTCTAGTCCCCACCTTTTATGACCAGTGTCATAGGAAGCTCCCTGTGTAATAGATCTCAAAGGCTGGGGAGCACCTCAGTGGTTGCAGAGTCCAGAACTATCATGGTGAGGAAAATCAGAAAAAAAATCATTCACGTGCTATTGTTGTTATTTTTTCAATTCAAAAAGCAACATTCTTTTTTTTTAAGGTTTTATTTATTTATTTGACAGAGGGAGAGGAGATATCACAAGTAGGCAGAGAGGCAGGCAGAGAGCGAGGGGGAAACAGGCTCCCCGCCGAGCAGAGTGCCCGATGTGGGGCTCGATCCCAGGACCCTGAGATCATGACCTGAGCAGAAGACAGAGGCTTTAACCCACTGAGCCACTCAGGCACCTCTAAAAGGCAACATTCTGCAGACATGCTGTGACTGGATAATTTTGAGTTATTTTTCTTACCACACATTATATACCAACGCATTTGTACGTCCATCGTAAAGATAGTCTTGTTTGTTTTCTGTCTGTTAAGATACAGGTGGGCTATTTTACTAATGTGACTTTTCTTTTTCATCCTGTTCCTTAGGGAAGGGACACATTTTGTTGTATGGTTTTAATTCTGTGTTTTTATTATTTTTTTGAAGATTTGGGGGTGGGTGCGCAGAGGGAGAGAATCTCCAAGCAGACTCCCCTCCCACAACCGTGAGATCACTACCTGAGCTCAGACCAAGAGTCCCACATTTAACTGACTGCAGCACTCAGGGGCCCAGCTTTTAATTCTGTTTTTAAATCCGTATACTAAAGACATACTCCTGCTAAGGCATTTAATAATAAATACAGTAGTAATGCAAAGACGGCATACCAGACAATTTGCTATA
>CM053610.1:32757806-32818155 GCA_028646535.1 Procyon lotor
TGTTAAGATACAGGTGGGCTATTTTACTAATGTGACTTTTCTTTTTCATCCTGTTCCTTAGGGAAGGGACACATTTTGTTGTATGGTTTTAATTCTGTGTTTTTATTATTTTTTTGAAGATTTGGGGGTGGGTGCGCAGAGGGAGAGAATCTCCAAGCAGACTCCCCTCCCACAACCGTGAGATCACTACCTGAGCTCAAACCAAGAGTCCCACATTTAACTGACTGCAGCACTCAGGGGCCCAGCTTTTAATTCTGTTTTTAAATCCGTATACTAAAGACATACTCCTGCTAAGGCATTTAATAATAAATACAGTAGTAATGCAAAGACGGCATACCAGACAATTTGCTATAAGGGGATTTCTGGCTGTGGTAATGATTTATTCCAGATACCCTGCATTAATAATTTTCTCAAGGAATCTGAAGGCATTCTCTTTTCTCAAATTTTCTTTATGCGGCAATAATAGCATGAAAACATTTGCGAGGTTAAAATGAGACTCTTGAATCGTCACTAGTATGAGTACTTACTAATGCTAAGCCTAAAAACCCAAGACAGTTATGGGTAGAGCAGGTCTGTCCTTGGGTACCACTCCATCTGCTCACCAGCCCAACTGGTCTATTGGCATTTCCTGCCTAGAACATTAGTGTTATACTTTCTGGTCTCCACATCTTAGCTTACTGTATTTCCCTCCCTCAGAAAGCCTTCTTTTAGGGACTCCACCTTATCTGCACCCCATCCTTTCACCAATCCTGCTCTCGTATTGCTTTTTCTTTTCAATCTTCTTTAGACAAGCCCAGGCCAGCCAAAGACACAAGATCTAGCTCCGTGCCTCCCCCCATTTTTTGCATTTATTGAATGCTTGTTGAACACATATCCTTTTGTAAAATGAAGTGAGACCTTGTTTATTTAACGGTTTAAACCGCACCTCCATACCTAGATTTCAAGGAGTCTGAGAGCAAGGCCTCATCTCTTGCAAGTCATTCCCTCCACACCCAGTTCTTTGCCTCTGGATGAAGCAGTTTTGTGGATGCTTAATAAACTTTTTTTTTTCTTTTTTTGGTATGATTAGAATCTGATAGTGCAAAGATTTTAGACTAAGAAGACAATTTTGGTTAATTTAAGTGGAAATTACAAACTAGGACTAACCATGAATTTTTAGTAACAACAACAAAAAATATGTGTTATCTTTTGTTTGCTGTGAAACTGTTTCTCTTTTAAGGCCTTTCACAGAGATTAGTTCGTTTTGTGTTCTCTCTCTGACCCATATTCTGCTTTACCTCTCCTCTCTCTCTGCGTCCCCTGCACATGGGAGCGGGAGAGGGTTTTTTTATTTTTGCTTTGTTTGCTTGTTTGTTTGTTTGTTTTAATGGAGCTTTCTCCAGGTTTCCCTCTGCCCCTTTGATGTGTTTATATATTTTTCTTCCTAGAAGTTCTGGTTAGAACTCAGTGGCATTTCAGAAGTCTTGCCTCTTCAAAATTAAGCCATTACCAGGGCGCCTGGTTGCTCAGTCATTTAAACACCCGCTTTTGGCTCAGGTCATGATTTCAGGGATCAAGCCCTGCATCAAGTTTCCCTGCTCAGCAGGAAGTCTGCTTCTCCCTCTGTCCTACCCCTTGCTTTCTCTCTCCCTCTCTCTCTCTCTCTCAAATAGATAAAATAAAAATAAAATAAATTAAGCTGTGACCTGTGTGCATTCTGGATGGATCTACGTAAGCTCTGAGTCTCTGCCTGAGCTCGAAGGGTCAGCCACCAACTTAATACCTCAATTCCAGCCTAACTCTCTCTCCTGCACATTCAACTTCTCCTTTTAACCTTGGCAGTGCTGCCTTCAGGAGTTTATTTTCAACAGTTTTTTGTTTTTTGATTTTGAGAGCTCCCCAGCATATGCTAGGTGGGGTTGAATGTGTGAGTGTATGGGCTTACCCATTACCAAGTCCTGAACTAACCACCTTGAGAGAGCTTAAGGAACTAAACAAAACTACGAGAATATGACTGAACATAGCTCTAGTTTTCTCCACCTTGTCTTCAATTTAGTTCCCTCACTTTTTTCATCTTTCTGAAACATCCATAACATTTTTGACCCAGAACTTGAGTCCCTCAACAATATTCTACAATTTCTAACAGTTTTCTACAATATTCTACAGTTTTGAACTTAGGAGGTCATAAAGCCATTAAATAATACCAAAGACTCCTCAGTGGCTTTGAAGTGCTTTCCAAAATATACTAAGAGCCCTTGCTCTGTCAGATTAGATATTTATCCCACCAGCTTTTATTTCTGCTTACCTGACTCTCTCCTTTCTTTTTCTCTCTACACATAGTCACGAAACCTAATTAAGCCATAATATTGCAGTATAATTTTTATTTTACCCATTATGACTTAAAAGACATTGCTTAAAAATACCCTATCTTCTATTAATTAAGTCAAATTTCCCCATCCAGCTCTTGAACCATGTTTTACCTTCATATGCCAATGAGTTTCATTCCCAGAGGGTACAGCCAGATTTTTGAGGTCTGCTGCTAGTTCCATCCCTGAAACCTTCACCTCAGCTGTGCTCTGCTGCAGTGACTGAATGGCCAACAGTCCTTTGTAAAGGGGGGCCGGAGGGGTGGGGAGGGAGTGGGGGAGGGGGCAGTTTCACCTTAGTTCTGGTCATTGATCAGACCCAGAGGAGCTTGTGAGAACTTAGCAGCCTAAATTGAAGGTGTTGATAAAAACAACTGACACTTATCAAAGACTTAATCTGCTACTTCCTTTAATTCACAGAACTCCATGAGGTGGCATTCTTACTCCCCTTTTGCAGATGGGAAAATAGAGGCTTGCAGAGTTTAAATTACTTGCCTGAAATCTGTTAGTATACAATGGAGCCTAAATTATGGGCGAAAAGGATCCACTTCCCTCATTTCAATTCTTAATCACTCTGCCAAATGGAGTTTATACAAGTATGCCCACCTCCCTTTTTTCAAACTCTGTAAACACAGCATATGATTCATTTTAAAGTATGATTCTAAATTTTCAGTTTATAAGAACAATGTTCACAATTTAGATGATGCTGTCTGGAATGGTACCTTCTGTGTATTTGGAACATTTCATCCTGCCGTCACCGAAGCTTGTTAATAACAACAACAGGCATTACTGGCTCCTTCACATAAGCTCGTTTAATCTATTAGAACTTGCCAGTAGCAAATATGGCATTAGTAGGAAAGATACTGTAGTGAGGAATATTCACTGTGTTTGGAAACTCAAAAGAAGTATTGAAGTGTGCATATATATATATATATATATATATATATTATATAATAAAAGTGTGTGTATATATATGGTATAAAGTGTGTATATGTATACATTTGTATGTGTAAGTAGATATTTTTCAGAGACATTTTCAGTTATTAAATTACTTAGTATATAGTGATAATAGAGTTTCTTCTATAACAAGTGAGGTGTTGGATTGTGTGTATCCTGTTGTTCAGGTTATGTTTTTAAAATAATTTGGCAGAGATGAAAGTGTTGGCAGGTGGCTTGCAGCTTTGGCAATTTTCACTCTAAGAAACCAATCGACAGAGCACCAAACAGCAAAATGTATTACTCATTGGCTGGTAAGTCATAAGCCCCAGAGGCTGTTGATCCTCCTGGAGGCTGGCTGCTTGCCTACTGTAGGGCAGATGGAAGAACTGGCTACAAAATCATTTCTAGCACTTGAAACCCAGCATGACTGGGGATGCTGGAAAAATAGTTCTGAAGTAACTTATCTTGTACTTATCAGTGAATTTGCATAGCCCAAGAGGGATCTGTTTTGTTGAGATGACTTCTGAGCGCGTCCAACTCATGTTTCTAGGCCCACTTCTAACACTATGATTACTGAATATTAGTTGAAGCAGTTCTCATTTATGGAGCACAGAAAAATTAATTAGAAATATGTATTTCTGATTTAAGATTATTCATTGTAGTTTTGCTGGCAATGCTGAAGGTGAAGGTACAGCCACTTATCATGCTATTATTTGGCCTGATTTTATGATTCTCCTCCACTCCCCTCAAAAACAATATGTCTTATCATATCTCTCTTCCATTACAGTGTAGTTTTAATAATGTGGTGATGAGTGGATTATTGACCAACATTTTCTAGTCATACAGCTATAGAGGAAAATGAGTTATGTAGGGAAGCTAGCCTGGCCTCATCGGCTCCCATTATCTCAGTAAAATAACCAGAATACAGGGTTAGATTTTTTTCTTTTCTTTTCTATTTCCTTTCCTTGCCTTTCCTCTCCTCTCCTCTCCTCTTCTTTCTTTTCTTTTCTTTCCTTTTCCTTTTCTTCTCTTTTATTTCCTTTCCTTTCCTTTTCTTTTCATTTAAATATAGGCCCTCAAATTTGCTTTTTCCTCTTGGTCAAATTTTCTTTTTACCTTTTTTTATCTCCTTTGGATAAACTTGACTCATGTGGTTATACTGAATTGTGATGAATCTACAACAATACTCTGCTTGTGTTTCCTAGATTCAGGGCTCTGGGAGAAATGAATTAGCAACAGAAGATGACTTGGTGAACAGGAGGATGCTAAATGGAGTCAAGTGTTCTGGAGCTCTTTCCTCCAGACTAGCCCATTTTTATCTTACAACACAACACACATTCCTAGACTTTGACTTTTCATACTCTTCCAATCAAGTGTTTTTCTCCCCGGATCAGTGCTGAATAAAACTACAAAGCTTTCTTCTCTAACTACTCACCTTCTGCACACACACATTTTTCCCCTCCATGCTTACGTTGTATTTTGTCAAAATGCAGTGGTTTTTGGTTTTTTGTTTTTTTAGATTTTTAGATTTTCTTTCCATGAAATCATAATCATGTTATATTCCTACCTTGCAGAAAACATACCAAAATTATTTTGAGTAGAGAGTTGGCAATGATTACAAATTTTTGAATTATTAAAACATTTGGGCTCCTACTATAGATGGCTAATAATCTATGTCATCATGTTTTTTGGAGGGGAGGGGACTGCTTTTTTCATTTTATAATGATGCATGAAGGGACAATGTCTTCCATTCATTGCACAAAGCACCTCCCACTTGCACAAAACATTCCCACATCCATACTCAGATCATTTGGATTTTCTTTGGGACATAACATAATTAGGAGAGTTTTGACAAGTAATCTGAATGTTTTGAATATATGACTTGCTCTTTGGTACCTTTTAAGATTTTAATATTACCCACTAAATATTTAAAGAAAGTTTTATCCATATAGACACCATCATAATTCACATTATATTAAATAGTAACTTTTAAAAATCCACTAACTTTTACCAAGGTTGTATTATAATATCTAATATTTACTCAAATATGATGTGAGTCTGATGAGTCCAAGACCACCCCATGAAAAAATATATTTAGGCGTAACCAAGGGATGAATATAAGGTATTTCTTTGAGCGTTTTATACACCTGGGCTTCAAAATCTATCTACAAAGCATTGCCTTGAGGTCATCTTTGAAGAACACTTCTGTTGAATAATGGCTTTGATATTCATTAACAAAAATGTTGACAAAAAAATCTAGAAGATGAACTGAGGGTTTATTCACCTTACAAAAACATTTCTTAAATACACAAAACATCCCCTCTAAAACTTTTTATATTTTAGGTCCCTCCAATATTGATTGGTAGATAATTCCCAAGGAAAAAGAAACAAAGGGAAGGAGAAAAAGTGATACATTTAAAATTAAGGCATTAAGAGAGATTGACAGTTTGGTATGCCTCTAACCTAGAGGTAAAAGATCTATTACATTATAATGTAAATCAATAGAAACATGTCATATAATTGATAAAATGATGGTATACCTACAGTCTTTTAGAAATACATTTTTCATGCTGATGAAAGCTAGTTGCACAGTTACAACTGTGGGCATATGACCACCAGAAGTCAGAGCAGGGGTTCTTAATTGAGGGTTTGTGAGTTCCAAGAACCTCAGTGTTAGTGACTATGGTCCATCAGATAGGTGCTGGCTTGGAGGTGAGGGGGAAGGCAGTGGTGGCAGGGGGAATGGAATCCCCAGGGAGTAATCAGCATCTCTATAGGAGGAACTTGAGTCCCAAGGAACCTATGAATGGACATCAGTGGATCTGTGAAAACCTCAAAATCATGGTCAGAATTCCATGTGATAGGATAAGCCAATAAGCATATCTGGTCTTTCCCCCTTGGTTAGGGAGGGTCTTTTACAGCCAAAGATACCCAACTGAGTTGTAAACAGCAAAGGACTAAATCATTGTAACATGGTGGGAATGTGACTTCACACATTAAAGGAATTAATGAGATGGCAAGAAAACAGTGGAGAGAGGGAGGGAAGTTTTTGGAGGAGTGAACTTTATTGGTGGTGAAGGAATAGACGTGACCTCATTTTGGAAATACTTTCCATCACCCACCCACCTTGATATATCTGTATGATGAGAGGTGGGCTCTTGCTTTAATATTGCCTTTTCTCTTTGAAATTTCTACCACATCATTTTCCATCTTCCTCTTGTTTCTTCATCTGTACTTCTAGTGTTTTGCTACTGACCTCCCTTGGAGGGATGTTGTAAGGCTTAAATCATTAATGATTATGAAGTGCTCGGGAAAGAAAAAGTATTGCTTTAGTACTAACTCAGATGTGCCTAGGAATTATAGCATGCACAATGCAAAGCAAAGGCGTGTTGTCAGAATTCCTTATGGGGCTCTGGATCAGCCAGGCCTCCCACTCACATCAGGGTGAATTAGGGCCACAGATTCGAAAGCACATCTGATGCTGCTTGGCTTGTGCATGCTTCTGTTACAACATTATTTTGACATTTTGTGTGTTCATTTGTTGGATGAGTCTAAACCCTTTTGTAACCAAAGGAAACCAAAGTGCCTTCTATAAGCATTTTCCAAAGACGGTGTCAACCTGATTGAGGAAGAAAAATTGATCTGCTGAATACAAATGTTCGAGTAGCATGTTTATTTTACTTGTTGGCCAAACATAAATAGGGCAATGATTCAGGGGAAGTCTTCATTGGAACACACTATTTATCTAATACTTTGGCAATCAGTGAAATTGTCTCCTTCCCTCTTTTTCTTTCTCTCTCTTCCTCTTTATCAAATCTAAGACTAACCCACCTCTACCTCCACTATCTCATATAAGAAAACAATATAAAAGACCAATGGAAGGAAGTACATTGGTCTCTCTAGTTAATGCTAGACTAGGATTAAGACTAGAAACCAGGCATCTGGTGTCCCGATCCAATATTTCCATATATGTGAGTGTTCTTCGATCATTTCTAAGAAGAATCCCAAGTGACTTTATCAAAGATTCATTCTTCCTAAAAGGACCTGAGTTTTCCGTTCCAAGATCCCAGGATAATGGTTATTCATAAAGCTGACTGGCCATGTTTTTGGAGTGTAAGGGAGATCAACTGTAACATCTGTCATGTCACCAAACTCTAAGATTGATTTCTGTGCTCTCCTTGGTTTGATGAGATATCTCTTCCCTTCCAGTCTACAAATCCCCTTCAAATATGACTTTAACTGATAGACCAAGGTGGGTATATCAGTAACTATTTTCCCCTCCTATTCATTTTCATTATCTCTATGTAGAAAAATGTGGAAAGGAGACTGGAAGCATCCATCTGAATAAGCTCGTGGAGTTTCAGTTCCCTAAGAATGCACAATTCAAAGATTCTAGAAGAATCTAAATTCTTCTAGACTGAATTACTCAGATGATGGCAGAAGTTCCCCATTTTATACTCCAAATACAGATCCAGACTCAATGATGAACACCTAAATATAACTCCCCACCCTTTTCTTTCTTCTTCTAGCCAGCTGCTAGCCTCTTCTTCCCACTTCATTTACTCCTAACTCTAATCTTTTACAAGTTCTTGCCCTCTTCTTCTTGATACTTCGCAGTCTATATACTAGCCAGATTGGATCAGCCCAACTGAGAAAGCACAGGTGGGAGAAAGATAGAAATAAACATGACACAGTTGTATGAGTGGTTCTAGATGGTTGGGAGGGCCAGAAAAAGATCTCCCGTGCTTCAGGCTTGGGAACAAATAAACACTATTAAAAGATGTTAAATAGAGGGATCTGGGATTTCATTGTTCAGATGTGGCTGTATCAGGGACCAATTTGGCCTAAGCACTGAGTATGTTTGTTTTCCATAGAAACTTTTTTTTCTTTTCTTTCTTTCTTTTTTCTTTTTCTTTTACTTTTTTTTTTTTTTTGTATTCTTCCAGAGAATATCAGCTTTGAAAACTAGACTCCCAAAGGACTGATTCTGAATATGTCTGTCAGTTTATTCGACTATGATGTGACTAATCTAGTTTTGCAGCTGCAATAGCCCTATTTACCTTTTCTTGGTGTGAAGAAGCCCAAGATGTAGAATTAGTGACTAGAAAATTGGTGACCATAGAAAAGGAATTGGGATGTTTAGTGAGCTATTTAATCTGACCTGTGATGGGGCCTAGAAAATCATTCCTATTCCTCTATGATGATCTCCTTATAATTAACTGTACCATTGTGTGTCTGTTTCATTCAATCAATATAAATTCTACAAGATGTTTCTACAATGTCCAGTCACAGTCTTGTAGGTTCCTGTATTTATCAGTGAGTGAAATAGACAATGACCCCTGCCTGCAATTATCTATACCCTTCAGCCCATGCTTTAAACCTATTAGAATGTTAGTTCTATTAGGAATAGGATCAGCATAATTCAGTGCACATTGCGTAGTTGCATGGATGAATAAGACTGACACCTCTTGGCCAAATCCTTGCCCTTTTTTTTTTTTTTAAAGATTTTATTTATTTGACAGAGAGAAACACAGCGAGAGAGGGAACACAAGCAGAGGGAATGGTAGCAGGAGAAGCAGGCTTCCTGCCGAGCAAGGAGCCCGATGTGGGGCTCGATCCCAGGACTCTAGGATCATGACCTGAGCCGAAGGCAGCTGCCTAACGACTGAGCCACCCAGGCGCCCCAAATCCTTGCCCTTTGACATTTCACTTCCGCCCTCTCAGATCAGTGCTATCCAACAGAACTTTCAGTGCTGATGCAAGTATCTATGTGCTGTCCAATAGGACAGCTGCTAGGCCCACGTGGGACTGACAACTTAAAATGGGCTAGTGCAAAGAAGAAATTGAATTTTTAATTTTATTTAACTTTAATTAATTTAAACTTAAATTTCAGTAGCCACACAGGGCTGGTGTCCACCGCCTCTATGTAAGAATAGAGACTTGCCTGCCTTTGTATTTTTTGTAAAAAAAAAAAAAAAAAAAAAAAAAGAATAGAGACTGCTTCTGTTTCTATTGTCTATATAGTCTGTTGGCAAGTGACTGCTCAGGAAGTAGTGATGGGCCATTCTGCATGTCCAGGGACACAGAAATCAGACTGTTCACATATTAAATGTCAGGTCGTAGGAAGGTACATCACCAGACAGGGAGAATTTGGTTCCTAGAGATGATGTCAACAGGTAGCCACTTATATGAATACTTACTACTTAGGTCTTTAAGAGCTCCTCATAAGAGATTTCAACTGGTGGGAAGTGTGACAAGCGCTGTATGTGGTACGCGACCAGGGTTCATGAGGTCTGAGCTAAAGTAGAAATCTGAAGAGTATGAAGAGCAGAATTACTATTTCTGGGAGGGCTGTTGAGAGGGAGATAAGACCCTAGTCTTTGAGAAACTGTGACATTGGACTGGATTTTGAGCCTGGCATTCCAATATAGGCAGATACTCAATGACTAGAGTTGGGGAGAAAAGAGGCCGACTTCCAGATAAACAAACCTATTCTCGAAATCACACAGTGAGCAGTAGCAAAGTTCCATGCTATTGAGTCCAGTGAACTAACCTAGCCCCTTCCATTCTTGCATGGAGCTGGCTGGGCTGGGAAGTGCAGTATATTGTTCCATCTGTTTCCAGGGAAGAAATGGGGAGGAGGGTAGCTAAAGGATCTGTTTGCTTTCTTAGAGATTTGTTGTGTCTCCTTGAGGGTATTTAGAAGGAAGAAATCATCTCTTGGAAAGCTCTTCAATGTAAATGCATATAAATCCTGTCTCGGCGGCTTATACTACCAGTGGTTAATTCTCCCTATTTATAATGATTCTTAAGCTTTAGGTCCATGACACCAACCAGAGTGAAGCCTGGCAGCGAAGGAATACTGTGGCATGCTGAGTCAGGAAAATCCCCTGGGCATAAATTTAATCTGAAATCTCTGGGGCAGAGACCAACATTCCAAGCAAAAGAAGCAGCAAGGCATATAGCCAGGTGCTAGAGAGAAAAGCAAGGGTTTGGGTAAGGAGAACCCCAATAAATTAATCTCAGCTCTTTGCTTGCTACAGTGACAAATTTTTGTTGGATTCGTTTTATGCAAGGTGACTCTGTCTCGGCTCATTTTAAAAGTCTTTCAAGGCCACAGATAATTTGGAACTTGCAGATCTCTACATACTTGAAATAATTTCTCAAACATAACTTGGCTTAAATGGATTCCTGTTCTGGCTCTGCCCTTTATACAGCCTCACTGATGAAGACATTTAACTTCCCTTAACTTGAGTAACTTCACATATCAAAAGATTCAACTGGAGCACATGAGGTCCAAGCTATTATTTTTTTTTTTTTCTGAATAAAAAATATCTACCCTGACTTTACTTGTTAGAGATAAAAAGATAGGCACGTTTTATTTATTTTATAGGATAGCAGTTTATCACTTGGCTTGGTGCAGGAGAAAAGGTATCAGAATCTCAGGAAAGTGGTTATATTTACATATGCCACATTCAGGACTGTATAAACTTATATTGAGAAAACTTTAAATGAAAACCACCTGGTGAATGCTTGACTACATTTTCTCATGGTACACATGATCATTACTTTTTAAGTGATGATCACCATACTTAAAATTGTAACCCTTCCCTCGTGCACTGGCATTCTTTGCCTCGCCTCTGTTTTGTTTTTTTTTACCCAGTTCTAATCATTTCTAATATAGTATAAAATTTACCTATTTATTTTGGTTGTTGTCTTCTCACTCTCCATACAAGAAGGGATTTTTGGGTTTTTGTTTGTTTCTTTGTTTTGTTTTGTTTGTTTTCTCACTAGTCTGCTTACTTAAATTGCTTCTGGAACACAGCAGGCACTCAATAAATACATATGGAATGAATGAATGTATCTTCTTAACTGGTAGGGATACACAGTGTACAAACTCTAAGACATTAACCTTATAGGTGGAACTTTCTGTGAGAATTTATCAAGATTTTTCCAGAATATGAGGCAAAGACCAATATGTGTTCAACTAGCCCTTTTCTTTTTCTTCCTTGACAACTAGAATACATTTCCATCCACCCTTGTGTTAGATGATCCTAGATGATAGTGATCTGGCCAGTGAAACATGGGTGGAAACAATGTGTTCTTCCAGGTCTGGCTACGATGACCTGCTTTTGTGGTCTACCGTGCACCTGTCCTCTTCCCACAGGTTTAAATAAAGCTAATCCCCAGGGCATCCTTAGACTTCTCTGTTGAAGTTGGCTGAGTGCATAAGAAAGAAGGTTCTGATTCCCTGAAGAGAGCTACTAAACTGGGAACCCTTCTGCCCCAAACACATACAATTGATTTTAACATGAGTATTTTTGTAACAATCAAGAAGCAAACTTGTCTGTATTAAACCACTGAGAATTGGGGTTTAATCTGTTATAGCAGCAGTTAGAGTTTCCTTAAGCACGAGTATGAGATTTTTATGTTTATTATAAAAGAAGGACTCACATTTTAAAAGAAGAAAACATTGCTACAGAATGTGATTTTGTTGCTGAAACAATCTCAGTTCCTCTCATTAGAGTCCAATGTGTCAATTTAAGAAGAAAAAAAAGAACAACTTTAAAATACACAGAGAAACAATCTTCCTTCTGCTTTTTCTAATCAGTTAACTGACATGTTTTCTTTCTTTTTCATTTAATGGATTACTCTCCCTCATGGGAGGGAAACACAGGGCTCTGGAGAATTTTAGCACACACCCAGATTTTTTTTTTTTAAGTCGGCCTTTACATTTCTTCCAGAAACCACCCAATGTGTTGTGCTTTAGAAACATTCTAAATTAAGTAAATGTTTGTATCAACCCATTCAATCCAATAGTGTCCCCATGAGAGAAACAAAAAAACATCATCTTTTTTTAAGTTTATTTGCTGAACTTTTTCCTGTTTTTATTTGCTGGAGTTGTTCATGTTTCTCTTTCATGACTGGCATGTAACTTACGGGTCATATGTCACTAACTAAAGAAGCTGGCACACCGGTTTTGTGGGGACACTAATCTTTTCCAGTTTCTCCCATTAATTTTGGAATTTGTAGTTCAAGCAATGTCTTTCTTGGAACAAGCATTAAGAATGATCATGGCTAAATAATGAGTTTTAATTATAGTGGATGAAATGGTCAAAATGGAAAAGCTTTCTAAGAATTTGTGTTCTTTTGCTGGGGATTCCTTTGGGGCCTCATCTTGGCTAGAATTGGACATTATCTGGCAATGTCCATTCAATTGACAGCCCACTGCCGTCCTCCACCATCTTGACAGTGCCCTGGGGCTTTCTCTTCCAGAAATTGAAAATGAGTTAAACTGTACCTTATAAGAGTTTCAGCATGGATTTTTAGAAGTACACACAAGAAAAGTCTAATGAAACTGGTTAACTTGGAAATTTAATTAGCGGACAGAGTAAAAAGAGAATACCTTTCTGCTGCCAGAAACTTGATAACTCTTTGCTTTTGACAAATGTTTCTACATCACCGTAGCTTTGGCTGCTGGTTTTCAGTATGGCTGCAGTGATTTAAAATACTGAAGTTGTCAGTGGTCACCCTGTAACATTTTACTTACACAGGCTAGTCGGGCTGGAGAGGCTCAGGTAAAAATAATAATGATTAAATGTGTTCATATTAGACTTTTGACTGTGATTTTTTAAAATTGCAAATGTGCTTCCCTACATAGAGTCAACTTTTAGTTCTTACCTGGATGAAGGTAAATGGGAGGAAGTGATGAGTGGAAAGAGAAAACCAGCTTGATATTAAATATTCTTATAACCTTTAATCACACATGCAAATTGGTGTTTATTCAAATGGGGAATTGAAAATTCTTGATCTCACATAGGATCACATATTAGGATTTGGGTACTATGCAGATTAATCTGAATGTGTATTCACCAGAATGTATTCAGTTGTACATTATTACAGAAATTTTCATTTTAAATCTCCACACGCATGCGGACATCATGGTATAATACTCTTACATTGTGAGTCAAAAAACTGGCATTCTAGGAATTCTAAATAGTATTCATTGAAACAAGTTAAACTTATACATTCTCGATATTGTGCAGAAATCAATGTGAACAATAGTTGCAATTGTTTTTCTTTATATTTCTCCTTTTAACAACTTAACTAGTAACTTAATTTTCCCCCATCCACTCCACACATTGATCCCCATAGATTTATAATAACAGTGAAAAAAATCTCATCTTTTCATGACTATGACATTAGAATAATAAAAGGAATTTTACCTTTAAGTATTTTGGTCAGTATTATTCTGGAAAGTGTTACCAGGAGTGATTTTGCTATTTGGAGTAAGGGCCTTTCTAAATTTTTTTCCTCTGATTAATTCTAAATATTCATCAGTCTTTCTGACTATTCCTTTCCAAAGAAGTGTGAAGTGGGAGGTGCAGGGGAGATGGCATTAAATTGGGGTTAAGTGATCTTTTTATAATTACGCTATGACACGAGGGGGCACATGGACACTCCTGGATCTCAAAGTTCTGTTTATTGTCATAGGCTAGGCAGTAGAGAAGGGAAAGGCTAGTTTTGGGACTGATACACTGGAGTTTGAATCCCATGTTAGCATTTGCTAGTTGCATGACTGTGGGTGAATTACTTAACCTCTATGACTTTTATTTGTGTTTATGATAGAAAGATTATTTATTTCACCAGACTGATGTGGGGATTAAATGAAATAACGTGGCATTTGTATAAGTCATACCGAATAGTAAATATTTCATCTTGAGTAGTGAAGAGTTAACCAAAGAGACGATCTGGTTTGACCGTTGGCTCCTGGGGGTGTGGTCATTCTTGTTTGCTTTGGATACTTGGCTGGCCAGATAGCAACAATGTGGCTAAGCGTGTGGGTGGGCCATACCCATATAGTCTTGGGGTGGCAATGGCCATATCTCACATTTTTAGGATGAACCTGGACGTGCCAGACAGTCCACCCATGAGATTTAGTCATGACACTGAGATCAACCATGCTGGTATTCAATCAGTTAAAACTCTGGACACTGAAGCTCAGGTGAGTTTGTCTGGAAATATGTGTGTTTTGTCACATGTGAGTACGGGAGAGTAACACATCCTGACTCTATGGGACATGGAAGGTTTCCATTTTGAGCCCTCCCATTCTTTGCCCTGTGCATCTCTTCAAAAGGCTCATTTCGATCTGTATCCTTTCCCTCTAATGAACAATAACTGTAAGTATAATAACTTTCAGTGAGTCCTTCTAACAAATGATCAAACCTGAAGCTGATTTGGGGGACACCCCAAACTTGCAGTTGGTATCAAAATAAGTGCAGTCTTGGGGACCATGCCCTCAAACTTCGTTGTTTGGCTAATTCCTGGCACATATGAAAATGAAGGTTCACCACAGTACCCTGTACTAAGCATGCCAGTCATTTTCTAAGCCAATTCCGTGCTATTTTCTTAGAGAAATTTCCCTGACAAAAGCTTAGAAGAGACAGTCTCAAATAATGCATGACTTCAGAATCCTGGACAACTGATGCAACCAGGGTGGATATTTCAGTGCAAATCACCTGATCTGATTTGGAATATAGACACAGAGACTTTGTTTGCTGATGTCAGGTTCTTATCCTAGGAAATCACCTGGACTTGAGGGCTGTAGCCCAAACTGGAGGCAGCCAGAATGGTCCAAGTGCAGCTGAGTGGTCAGTTTGCAGAGAGCATGAAGAGTGAAAGAGATTTGAAAGGAAAAGCAGAGCCACCAGCTGAGTTTTACCAAGATGAGAACAGGGCAGATCACTCTGTAGTCCTTGCAAGACCCAGTGTTTCTTTCTCTGCTTCCTTTTCATGATTTTCCTCTTTGTCCTTCCAGACATCCTCTACCTAAGCACAAGTATGAGGATGCCCATTCCTGATTGCTAAGAGAATGCTGGTGAAGACATTCTCTATGATGTTTATGTGATGTTAAAACTGCTACTAAAGAGAATGGGTTAATAAATATGTTCAGTAAAGAACTCATCAAATCACTAAAACATATAAAAACATCAATGGATACTCAAAAGATCAAAAGGAATGATTTTGGAACTTTTTATTAAAGTGGAAAAACATTTAGCTTCATTTCTTTCCAAAAGAATGTAGAAAAACGGGGCACCTGGGTGGCTCAGTGGGTTAGAGCCTCTGCCTTCGGCTCAGGTCATGATCCCAGGGTCCTGGGATCGAGCCCCACATCAGTCTCTCTGCTCAGCGGGGAGCCTGCTCCCCCCCCCCCTCTCTCTGCCTGCCTCTCTGCCTACTTGTGATCTCTCTCCTCTCTGTCAAATAAATAAATTAAAAAAAATCTAAAAAAAAAAAAAAAAGTAGAAAAACTACATTAATGCAGCAAGAATATACCATTTTACATACTTAAAAATAATATATTAAAATACTGGTAATACCTTGTATTAGAGAGATTGTGGTTTAAAAAAAATGTACCCTTATACATTGCTAGTAATTATAAAACAATACTATTCTTTCTTAAAGCAACTAAAGAATATGTTTTAAGCTGTGAAAGTAATTGTATTCCTTGGCCTAGGAATCTGATCCTGGGTTATTATATATAATTCATCAAAAAGATATTGAAGTCTTAAGCATAAAGTTATATAATTTAAATATTAAAAAACTATTTTCGGAGAGCTGGCAAAGTAAGCAACTCTGTCTCAGCTTGGTGGATTATCGTGCAGCCATTAAATGAGAATTATGAGCTTTATGTAGCAAGAAGAGAAACTGCTTATGCTTATGACACGAAGTGAAATATGATGAAGAATATGAAGTTGTGTCTATACCGTGAGCAAATTGCAGGAATAACAATGGTAGTGATAATCTATCAACTGGCCCTAGATTAGGTCGGTTTTTTTGAGCTTTATATGTATGATTTCTTTACATTTCACAGCCAGCTTAAGAGGTAGTGGCGTTCTTACTCTTATTTAACAAATGAAGAAACAAGACAAAGGTAGTTTAAGTAATTTACCTAGTATTCCACAATTTGGAGTGTTGTTCCCTTTTAATCCAAAAGTTCTGACACCAACTGTCATATGAATACAATTCTCGAATTAACACGTGGAGTTAGTGTCAGACTCTACAAGTGAAATGCTCAAGCCTCCACAGACTCCTATTACTTCAGATGCCATCCAAACTTTGGGGGTCCCCAGACCACCTTCACCTGTGACCGACTGAATATAAATCCTGTGGTTCCCATGACCCCTCACACTTGACCATTTGCTAGTTGACAAGTGTTGCAAAACTCACGTAAGTGTTATATTTAGGATTGTAGTTCTATAATAAAGGATACAGATCAGGAACAGCCAAACAAAGACATGCACAGGGCAAGCTCTGGGGTACATGTGGGGGGTAGAGGAGCAGACAGAAATTCTGTGCTCTTCCCTCAGGGAATCCAGGCATGTCACCCTCCCGGCACATCAATGTGTACATCAAGCAGGAAAACTTCACTGAGCCTCAATGCCAGAGTTTTTATTGGGGTTTCATTATGTAGGCCTGATTGATCAAACCATTGGCCACATGACAGAACACAATCTACAGTTCACCTTTCCTCCCCAGAGGTGAGGCCAGTCCAAAGTTTCAACCCTCTGATCATGTGGTTGGACTTTCTGGTGACCAGTCCCCATCTTTGAACTATTTACGAGCTCACCAAGAGCTGTTTCATTAAAATCACAAAAGTTCTCATGGCACTTAGGAAACTTCAAGGGTTTTAAAAGCTCTGTACCAGAAAGTAAGGACAAAGACCAGATAGATCCTTTACTATATCTCAGGTATTTTCCCGGAGCTAGGAAAATTCATCTTTTGTTCTTGAGAAACCATTAGGCCCTCTGATGTAATATTGATTCAATAGAAAGAACTCTGGTTTGTAACTCTTTTCCAATCCCTTACAAGCTCTGGTTTCAGTAACTTATAAGCACTTGAATTCTCCCCAAGTCATCTCATTTTCCTAAACTCACTTTCCTCCTCTGTAATGGCTCCTTAAGTAATATATGAGTTTTTTGTTTTTTTTTTTCCTATTTATAAGTTTCCATTACTCTCGGGTTTTTTTGAGCACAACTGATAATCATAATTAGAGGTCATTTGTGATTTAGCCCTAACTCACGAGTCATATTCTTGGGTCCAAAGCCCACCTTCACCATTTTCTAGCTCGTGATCTTGAGCCACTTACTTAACCTGCCTGTACCTCAGTGTTTTCATTTGTAACTTGATAAGAATAGTAGTGTCTCCTTCACAGTGTTACTAATGGAATAAGATATGATGATACAGATACAGTGTTTAACAGAGATTCTGGCAGAAATATAATAAAGATTCCATAAATGTTCTCAAGTAATTTATAATGTTGCAAAATTTTATATCATTTTAAGTCAGATCTGCTCTAGAATAAAAATTGAATACATCAAGTGTCCACAGAATTTCAATGGATTCTTGATAAAATTATCAGGCATATTACCAGTGACATATCATTACAGAGCAAATATATACAAAATTTGGAGGAGAAAAAGAATACTATCATTTGTCCTATAACAAAATAGTGTTATTATAGGTTACCCAAATTACTGTGAAGGAGAATGTGTTATGGACATTTTCATTGTCATGGAAGAATTACAAACTGAGTTCAGAGTATGACAAACTTACTATATGTAGGTCAGGAGAGGAAAACACAAGCCTTAGAAAATCTTTTAGATGAATGGAAGAGCTGAGGTAGCAGTTATGTAATCAGTGATGAATACAAGTTAAATACAAGTTAAGGATTCCAGACATCCTCTACCTAAGCACAAGTATGAGGATGCCCATTCCTGATTGCTAAGAGAATGCGGAGCTATTTAATGGAGCTCTCTCACTCAAGAGTTAGAAACAGTGGATTTGCTCAGAACAATTTGTGGGTTCCTTTATTCTGGTCCCGCAACAAACGAGTTATAAAAACAGCTAATGTGAAATATTCAGCTAAATGAGGATTGAATTATTTGATGCCACCCTGAAAATGTCAATTATTCCTTTTTCTATTTGCTGGCTTATACTTTATAAATATAATAAAAAATTTATACTAAACTTTAATTTACTTTTTTTTTTTTTTTTTTTTTTAGATTTTATTTATTTATTTGAGAGAGAGAGATCAGAAGAAGTAGGCAGAGAGGCAGGCAGAGAGAGAGGGAGAAGCAGGCTCCCCGCTGAGCAGAGAGCCCGACGCGGGGCTCGATCCCAGGACCCTGAGATCATGACCTGAGCTGAAGGCAGAGGCTTTAACCCACTGAGCCACCCAGGTGCCCCTAATTTACTTTTTAATAAACCAAGAAGATAAGAATATGTCAAAAATAGGAAAGACAAGAAGAAGGCTTTCATTTTTAGCATTCATTTTACTTTTTGAAGTTTTGGCCTAAAATAACCAGTGTTGCCATCATGGCATGTACACTAATTTTAATTTTCTTCATTTGTATCCACAAGATACCAACAGCACTTGTAATATAGAAATAAACAATCATGAATATTAATATTATCGATATCCAGATAACTAATAATAATTCCTAGATTTATTACATCTATAATCTTTATTATCAGATGCATACATTTGTAAGGTTCATGATCTCTGAACCTTAGAAATGAATATTCATTTCTTCTAATCTACATTTTTAGTGGGTATAATGCAATTTTTGGATAAACATAAATAATTTCAGTAAGTCTAAACAATCTTTTTCAGATGTTAAGATAAGTTAATCTATCAGGATGAAGATGGTGCCCGCATTCTTACTGTTAATTTATTCTTCCATGCATTTTATTCAGCTAATATAAGCAGGAAGGGTTGATGGTGGGCAAAGCAGAGGATTAGCTTGGTGAGAAGTTGACAAGCACAGGAAATGTAGCAAGAGAGAGAGGTAATGTATCTATATGGCTATAATCATATCACACACTTATCACACATACCTCACACCCTGAAAAGTCAGAAGTGAGTAGAAAGTGTTGCAGGATTTTGAAGAAAGAGATTTGGGGGTTTTCAGTGATCAGAAAAGACATTTAGTCTATAGAATAATTGATTAAATAAATGAGTTTTCCAGTGTGTTGTTCTGAAAGAATTCCAGCTGCTTTTAGACAACTGTTTGATTGACATTTTTAAAGTTTTAACAAATGAATATATTGTAAGTATTTCTGAATTTAATGGCCAAATGAATTGCTTAACAGTATATCATTATTTTATTTATTCAATTTTTTTAATTCAATTATTTTATATATTATTTTATTTATTCAATTATACATGTCTGTGTGTATGTATATAGAGAGAGAGAAAGAGAAAGAGAGAGATAGTCTTCTGAAGGAGACTTTAATTACTTAGATGTCACTGATCACTTATTCATCTTCCAGACATTATTCTCTTTCTACAGATATGAAATAATTTCATATTAGTGGCCTATTGAGCTGAAAGTTTTATTGGCTGCTCCTCAAGAAGACCTGTGACCTGATTTTTCATTTAGAAAGGCTACAAAGTTGCTCTTAGAGTTTAATGGATTCAATCTCAGAGAATAGATAACTAAGGAACTGTACTCATTTCCTGTATTATTAGTTCCTTTGTGATTATCTTGCTCATTCATTCATTCTATAATGTATGTACTGATGACTTGATCTTATGAATCAGAACCTTCAGCTGAGGAAACTCTTCACACAGAATGGCAGATACTTTGGGGGATATTTTCAATTTTCTTGGTCATCTAAAAAACCAATTATGTTAAATAATATTCTGGAAGCCACAGAACTATTCACACCATCCAAAGTGGTCAGCTGAAGGAACCTACAAAAGAAATACTTCTCAGCCATATATAGATGTCCTTATTATTTCTTTCATTCTCTCTATAGATTTTGGTGAGGAGTTTGGATCCAGTTATAGGTTATTCAAAAATATTAGGCATATATATGCTTGCAGATATGCATCATCTATGTATCTATCTGTAATCTCTGTGTATATGAATATATAAAACTTATATATTCCTTATCATTAAAAGAGAGCATTTTATTTATTTATAACATTTTTAAATTGGAAATAATTATGGATTAATAAAAAGTCCCAAAAATAATACAGAGAGGTTCCGTGTTACCCCAAATGGGGAAAACTATGTTTTGCCTAACTATATTACCAAACCCAGGAAACTGACTTTGATACAATGTATGTACATCATTCCATGCCTTTTGATCACGTGTGTAGGTTCCTGTAACTGCCACTACACACCTACAGAATTATTACATTACGACAAAGGTCTGCTTCATGCAACTTATTTTGTAGTCATTTTTATCCTTACCACCACCATTCCTAACACTTGGCAACTATGAATCTATTTCCCATCTCTATGGTTTTGTCATTTTGAGAATTTTTTAAATGGAATCATATAGTAGGTGACCTTTTGAGACTGGCTTTCTTTTACTCAGCACCATGTTCTTGAGATCTATCCAAGTTGTTGCATATATCAATAGTTTGTTCCTTTTATTGCTGAAAAATAGTCTGTGGAATGGATAGATCACAGTTTACTTAACCATTGATAGACTGAAGAACACTTTGACTGTTTCAACTTTTTGGCTATTACAGATAAAGCTGCTATGAATATTCATGTGCAGGTTTTTGTGAGGATATAAACTTTCATTTTTATGTGATAAATACCCAGAAGTGTAATTGCTGGTTCATATGATAAGTCCATCTTAACTTCTTATTTTTTTTTTTTTTTAAGATTTTACTTATTTATTTGACAGAGAGGAGAGGAGAGAGGAGATCAGACAGAGAGGAGACAGAGAGGAGAGAGATCACAAGTAGGCAGAGAGGCAGGCAGAGAGAGGGGGAGAAGCAGGCTCCCTGCTGAGCAGAGAGCCCTATGCGGGGCTCCATCTCATGACCCTGAGATCATGACCTGAGCGAAGGCAGAGGCTTTAACCCACTGAGCCACCCAGGCGCCCCAGTCCATCTTAACTTTTTAAAGAAACTACCATACAATTGTCAGAGTGTGTATACAGTATTGCATTCCTACCAGCAATGCATAAAAGATCTTTTTCTCCATATCCTCCCCAGAATTTGGCCTTGTCACTATTTTTTTTTCTAGAAGTTCTTATAGGTATATAGTGATACCTCATCATAGTCTTAATTTGTGTTTACCTGATGGCTAGTGATATTCAGCATCTTTTTCATGTGTTTAATTGCCACCCAAATATCCTCTTCAGTAAAATGTCTCTTTACAACTTTTGCCCATTTATAATTGGGTTATTTATATTTTTACTGTTGAGTTTTGAGAATTCTTTATGCATTCTAGATATAAATCTTTTGGCTGATATATGGTTTGTAAGTATTTTCTTGTCACTTCATCCTTAAATAGGGTCTTCCACAGAGCAAACTTTTAAAAATTTTGGTGAAGTCTGATTTGTTGATTTTTATTTTCTTTTATGGTTTGTACTTTTTTTGCCATGGTTGAGAACTTCTCACCAAGACCAAGGTCCTAATGATTTCCTCCTACATTTTCTACTAGATGTTTTATAGTTTTGTATAGTTGTATGTTTTACACTTAAATATATAATCCATTTGATTTTTATTTTATATAAAATGTGAGATTTAAGTTGAGGTTATTTATGTCCTTAGCCCATGGATAGCTAATTGCAGTGGCAGCATTTGTTGAAAAAATACATTGAGCTTCTTTTGCAACTTTGTCAAAAATTAGTTGGCCATACTGTGTGGATCTACTTGTGGGTTCACTGTTCTGTTTCATTAATCTATGTGCCATTCTCTCTGCCAATACCATACAGTCTTGATTAATGTAGCTTTATAATAAGATTTAAAATGAGGTAGAATGATTCTTTCCACTTTCCTCTTTCATAACTATATTAGCTATGATGGTTCCTTTCCCATATAAATTTAAAAATAACCTATCCATATCTACAAAGAATCTTGCTGAGATTTTGATTGGAATTGTGTTAAATTTATATACAATTTAAGAGAAAATCGACATTTTAATTTTGCTGAATATTTTGATCCATGGGCACAGTATGCTTCTCCATTTATTTAGATTTTCACTGATTTCTTTCATCAATATTTTATAATTTTCAGATGAAATTCTATACATTTTTAGAGTTTTACCTAATTTTGTCATTTTTGTGTGAGTATAAGAAATGTGATTGTAAAAAAAAAAGAAATGTGATTGTATTTTTTAATTTCAGTATCCATTGCTAGTGTATAGAAATATAATAGATTTTGTATGTTGACCTGTATCTTGTGACCTTGCCAAACTCAGCTACCATGGGAGTTTATTTAGTTTCATTTGGTTAGTTGTTGTTTTGTCATTTTTCTTGTTTGTTTGTTTCTTGAGATTCCTAGGGATTTACTGTATATACCATTGTGTCATCTACAAATAAGGGTAGTTTCTTTTTTTTCTTTCTGGTTTTGTATAGCTTGTATATTATTTTCTTACCTTATTGCACAAGACAAGAGTGTTAAGAGTGGACATCCTTGCCTTATTCCCAATTGTAGGGGGAAAATAATTATTCTTTCACCATTATATGATGTTAGCTCTAAGTTTTTAATGTATATTTGTATTTTATCAGATTAAGAACGTTCTCTTCTCTATTTAATTTTCTGAGGACTTTTATCATGAATGGATGTTGAATTCTGTCCAATGTGTTTGATGCGTTCATTGGTATGGTTACGTGGGTTTTTTAGGCTAATATTGTGATTACAGTGATTGGTTCAAAAGAACATTTTTAATAGCTATTCAGTTCATGATTAGAAAGTCATCATTTTTGCACAATAAACAAACATTTCATCTTGTCATTTTGTGATCAAGTAAACTGTTGGATGAATATGAAAGGAAAACTGACAAAAGAAATATAAGGCTATGGAAGCTGATATAGTGTTAATATTAAAAATAAAAGAAAGAACTGACCCATAGGAATTCATTATAGTACACAGGTTAACTTAGTTTCTCTTCAATATATTACTGTTTCCCTGGTATTCCTTTTTTTTTTGTTTATTTTCAACCACCACCTCCTTTTGTTTGTAAAGCTGGGTGTTTCCTGAATTGCAAACTCCCAAGGAGTCCAGATGCAGGAGACAAGTGGCCATCTGTTTATTTAGTGGCAACACATTAAGTGGCATGATGGAACCATTCTGTTAATAGAAGATCTAAGAGTCTTCAGGTTCTGATCTGTATCTGACAAAGAGACAAAAATAGAGCAAAAGCAGGATGAACAACAAGGTTGAAATAATATCACTGCGCAAACCTATGCATGGTAGAAGACCATTTAAACCTTAGAAGAAAAAATTCAAAAGATGCAATGGTAATATGTTGCTTTTATAGTAAAATGCCATGAATTGGTGGAGAAATGACCCATTGAGAGGTTGTTCTCACCCCATCAACTTTTCCCAAATAAAGGAAATAGGACAGTGCCCATTGTGATTGATCAGGAAGGCCAACTATGCTATGCCCCATTTGACCCATGCTATATAAACTATGGCAGGCAAACTGCCTCCCATCCAGCCCTGACCTGTCTGATGTGCTAGATTATATTACCGCATGAGGAAGAGAAAGAAATATGGACCCACAGGTTCATTTGGGAGCCATAAAAGTTCAAATTTAGTGCAATATAAATAAATGCTATAGAGACAGAAAGCAAGATGAATTATCATTATTATCCAGTATTTTTATAGCACTTTCTATTTTGCAAACGGCTTCACAATCCCATATAATGTATCTGTAGGGGTCTAGTGGATAGAAATGTTGTGGGTTATAAGGAATAGCTGTTAGCATATCCATTAGTAGTGCTGCTTACATTTTTATTGTCTAAATTGCTCACATGAACTCACCTCTCTTGTTTTAGCTACGGTGGTTTTTGGTAACTTTTGAGAATTTCTAATATAATTTTAATGGATGAATTCAAATTTCTTTGGGTTTAAATTCCCTACTACAAGCTTGACTTTATATGACTATATTATTGCATAGAAAATAAGCATGAGAACTGGGTTAAACTAAGAAATTTTTATATGTAATAAAACAATGACTAATAAAACCTTCCTGACTGTGCTTAATATTCTTCATTAAAGGTGTCCAGGCTTTTGAATTTTGCTTTCTCCTGCAACCCTTCCTTCCTACCTAACTAAGCATCATGCCATTGCACTGGTGTATTTTAGAGCCCTTATGTGTATTGACCATCTGTTCAGTTTACTGGTAGGTAGTCCCACTTTGAAGCTTCCTGCCTTGTTGTTCCTGTGAATTCACCTGTTTTTGTCAGCACAGGCACCTTGGTTCTTTTTTTAAAATGAAAAAAAAAAAAACCAAAAAACTGTCACTGTACCTAGGCATGCTCCACTGTCCTTCACCATGTAAAGATTGTCTAGGTTGTCCTGCATCTAGTGTTGGGAGGATGGTTTCCAATTGTTCTGTTATTCTTGTTCTTCTCGATTATCTCTCCATCACCCTGGATCAAAACCTTAAGTCTCACTGGAGTTGAATTCAAGAATTTCCAGAGATTTATTCAATAACAAATTAAAGACTGAATTATGAGTCATGTCAGTGGTTTCTCAGATCTTCTTTTCATCAGGTCATTGCAAGCATGTTTATCTGCGTGTCTTCCCTCCCTCTTTCACTGAGACTATGGATAGCTTAGAACAAGGGACCAAAGAGGGCTCAGCATGCAGTCGGCCCTCAATGTAAGTGCTCACCAGTGAACTGAGACCGTAAGGGATTCTTGCACGAACTGGAGGTTGCAAAAGTGTTACCTTTAAGTTTAAAACCTGGTGTAGACAATGTGACATAAAATTGTGTGGACTGGAAAACATGTTTGATCCAAAGTGTTTCCTTGAACATTCTAGTAGCTGTAAAAGAGGAAAAAAGGGAAGTCTCAAGTGAGTCATGAGAGAAAAGAAATTTAAAAATCACAAAGTTTAATCTGTTCACAGTTGTTTTACTGACAAAGGCAGAAAGAAATTCAACAGTGCATTTGTTGGAAAGAATCACATTTTACTCTGATTAAGAATATGCTGAGACTTGCTTTTTAGGGCAACTTTATAATTGTACCACACACATCAGTTTTTAAATAACTGGAAAAAAATGTTCTGTACTTCTAAATTATTCTTTGAGGGTCAGAAATTTAAGGCAGATGTTTTAAATCAAATGCAGTGTTTTGTAGAGAATATCCTTATATTTCTGAATATTGAAAAATCTATATAAAGATATTATAATGAGAAAAGAAAAAAAAGGTCTGTGCCTTATTCAGTTCGTAAGAAATTCAGAGCCTCCATCCAAACGTCAAAATCCTGAGTGAGCCTCTTTAAGCAAAAATATGGGGAGGAAAATATTGTTTGTAATCAACAAGAGCTCTGATTTCATGCTAACTTTTAATTACAGTAAAGGGAGTTTTTTTGATGAAATAAATTACATTAATTTAAAAAGAGCAAATTGATCACACAAAATTAAAATTTTAATCCAGTTGCAGATAAAGAAACACAAAGTGGGACTAAAGTTATATCCACTAAGAAAATTCCTGGAATATCTTTTTCTTACCCTCAGCTCATTTTAAAATGCAGAAAATAGGGGAAACTAATTGAAATGTCAAGGTTGGAAAGTGGTTGTTAATTTCAAATGGACAGAAACCTTTCCTTGCTTTAACTCAAGAGGAAGCTACTTAGTAAATTCAGACATAAGGCCTTCAGGTGATGCCCAACAGTCAGCCAAGGTGGAGAAAGTAAAAGAATGGAGAACGATATTCTTATGAAGAATTTCAGTTGTCTCTTTTGAACATAAAGTCCATCTTCTGAACATTTTTAAGCTTGGGCCAACAGTTTATCTCATTTAAGAGATGAAGAAAATTAAGCATGGAAGCTTCCAGTCTCCTTTTATTCAGTGCTTCTTTTTCTCCACTAGCCTCTTACCTAACTATTCTAGAAACATCTACTGTATTCTGAGCTTAGTGCTGTTAATACCAGCTGCCACAAAATTAAAGTGCTACTGTTTGAGGAGAATGAACATATTGATAGGAACATTTAAAAATGTTCCTATATTGTTAAAATAGCAGTTTTTTAGAGGACACAGTTTTTTAGAGGAAAAAAAAATAATTTGAAATCTTAGTACTATAATTCAGCTTCTCTCTTTTCTTCCTGACCCTTCTTGTGTAAAGCCATCTGAGCAGGGAAGTAGTTTTGAGATCTACTTTTGGGTACAGCATCTTTATGTTGCCATTTCATTTATAACTTTGCCGTTTCATCTTGAAACACTAATACCTTTGGGAAAACAAATTTTCAAACACCTTAATGGAAAGCCCAAGGATCCAATGCACATTGAAGACCACTACCAAGAAAGAAAGAAAGAAGTCCAGGATCTTTTAAAGTTAGTAAGACTTTTAAAACTATCATTCTATCTTCTCCTAAGGAAGCCCTTGGTTTTAGCATTTTATAAATGGGAAGATTATTTAATGATACATGTTTTGGACCTAAGGAATTTGACACTTCTTGATATTATCTATTTCTCACTTCACCTTAATTCTTATGCATGAAAATACTAAACCATATATATCAGAAATAACTTTAGTATTATCACTTGTCATAAATTGCAATGGGAAGATAAATATTTTCATAAACTGTATCCTTTTTTATTCAATGTTCAGAGGTTTATCAGATGTTCCTAAAATGTCATATCAGAAGTTGAAGGGATCACTTTGTCCTCACTTGTTTCCAAAATTCTTTCTCAACCAAAACTTTGCGTTCAGTCAAAGAACCATGAAACATACTTCCCAACATATATTGTAGGGAACACTAGTACTTAATGGTGAAATGTCCATAAAGAAAAGAAAACCGTGAAATGTGTTCTTAAACACAAAGCTTCTCAAAATGTGGTCACTAGGCTACCAGCATCCATATCATTTGGGAACTTGTTAGAAATGTAAAATCTCAGACCCACCGTAGACCTACTCAATCAGAACACTCTGGAAGTAGAACCAACAATCTGTGTTTTTTGTTTGTTTGTTTGTTTTTAACAATCTGTGTTTTAACAAGCTTGTGAGATGATCATGCCACTCACTAAGAGCCTCGGCTTTAGTTTCTTCTCAGTAACTTATACTGCCATTACCTTCTTTAAATGAGAATTTCTACAGAGAGAAAAACTGCATACCCCAACACAAAAAACCTCTCCAAACCTTTTTTGTCCAAACTGTTGACCATGGACCACGAACCACTACACCCCACAGAAACACCGCATTTGAGTCTAGGCTTAAGTTGTAGCTGCTAGCTTCAACCTGAGTTGTTAGTACATTTACTTGTGTTCATTAGTGTTTGATGTATGTCTTGTTGGCTAGACCACAAGGAAAACCACAGCCCTTTATTAGTCGGTAGCAGGATGTTTCCCTGCCTGTGAGTTGATTCACCTCTGTTATCCCCCAGTACTTGTCTCTGGTGTATATCTTAATACACATGAGTTATGTCTGTCTGGTATGAAATGTGTCATCATAATGTCTCCTCCATAACCAAGACTGATAGGAGAGATTCTATCCGCATTTGTTTACTCTTATAGATGATAACATATCCGAATGAAAATGAAGTGTTAATGTTCAGTAGGTGAACAGATCCTAAAGGAAATTTAGAGCTTTTGGACTGAATATTTGTTATCTGACAAGAGGGAAAAAAACGTTATGAAATGAGAATATAAAATAATAAAATGGAAAGTTGGAAGCAGTTATTTTTAGACATTCTGTAAAGTTGCAAGCTGAATTTCTGCCTCTTGGTTGTTGCCAGTTCAAGGGTTAATACCTTTCTGAAAGCAGACTTTGACAATTAATCACAGTGATCAAGCTTTAAGCATTTTATTTAAACATCTGTAGGCAACATCCTTTATTAGCAGCTCTCTTTATACCTTTTGCAAAAATTAGATGTTTAAGGGAAATGTTATGTTTTATCTCAACAAGAAAATCTTAATTTGTGTATGTTTTATCTTTGTCTGTCTCTTATCCTGGGCGTTTAAATTACAAAGAAATTCCACAGTTCAAATGAGCATGAAGTTGTTTGGCAAACTGAGATTATGGAACTACAAAACCCATGGTAGATGGTATCTATAAATAGAAGTCTCTCACATGGAAAGTCTTCGGAACAATATAAATGGCCCTTTTTGAAAAGGAAGTGGAGAGGAGGAAAGCCTAAAGCGTTGATTTAGAAGACTGTAATTGGAATTAGGTTCCGATAATTAGATCCCAGTAGACTGAGTTCAGGCTTTCTTTTTCCTCAAACAAAACATAAATGAGTGTAGGATGTCATTTCTGCAGGAATGAAAATAGAAATGGAATTTTAAACAAAGATTGTGAAGCAAAATGAGACATTGTAATTCTTGTACCTGGAATAATTTCGTAATGGAATACAAATTAATTCTAAAACTCTCTGATCTCCATTTTGCTCATTATAGCCTAAAATCATTCATTTAGGTTTGTTTTTGTTTTTTTGTTTTTTTAGAAAAAAAGGAAAATGCATATCAGGGTAGACCTGTTTGCTACAACTACCTTGAATTTCATAATAAAGTTATATGATAGTCTCTATGGTTGAATGATTTCACATTTCTGTTGTGAATATAAAAAACCAATGATGATATCAGTAGGAAGTGAATCCATTATGATTATTTGAAATCGTTCATAAGCTTAAAATTTTATTCATCCCTCACCAGTGAGCTCTTGTGGGATGTTTACTTATTATAGATTCTTTCTAAATTTCCAAAAAAAGTAAAACTGGGATCTTCTTTTCAGCTTTGAAAAATACAAATTTGACTTCCATTAGGTAGCATTTATGCAAAAGACAACTGGTTGTAGTTGACAGTCTCACATAGGTGTTTAAGTGAAAACTTCTGTTTCTGTGATGGTAGAATGTATGTGAGTTGAGGATAGGTGAAGGACTTGTAAATCTCCTGGAGTCTGCTGCCCAGTAACATCCGATTCTTTTCATCATTTTGATGACTGATGTTATCAGTTCCTTTAGCAGGAAAACACAACTGGAGCATCATGAAAATATGCACCACCAAAAAATTTCTACTGATATAGATGAAGAAGTAACTGGTATATTCACAGATATTCCTAAAACAGCTATCAAATGAGATTGGGAGACAAAAACGAAAGTTTTGGATCTAATAAAAGTGTCTTCCCATTTATTTATACTCATATCTCTTTCTAAAAATAATTTCAAGCCATTGAAATGTTGGAAATATAGGAAAATGTTGGCTTTGTTTTTTAACCTTGAATAGAAATGGCAAATCAGAACATATGCAAAAAAAAAAAAAGTGTGTAAGGCAGGTGGTAATACAGAGACTTAATATCATTTATTAAATTTTGTGTACGGTTGGGATCTGAGCTCCTTGTGAGCAAAAGCAAATAAAATCTGTATGTTTGTATTGTCTTAAGTTTTAACTGTAAATACAGTGAAGGTTTTTGTTAGGCCTAGTAGTGTACAATATAGGCACACTCCATAAATGTTTGCTGATGACTTTCCTCCATAGGTCACATGGTTCAATTGCCAATGTTCAAGTCACCTTTTAAAATCTCCCAGTGATTTTATCTTATTCTTAAGTCACTCAAAACCAATCAACCAAACAGCAAACATTTTTCTTCATTTTAGTTCACTGCTCAGCTCGTTAATGTTGTAAACCCAAGCAGTAGGATAGTTTGGTGATTGACTGGGTTACTCATCACAGCTTCTCTATTATAATTTCATAAAACTATTCTATTAATTCCATGAATTCTTACTGAAAGGTTTTGTATTCATGTGTAGGCCATTAATTCATCTGGTCTTTTTGATAGGCCATAGTTTCCATAAATGCACAACTGTAATTCTTTGATCTCTTTTGATACATTGGACTATCTGTTACGAATGTAAGTTGCCTCAATGATTCTCAATTTATGATCTTAATATCTGTGAGGATAAAACTCTGTATGTCTTATTTATCATCTTCCACACTGATTTAAATATTCATGAACTTTCTTCTTCATGAATTGTTGAATTATAGGATAGTTTTTATTTTTTTCCTTTTTTTTTAAAAATGTTTTATTTATTTATTTGATAGAGAGAGAGAGATCACAAGTAGGCAGAGATGCGGGGCCAGATGCGGGGCTCGATCCCAACACCCTGAAATCATGACCTGAGCCAAAGGCAGAGGCTTTAACCCACTGAGCCACCCAGGTACCCCAAATTATAGGATAATTTTTAATTTGTAAAGAAGTTTCTTTTGGAATTTTTACTGAAGTACCATTGAATTTAGAGATTAATTTGATGAGAATTCATAACTTTCCGAACTTTGAGTCCTCTGATCAATGAACATTGTTATTTATGCATATTTTTACATTTCCTTTATCAAATTTCCATTGTTTCTCCTGGTAGCTTTTAAAATCCTTTATGTGTTCTAATTTCATTCTGACATGTCTGAATTTGCTTTTATTTATCCTATTTTGGTGTTCATGTTTTTACATTCCCCCGTGCTCCCCCAAGATGAGTACGCCTGTCTTTCTTTAATTCTGGAGAATACAGTCATCATTGCCTTTCCCTTTTTTTTATTCTTTCTAGAACTCTTACAAGATATGTACCTATGTGTATGTATTTGTCTTTGACTACATGTATTTGACTGTATAGTTAATATACATGAAATCTTGTAAAAGTTCTGGAAAGAACACACACACACACACACACATTCATGGTACCTAAATTCTTTCATTTTTTAAGAATCTATACCAAACCCATTTTCAACCAGAATAATGCTATTTATATCTCTCTATATTCGCCTTCCACTTGAGATTCATTTGAAGAAAAGATCACAGCTTTCCCTGAGCCTATGCAGCTTTCCTTTATACAGTTATGTTTTAATATTGCAGAGACATTTTATATAATCTGTCTTTGGAAATTCTACCCCCAAAAGAAAAGAGTACCACTATTTCTGAGCAAGAAAGAGAGAATCTCTTCCAGTTTCATATCCTGAGCCTACCCACTAGCTTACCATACATATATACAAGCACATTTACATATTGTATTGCATTTATAGCCATCAGAGAGTTGGCCAGGATGTGCAATAATCAATTTTGCTGCCAATGGTAAACAGCAATCTTTCTTTTTTTCTTAAGCATACTATTCGCTTTGATGGAGTTAGTTACCACATAAATTTTATGGCTTTGCCTCAGTCCAGTGCAAAACAAACCAAACAATTGTTCATGGAAGAAGATGGATGGATTTGGCAAATGTTCTTCACACTTTAAGAGAAGGGATTTGTTTGTTCAGGAAATAGGCTGACATTGGATCAACTTCCATTAGTTCCTGCCTCCACCTGTCTACTCTTACACTTTGCAAAATTTGCCAGTATTTTATTCTTCAAGTAAATATTTCAGTTGTTCGTATAAATCATTCATCTTGGTATCACCAAACCATCTAACCCAGAAGGTGTATTCATCAAGAGATGAAATTATTCCCAGTTTTTTTTTTAATTTTAAATCTGTTGGTCTACCCAGTATAGAACAAACATTCACTGTCATTATAAAGTCATATGGATTATAGATAAACTCATGAGATACTTTGGACTTGGAACTATCATCCCTATATGATGCCAAATAATGCACTGTTGATTTGGACTAACAAGGTGGAGAAAATTAGGCCTTGCCAATCCTAGCTAGTCTTTTAATTGAAAAGCCTCCAAGAAAGACTCAGGTGCTATAATTGTGTGGTAATTTGGTAAGGCAGCTACTAATTATGAATCAAGAATGAGAACAACCTTGGGAAAAATCTCAGTATGCCAACATTAACCCATTGCAGAACTAAAGTCTCAGCCAAAGAGTAATTTGAAAGGTTATTAAAAAGACTACTAAAGTAGAGGTACCTGGGCCAGATGACTCTCAGCTTCCTCTAAACTTTAATCCGAAATTATTTAGAATTACCTTTCTGGAAATTTTTCCATTTATTCCTGCATTCCTGAAAAGAAATAAAAAATCAAAATTTAAAGAGACGTTGACAAAACAAGGAAGAAATAGGGCTTTTATTGTGTGCCTATTACATATTGAATACTATGCTAAGCATCTTCATATTTTAGTCAATTTAATTTAATTTTCACAACCTTGTAGGGCTAATATCATCCCCATTTTATAGATAATAAAGTTGTGTTTCAGAAAGGTAGGCATGTTTTTTAAGTTCACACAGATAATAATCATTCAAATCCGGTCTTTTTCCAAAGTCTGCTTACTACACTAACAATATCATGAATATTTGTATCAACATATGTTCATCTTAATTCTGTCTCAATGCTCCTTGATTTTTAAGTATTAAAAATCTAGTTTAACCAGGAAATTTCTTGAGACCATGTGTTTCATGTTCACCCAATGATTTTGGCATATCTGGCTGTCCTTGAGAATATGTGGGTGGATGTAAGACACAGTAATTGTTACTGATGCTTGTTTCAAGATTTCCCCATTCTGTAGCCATGGGTCTTTTTGATTGGGAGGTAATGAGTAGAAAAATAGAAAATAGTTTTATAGAATGTTAGATAACTTCATAACTTGTTCGATGTCTGAGCCTAGAATGATTGTGTACACACACACACACACACACACACACACACACACACACATATGTGGTCCAAGGGGAAGGAAGCAGGAGGACTGGACAGAGGGAAAAGTGGGCCCTTTGGTTATGCTGTAACTGGGTCAGATATCTGGAAATGGGGTAAAGGAGTAGGCCTTTATATCTCCACGCTGACAAGTCACTAGATGTGAGTTTCCTTTAGAAGGCAGCATGACTTTGAGTGACGTGGCTGTCTCCAACTGAGGCAATTCCTAGAGAGGACTAATGGCAGAGAACTTTCAGCCTTCCCAGAAACTGAAGGAATAAATTCCTTGTATTAGTTTTCTATTATCATATAATAAATTACCACACTTGTTATTTCACAGTTTCAGTGGGTCAGAAATCCAGGCACAGCTTATCTCAGTCCTCTGTAAGGCTGAAATCAAGATGCTAACCAGGATGGGTTCTCATCTGGAGATTTGACTGGGGAAGGTTCTGCTTCTAAACTCACTCATGTTGTTGGAAGAACTTATTTCCCAGCAGCTGTAGGATTTGGGACAGCTTACATCTTTAAAGCCAGCAAGGAGATGAAGACTCTAGAACAAGTCTGCTGAGATGGATTCGTATATAAAGTAAGATAATCAAATTCCATCACCTTTGCCATACAATTTAACATAATCACAGGGAGACCTCACTTTTTTTTTTTTTTGACATATTCTATTGGCTAGAACGAAGTGACAGGTCACTGCTACACTCATAAGGATGGGATTGCACAAGGTCATGGAGACTAAGAAGTGGAGAATCACAGAGCCCAGCTAAAAATACGTCTAGGCAGTCCAGATAGGAAAATCTGTGTGGTTCAGCACAGTGACCCTACCACTGTGTGCATTGTCTCCAGATAACATAGGCAGTTAAATTGCATACAGCCTACAAGAAGGAGAAAACTGATACAGACATTATGACAAATTGACTATAAGTTATCACTCTGTTTAACAGGTAAGAAAATGCTGAATCAATGTGGTCTATCACTATTACCATATTTAGTGCTGGAAAGTAGAAGCAAAGAAATATTAGCAGATTTTCCTGTACTCTGTTGTAGTAACCAACTAGCCAAGTGAGAATTATAAAGGATCCCTTCCAGTTTCAATAAAGGCATTCTTATCCCATATTAGCTTATTCTACCACAAGGCTGTGAGAAAATACTTGTTAAGCTATTACTGTTGTCTAAATTGCTACTATGAAATTACTTTTTAGCTAGGAGATGAGAGATTAGATAATTATGAAATTTGAATGCTAGATAAAACCTTTCAGGTCATTTCTGTTTTACAGATGAAGAAACTGGGAAGTAGAAAAATTAATTAACTAATTCAAGGCCAGACAATTAGTTACCATTAAAACTAAGACTGAAATTCAAATTGTCTGATGTCTAGCTTGGTGACATACATACCATATCATGTCAATTCCTAGTGCTCTGTAGTTTTGTAATTCTTATTTCTAATTGTTTATTTTCTTAAGGGCATTGCATTTGAACAATGTAAAAATTATTTTTATTAGAAAGCAGTTATAGCTCTATAGTCTCTTCCTACCCGTTGGTCTGCATAGAGGTCATGAAAGCCAGAGGCCAAAATAAAACAAGTCCTAAACCCTTTTACGTCACTATTGGCTGCTTAAATCAAGATAAAATTGAGAAGTGATATCTGGAACCCTTAAACTCATGACTTTTTTTTCATTATGAAGGAATTAGGGCCTCTCATTATCTTCCAGCTTCCAAATATTCCCTCTGAATTCCCTGAATTCGAACATTAAGTCCGTTTAAGGAACACCTCAAGAAATGCCCACAGTCTAACGTGGGCATTCCAGAAAGGGAACATTTTCCCTAATACATCATCCTCCTTGGTAAAGAAAGAAGCCCTTTCCTTAGTGGTCTGAAACTTAGGGAATAAAAAAAACAGTTTTCCTTTAATTGCTTCACAAACACTGGAATAAAGATCTTTGCAGGGTGGCTATGACTCCACGCGTAGCCTCCTACAGAGAGGTCTGTGATGAGACCACATATGGTGTCATTAGTCACTGATGATGCCAATGAGGATAAGAAGATGAGAGTGGCAGATAATGGGGGGAGGAAATAAAGGTGGTGGAGAGAACCAGTAGAGGGCAGCTTTGGTAACCCAGGCAAGAGGAAAAATGCCATGCTAGACTGGTAGCAGAGGAAGGAATGAAGAAGAGGAAGGAGGAAGAAATGCTTTAAGGAAAAGTTGAGAAGATTTATGACTGAATGAATGTATTGGAACAATACTACTGATATTTACAGTAGTGTATCTTATATCACTGGTTATTTTATGCCTTTATGTTCCCCATATACCACTGATTATTGCATAGTCTTCCTTTATTTATTTATTTTTAAAAATATTTTATTTATTTATTTATTTGACAGAGAGATAGAGCACACAAGTAGGCAGAGCAGCAGGTAGAGGGAGAGGGAGAAGCAGACTCTCTGCTGAGCAAGAAGCCCCATGCAGGGCTCGATCCCAGGACCCTGGGATCATGACCTGAGCCAAAGGCAGCTGCTTAACTGACTGAGCCACCCAAGTGCTCCTATAGTCTTCCTTTAGTCAGAAAGGGTAATTTATTTCTGAAAAGGAGAAATAAACTATCACAGTGTAAGTCCTTCTGTGTCAAAACTTTATTTACCATCCAAATTAGTGACACACAACCACCTTAACAGTTAACGGAGTGCATGTGGTGACTTGTTTTTATATATTTGAAAATTTTATGTGAGCAAAACCAAACAGAAGGGTAAAAATATAAGAAAAGGGAAAAAATTGCAAATGATGCATGAGATTATCTCTACTATAAACTGGCAAACTACCAGTAAACTGAGGGGAGAATCAGCCCATGTGCCAGCTATGAAACTGCAAAGTACAGTGGCTCTCATTTCATGGTGCTCACCTGCCACTGAGGCATGTGAATTCTAAATTGGTCTTCATAAATGGGAAGACATTCCTTTAAGCCAAAGTTAGGTGTTAAAGGAAGCCCTTGTAGATGTGGAATCATCATAGTCTGATTGGCTCTATGAATGGGTGTGACTTAATGTCAATGCACTACTAATAGCACCATGATAAACTCACATGGTATTTTATGTTTATAAATTACATATAACCTAATAGTGATGGACACTTCATTAAGTGGATAGCATCTTCACATGTGTTTGATCTTTCCACTGGGCTTCGAATGCATATTAAATTAAACCATGTGAAATGTCCAGTGTTTGATCATTTTTGGTCTGCCAAACGGATAATTTCGCATGGTTTATTCTAACATATGCTGTTCTCAACTTGACCTTTCCACTTGCTCTTTCCTTGGCATCACTTAGGCATATCAGAATAAAGTCTTATTTTCTCCATTTTTCCAGCCTCAGGTGCCCACATTTCAACAAATGATTCAATTCCATTGTTCAAGCTTCAAACTTGGGCATCATTCTCATTTCTTCCCTTTCCTTCATGTCTCACATTCAATTTGTCTGCAATTTTTTTTCAGCTTTGCCTGGGAGATATATGTCTAATTTTTTTTGATATATGTCTAATTTATTCACTCTTTTCTGTCTCCACTGTCAACACTCTAGTTTGTCATTATTATCTTCTGACTGAATTCATGCAAGAGAATCCTAACCTGTCACTTAGCTTTACACTCTCGCCTTGTTCTAATTCATTCTCTAAACAACAACATAAAAAAAAAAATACAATTAAAAATTTAAATCATATATGTCATTCATTCCCTTGCTTAAAACTCTCCAAGGCTTCCCATGACGCCTAGAATGAAGTCCAAACTACTTACAGTGGCCACAGGGCTCTATCTGGCTGTTTGGTTATCTTTCTGATTTCTTCTCCCACCCCATTATTTACCGTGCTCAAAGTACATTGAAAGCAGGTTGAACATCTTCCCTTAAAGCCTCCACTGTTTCCTCTTCCCTGAAAGATTTTCCTCCACATCTTCACATAGTTGGCTCCTTCCTGTTGATAAGATCTTAGCTTGGACTTGGCATATCTTTGGTAAGGTCTTCTCTGACAACATATTCTAAATAATTACTCTTCTTTGTCATTCTGCAGAGCACTAATCACTATCTGAAGTTGTCTTATTCATTTATTTTTGTAGCAGGATGTTAGAATGAGTTTTGATTGGGGAACATTCTTTTACAAAGTGAACCAGATGCAAACAAGGCTTCAAAGTAGGATCTGGGAATCAGGTGAATGACTGTAAAAATGTCTAATGTGCAAAGACAAAATTAAAGAACCACAAAAATGGACCTTGACGGGTGATTTAGGGAGAGTTTTTTTTTTCCCCTTAAGGTAAAAAAGGTAAAAAATAAGGTAACTATTGGAGTGCTAGTATTAAAAAATAAGTAAACTTATAATTAGCAAGTTATATTAAAAAAGATAATACACATGCGAACCTCATCACTTCCTGATCGTGTTATTATTTGTGTTGTTGAGTTTGCTTGTGTCTATTGTATCTATATGGTAGAAATACTATATATAGTGGTGTATTGCTGCACGTGTCTTCTCAACTCTGTTTTTGGTACATTACATTGGTGATTGAAATTAACCATGGTGGGAGCATTTACACCAAGAAATTGGCCAACACTATAAATCAGGTCTTGATTTATTGTTTGTTGATAATTTCAACTTAGAGTGATTGAATACGTGTTAATAATGGAGACTACACTTAAAAGCATGTCAGGTCTGTAGCTGTTTGTCTTAGTTCATTTGAGCTGTTGTGATAAAATTCCACAAACTGTGTAGCTTATGAACAATAGAAATTGACTGCTCATGGTTTTGGAAGCTAGAAGTCTGAGATCAGCTGCCCGCATGGTCAGGTGAGAGCCCTTTTCTGGGTTGCAAACTTCTTGCATACTTACAAGGCAGAAGAGGCTAGGGACCTCTTTGAGATCTCTTTTATGGGAGCATTAATGCCATTCATGAGTCCTCACCCCTCAGAACCTAATCACTTCCCAGAGGTTCTACCTAATATCATCACGTTTGGGAGTTCAGATTTCAATGCATAAATTTGGAGGGAACACAGACTTTCAGATCACAGTACTGTTATGTTTATGAACAGCACATGAATCACAGAAATATCTTTTAGTATTCCAAAACTATTATCTAATTCAATAAAAGTCACATTGAGAATAAGTGAAGCTCTGACATATTTTTTTAAAGAAGCAACTTCATTGAGGTATGTGATATGCTTCATTATTTCATATTATTGAAATATTCATGTTGGAATTATATTTAATTGGTTGCAAGCTATGTTGGCTATAGATACAAAAGCCTGACAAAAATTGATTGAATCTTTCCATGAGAATTAATTGTTTAAGTGGAATTTACAGTATAATGTATTTTTTATTATTATTCTCTAAATTATGTGGTATGCATTTTTATATCAGTAAAACAAAATAAACTTATGTATATGTATATATGCATTTATATTTTTCCCCTCCCTCAGAGAGCTCGTTGTTAGACATTTACCAGCACAGCACTGTGCTAGACCTACTATCTCTCCCAGAAGAAGATAGGTTATTTCTCTTGTCACCTCATATCAGAAGGGGAGTTTTCCTGAGACCACTGAGAGAACATAAATTATGGCCCCCCACAGTTGGGGGAGGGATTCTGTGAATTGATGTCTTACTCCTCTTGGAAAATCTAAAAGACAAGAAATAGAAACCTATTTTCCAAAAATCTGGCTGCTATAAGAGGAGGAATCAAGGAAAGGTTACTTCTGTAGAGTCTCGCCAGCAAACCTATTGATGTGGGGCAAAGTCTGAGCAAGAGTTTCCTGTGGACCAGAGATGGGCCTCACATGAGACAGATGAGGCAGAGTCAGGTTAGACTCATTGCCCAGATGAGTAAAATGAATAGGTATAAAGAAGCTAGAAACGACCTTTGAATTTCTAGAGCCAAAGAAAATATATGTCTTACATAAGAAGAATTCCGGGTGAGAAGTTTCTCACTGGGAATTAGGAATTTCTGAAGAACCCTTAATATGTCCCAAAGAGAAAGAGGCAGCTCTGAACTCTTAGGAAAGAAGACTATATTGCCAGTTTGTGACAATATCAGTCATGGTAGATCTTTTCTGCTCCATTTCCTCATGTCTATCACCAGGTTGGCAAGTTGAGGGAGGACATTGGGGAGGGTATGTGCTATGGTGAGCACTGTGAATTGTGTAAGACTGATGATTCACAGACCTGTATTCCTGAAACAAATAGTACATTTTATGTTAATAAAATTAAAAAATTTTTAAAAGGAAGCATAAACTGAAGAAAAAGAAACAAATGACATCCCTTTGTTCTTTCCTTCTCCAACAACTGGCTTGTCACCTACAATAGGCCTGGCTGTGGTAAGAATAACTCCTCAACTTTTAATGAGGTTTACATTTGACTATTACACAAGACTGGATATCTTAGGAAAAAGAAGTTAATAGGAGACAAAAATATTATTGCCTTATGGTTAAACCTTATAAGCCATTCTTGTCGAATGAACCAGTTATATTTATTTAATACATTTATTGTCTTCCCTCTGGCTTGAAAGCTTTAGGAGAGCAGGGAACATAGGGGACACTCAGTAAATATCTGTTGAATGAATGGATGTGTAAAAATGAATGATAGATCACTGGTTCTTCTACTGGTGCATGATGAAGCAGACTCAGAGAAGATGTACGTGCAAATTAGCTTTAATATAAGTGCTCTCTGTTAGCAAGAAGAGAAAGAGTGAGAAAATTATGTTTTTTATGTTTCTTATTTTTTATCTTTTTTAAATTGAAGTATGGTTGTTCAATTCTGCATGAATAGATGGAGAATAGAAATGGATAGATCTGGAGGAGCCACTTTCATGTGGGAAACCAATTCATGTGATTTTTTGATCAGTGAAATGGAGGAGCAGGTGTTCTATACATGCATGCACAACATGTAGTCAGTAATTAGAATTAGGTACCAGGTTCCAGAAGAGGGAGGCAGAAAACTGGCCAAGAGCAGAGATATTGTTAAGCAACTCTATTCAGAAAACTCCTTTGAGTCTCAGGGAGAGGAAGAAAGGAAGACCATAAATTCAGAAATGTACACACACAGGGAAGCCCTTAGATGAGGTAGAGCTTTACAAATGACCTTTAGATTTCTATCTCTATGCACTAACCCCCCACCTGTGCCCCCAAAACAGAAGACAAAACTAAAGCTACATGAAATCTTTAGTCTAAAATGAGGAATTGGAAAACTGCAGATGGTAGGAGCTTAATTTAAGTAGGATAAAGAAAAATAAATTTTAGTAAGTTGAATTTTTTTTTCAAGATTTTATTTATTTGAGAGAGAGTGGGGGAAAGAGAGGAGGAGGAGCAGAAAGGGAAGGAGAGCGAGGGGGAAACATTCTCAAGAAGACTCTGCACTAAGTATGAGGCCCAATGCCGGGCTTGATCGATCTCATGACCCTGAGATCATGACCTGAGTCAAAACTAAGAGTTGGACTCCTTGACTGACTGAGCCACCCAGGTACCCGAGTAAGTAGAAATTTGAACACATGTATGAAAAAAACTAAAATTTAACTCTTCATATTTAGAAATATTCCCAAACATTCTAACAAAGTCCCAAACATGTTTAAGGATGTAATTGGTGAGGAAGAAATGTGCAGTCTCTGTCAGAGTGAACCAATGTTGACTAACATGTATTGAATACCTGCAATCAACCAGACGCTGCATTTTTAATCCTTAAAGCAACCCTGAGAAGATACTTTTTTTTTTTTCAGTTAAAAGACTCAGAGAGCTTAAAGCTCACCCCTCTTCTCAGTTAGTAAGTGGAATTTCAAACTTAGGTTGAACTAACCTAGAGTCCATTTGCTTCCCAGTAAGGGTTTCAACTTCAACATGATGTTCTTTTTGGATTTAATGTTATTAAGGAGCAAAATGGATGAGGCCAAGCATAGTTCTCTGGCCTTCATAAGCATCAAACAATCAGGTTTCCTTGTGCTTATTATTTTTAGTCCTCTGCATGCAGATGTGTAACATTGATCTACAGGAAAGCTTGTGTTTTCTGTTGTCATGGTGCAATTCCCAGAAACGAAGTATGATGTGTGTTCTCTTTTGAAAACAATTGACGAGTTTCATGTTGAGCAGGAACATTTCATTTTCTGAGTCATTTATCTATTCTTCATAAAAAGAGTTATAATGGTATGTTGGTTTTGGTAATCCAGGTCCATTCCCTATACTGGGTTTTCTTTTATTAATACTTCTCTACCTAAATTCTGATCTCAAAAAGGGGCCATTAATTAGCTTTGGGAGCAACTCAGCCATTTTTTTCTGAGAACTGGGAAATCTAGTAAATGCTTTGTACTTTGGCTTTGTTAAAAAAAATTATTTTTCAGAACTGCAGGAGAACATTTAATGGCACTCCATAAATTTCATGCATTCAGTCACATTGGAATGGAAGTTTTGGGGACTGCATGCCCTTCTTAATGACTTGTTGGCTCTGCCTCAGTGGCATGGCTTCAACTCAGTTCTTAATGGACATTAATCCATAGTATGTAAACTTCAGGTAGCACAATTGGTTCTTTGTATCTTTCTTTCTGGATAGGCCCTTTCTTTCTGGACAGATTCAAGATTATCTCCTTCCATTTTGAGAAAATTAACTCTGTCTTTGAGTTAACAATATTTCCAATTGACTACATGAAATTTGTTAAGATTGAAGGCCGCTTGAAAGCAAAGGATGGATCTTGTAAACCTTTGCATACCTTAAAGCACTAATTCTTTAGTTCATCCATTCATTCATCCAATAAGCATTTATTGAGTTCCTGCTATATGCCAGGCACTGTGCCAACTGCTGAGTCAGGGCCCATACTTGTAAAAATTGCTAGTTATATAGTTTCTTCCAAATTGTTACTAAATTAGTACTTTTTTTTACAATTAAAATATAAAATTCTGGTCAACATGAGTGTCTCTCTTAGAAGAGGTGATGCTATCATTAAAGTAAATAAGAAACTTATCCACTTGTTTCCTCTCTCCTACATCTTGGCAGATAATCAAGGGATCCTTCCAAAACTGGGCTAGTTTACACTTTGGTTTTAGTCAAGCAAAGTAAGACTTTCCCAGAATTTGGTCCGTTGACTTGACAAGTCCCTGTGCAATTATGGTAATGTTTCACAGGAATCAATCAGACTGCTAAATCCGAGTGCAGGGGAGACAAAGAAAATGTTGGTGCAATACCAACATAGACCATTCTGGAGGTTCTATAATCAATAGGGCCTTGGGAGACACATCTGAGGCCAGTCATTTCCAAATGCACATAGAGGGTGGAGAGGGAAGGAGAAACTTGGAGTTGGGAGGGTAGACAGGGCAGACAGTATCTCACATGACATATTCAAGTTCATACGAGTACCCTGAAGGCAGAAAAAGAACCTGTCTTGAATATTTTTTAATTTAACAGGATAGAACTTTGACCTGCTAAAGGATAGAGGTCAGTGAATTTTGGAATAAGATGACTACTCTTTGGACTCAGACCATGGAAAACATTTTCCTGCAGAGTATAATGTATCCATTTGTCTGTTGCAGAAAATAAATGAAATTATTTCAAAATCGTGTCCCAGAGAAGGCCTGAGGCACAGTCATATTTTAAGTGTATGAATACTGAATGACATGATTGCATAATTCAGTGTGGTCTGGATTAGTTGAGCAAACCATGGGGACATACTTGTCTGTTTATTTTCCTATGTGTTCTTGAAATTATTGTCTAAGGACTACCCTGAGACCTGTCTTAACATCCTCTTGAGAATGGATAGATGGACTGACATAAATTATTAACTTCTCCCTGGACAGGTCCATTAATATTCTGTGAATTATTGTGGCTTTATTTGTTTCCCATCAGTTATTCTTGGTCTCTTTCCATTAAAGAGAAATCCACTCTTACTTAAATTTATGTCTTACAGTGAAGGTGAATTTAGCCAACTGCTCTCTGAATCTATTTAATCCTAAAATTATTTCTTTAGGTAAACTTTAATGTATCCTCAAGAGCCTCTTTTCCTGAAAATGCCAAAGATAAACTCCCCTTAATTGAGCATAAAATAACAGTTCTTAAACTTGAGTTGTACTATAAATGACAGTCTGTTCTCTAAGGTTATTAGGTCAACGTAATTGGAATCTTTGGTGGTTTTTACAAACTGATACTTAAAGATATGAAAGACTGCTCTGTTTCAGTCCCACACTGACAAATATTAAGATGTTGAGACTCCGGAAGTGAGTACCTAATGCAGGGAGATGACAGCTTTCTAGATATGCCTGGAAAGTGCCCATGAAGTGATAAATCATCTGTATTTTATTCTGTGCTGTCCCAGTAGAGGTGTTCTTAAACAAAATAGATTACATGTCATAGTTACCGGCAAAAACAGTAGACTTCATCACCTTTGCCCTGAGCCGCATTATATCTATAAGATCATAACAATAGTTCAAGGTCCACCAGTAATATATTAGATCATTTTCTTCTGTATTCTTATGTTATGCTCCCTGTGGTTTTCCGAATTTTAAAGTTGGGAGGGTCCTTAAAAATAATTTAGAGCAAATGCCTCATTTTAAAGATGAAGAAAGTAAGACCCAGAGAGGGTAAGTGACCTGCCAAGGTCAACCCACTTATAGCAATAAAACTTTTTAAGTGACCATTTGGGAAATTCCATTATGATTTCGATGGAAATCACTAAAAGTACTATTGAGATATTCAAAACCCCAGTGTCAGGAAGTGATCCTGAATTGCAGGGTCCAGAGCTGATGAAAATTCCACTGAAGCTGAAATGGCTTCGCCAATAATTATATTATAATTTCAGACCACTTGGAATGCATTGAAGTCATTGGTTAAAATGAGAATATGAGAATGCTAGTAACAGAGTATGTTCCTTCCAGAGGTGGGCCTAAATGCCCTATTCATTTTCTTCCCCTTTCAACAATAAATTTGGTGCTTCAGGCCATATTGACTAAATCATTGGAAAATCAAGTATTATTGAGTCAGACCTGAACCAAAAAAAAAGAAGAAAAAAAAAAACTTGAGAAGTGTTTAATTTATTCTTCATAACATCTGTTCTTTTAAAGTTCTCGTAATCTGTGATCCCTGGCTGACTTGTCTATGATTCCTGACAGAAAACTTCATTCTCAACTCTTCCCCCCACCCCTTACACCCGCTATCCTTCCAAGTAAGAAAATCATTAATGGAAAAGAAAACAGCATTCAACATAGTGAGATAGGAAACAACCAGCCCAACTATTATTAGACTAAAGCCTGTTTCCCTAACTAATCAAAATTCATAGTAATGTGGGAAAAACAAAGCCAAACTGGCAGAAATAATAGTTAGGCTTAGGAAAGACTTAGAATGCAGTCATACATAACTCATAAGAAAGGTTTTTCAGAAATAAATCTGAAGGCTGTGAGGTGAGAAGCTAATGAATTGTTAAGTCACTAGGTGTTCTGCTGTTGCCTAAAGTCAGTATTACCTCTCCCTTTCTTCCCCTCTCCCTCCTTTTTTCCCTCCTTCTATCTTCTCCTCTGTGTTCTTTCCCTGCCCCTTCTCTCTCTCTGTCCATCGCTGCTTCCTTTCCTCTCTGTCCTCCTCTTCCTCTCCTGTTCTCCTCTTTCTTGCTTCCTCCATTTCTCTCTCCCCCTTTCCCTTTCTCCATTCCACTTATCCTCCTTTCCCTCACCCCTTTCTCTCTTAGCCCTGTCCTTCCCCCTTCCTCTTTCCCCCACTGCATTCCGGTTGTTTTGGATTTGGTTTTTGCTGTTTTGGATTTCTGTGTTTTGGATTTGGTCTTCCTTCTATACCAGGTCCTGGGACAGGGTATGAAGTCCTCAAACTCAAGACCTTATGGGCAAGGGCAACAAACAAGTTATTAATACTCAAATAATGTGTGAAGAATGAAAACGTAGGGATGTCTTAAACTGTTATTGGAAAAGGGTTCATGTAGTGCATAAACAATTAATCTTGTAACACTGAAAAAAATAAAATAAACATCTTTGGGAAAAAAAAAAAAGGAAAAGGGGTTTCTCTAAACAAACCAGCCTGAGATGATCTGAAAAGTTTTCTCAGAGGAGGGCAGGAAAGTGGGGCCTAAGGGGGAAACAGGGTATGTAGATGAAAAGATAGGGTGAGAGAGATCAAGGGGTGGGGCAGACGCAAAAAGGAGGAAAAGAATGGATAAAAAAAAAAAAGCATGTTGCTGTTGAAACCCCAAAAGGACTGTTTCATGGCCAGCAGTATGATGGTAAATGAACTATGTCCCAAGGATCTCTAAGGATCATGGCTCTTTGTTGAACCCCTGAGTCTGTCCCCATATTCAAAGGATTGATATTCAAAGTATTTTATAACAGGTATGGCTCAGGCACTGACCAATCACAATGGTCATAGGCTCAAGGGCTGAAACAGGCCCTAGTTTTAGAAGCCCTATTAGTTGCTTGATTAAAGGCCGTTATGAGCTGTCCAGCGGAGGGCCTGGGAGGGCAATGAAAATCTGAGGGAAATTTAGGTAACTTGGGGAAGCAGCTATTTAAGAACCACCACCACAAGAGTCCTTTAGTATTTTTAACTACCAATGTGTACTTAAGCAGCCAACTATCAGCCCTATCTGCCCCTGAGGTTTGGGTCAATGTTTTAGCACCAGCTCATAATCTCTGGGGGCTCCCACAGGGCCTTACAATACATAGATCCTCCTTGCAGGAAGAGCATGATGAAGAAGCCAATCAGTACTCCCCCTCACTCACCATAAATGGAGTGACTGTTCCTACAGAGCCCCTTCCTCCTGTTTTCAGACCTGAGCTCAGTGGAATCAACTGGGAGGCTAGTATGCAGTGTACTTAGACACATGCTGGTCCACAGTTCCACCACTCAGCCCTGAGGACTGAAGAAGGAAACAAAAGAAGTACCAGGGCTATTTGTCTCCATCTCCACAGCACTTTTGGGAGTTACACTGGCAGGAAGAGCCCTCTTTCCCTTCTGCTCTACCTCCTCTGTGACTAGTTTACTCCTAAATGGCCTGCCCCTAACTACCTCTCTGCCGTACTCTATCCCCTTCCCTATCTTCATGGAGACAGAAACTTTGCTAGCTTTGTATACTTCTAATTCCCATCCATTCATTCTATGATTCTTTTGAGCACTGAATGAATTGATAAGTAAATGAACTTCCTCCTGGCCCTGCTCTAGCCGTGGGAACAGAGGAAACAAAAAAGAATTCATATTGAAAGGGGAAAGATATGGTCCTGAAAATCCAGCAACTCTGATATCATTTTCTCATAGACCATTGTAGTTCAGTCTCTAAAGGATAGCAGTAGAGAAGATTTAAGGTATATCTAGGGGCTCTGGGACTAGTAAGCACTGTGCAGTTTGGACAAAATCCAAATACTTTTACCATGGCTGAAAAAGCCCACATCATCTGACCACCACCTTGCTCTCTAAACTCATTTCCTACCACCCTCGACTTTGTTCATGTTACTCCAGCCACGCTGACCATATATTTGTTCTTTATACACACCAGACATTCTCACCACAGGGCTATTCTTGCTGTTACTAAACTTTCTGCTTGAAATACTCTTCTCCCAAATTATCTCATGCCTCTCCCAGATCCTTTTGTCATTCAGATCTCAAGTGTGAGCTACTCAGCCAGATCCTCTTTGAACACCCTATCAAATATGGCCTCACTCCCCCCACCTGTCTATTTCAGCTTGATTACTTTTCCTAGCTTCATTTTTTTCTTTCCTTAGCACTTACTACTATCTAAGCTAACTGCTTATTTATCATTTCCTTGGTTCTCTCTTGATTTCTGTCATCACTTGGACCTCAATTCCTTGAAAACTGACACCCTATAGGTTGCATCCTCAGCATCTAGAATAGTGTCTGGCACATAGTATGTACTCAATAACTGTTTGTTTAATGAATACATGCATTACTAGTGGGTGGACCACACCAAACCCTCTATAAATTATTTGGGTATCTGTGGCCTGCCCTAGATTTCTATCCATCATTTACAAATCCATTTTTTAAGAAAAATATGTTCTAAGTTTCACCAAGCAACATTTTAAGAAATCTTTTGGAACACAACCTATTTCTGAACTTCAAGTTTTCTACATTTTAAAAAGAACCAGAAATGAAGCCTTTGGATAAGCAGACATTTTGAAATGTAACTACTCCTAATTGATTAATTGGTCATATAAGTTTGACCTTTTGCAAATTAGATTTATTTAAATCAAGGAATTGAAATGGTAGGAGCTTAGTAAACAGAGCTCTCTATCACCACACTTCCTAGTACATGCTATTTCACTGATGCATCATTCATTTGGAAGATGGAGAGGAAACCAATGTCTGTGGGTCCAAATATCCTGAGGTGGGAGGGGTGTCCAGCACCACCTCACTGCATTAAAACAGGGAAATAATGTGAGAATCACCTGAAGCACCTAAGAAAATAGCTAGAGGTAACTGGAGAAGCTGATGGTAGATGAGCTCTCTACTACTAGTAAATAAAAGTAAGCTAACAAATACTGGGCTGGACCAGCTGAAAGAATCCTATCTGCTTATGGGGTTTGAGGGGTCATTCTAACCCTTTTAAAGTGGGGGATCTAAAATAAATTAAAAAAATAATAATAATAAAGTAGGGGATCTAGGAATCCTCCTATGCAGTTCAGTACAAACAAATGTTAGATCAGTACATTTGTTTTTACATGTTGCCTTTTAGAAAGTAACATATTTAATAGCAGTACAAAATGGAAGAGGACTAAGTCTGGAGATACAAAGTTATGTGGCAGGACTTGATTTCATTATTTCACAGCTGGGCTCATATTTTTAGTTAGCATTCATCAACCCTCACACAGGTGCTTGGAGCTATGTAGAACACGGACAGGGTCTGCGGTGATGGAGCTGGTATAGCCAAAGGAAGGCAAGTGTCTCAGCCACATCCAAAAGTCAAGAGGAGTTCATATCCTGAGGAAGTTTATGAAGATTTATTTCTAGGAAAGGGGACAGGGTTTCCCCTCCCCCATGGTTGTCTGGCAGTTACAAGAATGGCTTTTAGGGGGTTTCTGGGGAATCAACAAGGTCTTCCATTAACTCCCAAATGCTCATTTTTTTGTCTTTCTCTTATCTAATTTCTTTGCCTTTCTTCTTTGCTTGCATAAGCTCTTCTTGGAAACTACATAACATCACCTGGGTATCTATCCATTAAAAGAGAAAAGGCCTTCTAACCATCCCAGAGATTTTAATTTAGGCCATCTTTGTTGTTTTTTTTTTTTTAAGATTTTATTTATTTATTTGACAGAGAGAGAGGGAGAGATATCACAAGTAGGCAGAGAGGCAGGCAGAGAGAGAAGGGGAAGCAGGTTCCCCACTGAGCAGAAAGTGGGATGCTGGGCTTGATCCCAGGACCCTGAGATCATGACCTGAGCCAAGGGCAGAGGCTCTAACCCACTGAGCCACCTAGGCGCCCCAAATTTAGGCCATCTTTGAAGGGCTCCTTTTATTTCTAAAATGTACCTACAACAAAACAAAACAAAAAATAAAATAAAATCTACCTATAGGTAAGGAAAAAAAAAAAAAGAATTAAGGCTCCACATTAATCTCTGATGATAAAACAAAGCCCAGAGGTTATTAACCTCTCATCTAGTATAAGTCAGTCCCCAGACTTGGCTTTTACATCATTATCTCATATTTTGGGTCAGGATTTTTTTTTTTTTTTTTTTTTGGTTTGTTTGTTTTAAGTGGAAAAATATGGAATGGGAAGAGAGAGGTAATCCTGATAGGTTATTTAATTAACTTTGCTATATAGTAAATGTAGATAATGCACAAGAGATCAGTTATTATAAACTTCAAAGCTGGTCTAAGATATACTTATAACCCAAAGGAGATTTTGATAGTTAGAGGAACTACAAGAAAATATCTTTTTATATACTGAAAAAAAAAAATCTTTATTTCTGCCACTGTAGCTTGGTTTCACTAATACCTAATTATCTGCCATCATTGACTTTTATTATGATTGGTTTTCTGATAGGTGATATTAATATTCAGTGTTTGAATATGTTGCCCATTAGTGTGAGGAAAAGCCAATACTGTGACATTAATATCATATTTAATGTGATTTATTATTTTAATTTTTAATATGGCTCTTGATCATTCCGTATTTTTAATATTCACATTTTAAGATTGTTGGACTCTTTTTTCAGTTACTCTTTTGTTTTTGCATAATTGGTATCGTTTCGTCTCATCTCATGTCTCTTAGATGCATAATAATACATCATTATACCTCTCTACCAATAGGAACAGTGAAGATTCAGAGATATAAAAGTGATTTATGGGGCACCTGGGCGGCTCAGTCGTTAAGCGTCTGCCTTCGGCCCAGGTCAGATCCCAGGGTCCTGGGATCGAGCCCCGCATCGGGCTCCCTGCTCGGCAGGAAGCCTGCTTCTCCCGCTACCATTCCCTCTGCTTGTGTTCCCTCTCTCGCTGTGTTTCTCTCTGTCAAATAAATAAAATCTTTAAAAAAAAAAAAAAAAGTGATTTACCTAATTTTTAATTTTTTAATTTTAATTGTTTTTTAAGATTTTATTTATTTATTTGACACAGAAAAAGAGATCACAAGTAGGCAGAGAGGCAAACAGAGAGAGGGGGAAGCAAGGCTCCCCGCTGGGCAGAGAGCCCAATGCAGAGCTCAGTCCCAGGATCCTGAGACCATGACCTGAGCTGAAGGCAGAGGCTTTAACCCACTGAGCCACCCAGGCACCCATTTTTAAAAAGTTCTTTTCTTCTGTTTTGAGTATTGGTGCTTTCCTTTCTCCTTGACTCTATTTCCTCTTTTTATTTGTTTTCTCATTCCTCCCCCTTGCTCCCTACCTCTCTTCTTCTTTTACTTGTCCCTTCCTGCCTCCTTCTCCTCCACCCTCCCTTTTTTCTTTTTCTTCCTCCTTACTTTGTTTAGTTTTTTTTTTTTGAAAAAGCATCTGTAAGAAAAATTTATTTCTGCTATTTTATAGGAAGAAATTATGCCATATACACTTATGATTTATATTGAAGGAAAATGCTTTCAAGGACATGCCCTACCCCCTTCTCAGTTCACAGTGCTTCTAAGAAGGGATGGGGACAGCAAGATAGGAGGCTGTGGCTAAGGGACTGCAAAAGCAGTGTGTGAGGAAGCAATGTCTTCATATGGCTTCTCTCCTTGTCTGGAAGCAAGATGCCTGTTTTAGAGTTTCCTGTAAGTTTTTCCTCCACTTCTGTGACAAAGGGTGAATTCCATGATCCCTGAAAATGACATGAAGAAGAATGGCATGATCTCTTGCCAGGAAATCAGTAGGCTAATGACTCCGCCATGCTGGGTACTGCAGTGCTATGATAAACCAAATCATCTTTCGTTATTTCAAACCACTGTTTGGAATAGCTGTGTGATGAAGAGAGAAGATGAGGACAAAGGGTTAACTGTACCTGTCTAAGATCTAACTCAATATCTTTTTCTTCAATCTGACTCTTCCTCCAGACTTTTCCATTTCTGTTAATGGTTTCATCATTCTTCCTTCCTGTCACCTGGGCTCAAAATATCAAAGTTATCTTTGGTTCTTCTGCCTTTTCATCCCAAATCAGTCCCATAAATTTTCCCTTTATTATGCTTGAGAAATCTATCTTTTCCACTCAATTCTGGGTCTTTTCCTGCCCACTGTCCCCCCCAACCCCGAACTCCTGAGGCCTTTTTCTTCCTGTGTTTGGATTTTTCTTTTCAACCCATTCCAAGTCTGCTGTTAGTTTAATCAACTACTTTGGCCAAATCAGCTTCTGCTCTCAATCCTTCAGTGCTCTTCTATTAGATGAAGAATAGATTATAAACCTCTTAGCAGAGAATATAAGGTCTTCCATAATCACTCTTCCCTCCTAAATCCTTTAACAACCCTCTTTGTTCTTACAAGGAAGCCTGCCATTGTTTTACTCCTTGACCACTCCTCCGAGTATTTGGTAACAGCATTCTTTCAGTGCATAATGTTTGCATACTTCCCCTGCACACAGATACACTTGTGCACAAACACTGCCTCTCACCCTCCCTTCATATTATTGTCTGAATTGTACATTCCAGGCAAATGTTTTGATGGTGAGAAAGACGAAGAGAAAGACTACAAGTTCAAAGGGGAAACTTCTGGGCTGAGTTTCTGGCCAGTCTTGTGGTTTGGAAATGACATACCTGCTCTATTGCCATTCACAAGGGAGTCCCTAAGTGAAAGCAAGAAGGAAGAACCTCTCATTTGAGTGATATATAGCTGCTACCAAAAAATGATGGAACCATTTATGAAGCAAATAAGTTTTCCCTTTGAGCTAGGAGCACATAATGGAACAAGAAAGAAAGTCAGTGGCCCCATTTCGGGTTTCTTTTCACACTAGCCAGAGGTCAAGGGCAGCAGCTTATTCCTTGGATAAGGCAACATCTTTCTTCCTTTGCTTACCTCCCAGGCTCCTGTGGCCTACTGGCTTCCATCTCTTCCCCAGGAATTGTGGTATTCACAGTATTATTCAACAGAAGGGCATGACTGATCCTGTCTTACATGTTAAATTTATCCTCATAGCAGAGTCAGATTAAAACTCAACAATATTAAAAGCAAATGAAGGAGCCAGATAAACCAGCCATCACTTGAAGTCACCACATTTTTCAGTCTCAGTTATTCTGAGGGACTGTCATCACCCACTTTGGGGTTGTTTTAGGAGAGCAATAACTAAGGTTTTAAAAGTCAGTCCAAACTCACATTCACAGAGCATCTCATATATGTGTTCCACTTTGCTACTTTGGTAGAGTTTCCATTCCACCCCAAACTCTCCTTAAAGTCATCCCAGTCACAAGGTCAGCAGTGCCCCTGCTGACAACAAGGCTTCTCTTTTATCTCTTATGCATTTCCTCTGGCTCAAATTTAGAGAAATCTGACAGTTCACTCTAAGTTAAACTTAATGAGTAGTTTGGAGCAAAGATGCCAGACCCAGCCCTCTTTAGGGTCATAGGGTTCAAGCATTTCCTAATGCCCAACTAAGGAGTACTTACTCTACAAAATGGTGTCTGTCCTCCAAGTACACCAAAGATACTAATTATCCTCTCAACTTCTCCTCCCTCCTTTGATGGGCAATGCTGAAATTAGCAAGGTAAATAGAAGGTATTCTCTCTGCTATATGATTTGATTCTACAAAAAAGTCCTAGAGAAGATCTCATTGCATTTGTCTGTGACTATTACTCTTGTCACACTTCATCCCCTGCCACACCCTGGAGACATAGAATGCTTCGAACACAGATTTTGAAAATAAATAGAACACAAGTATGTGCTAAAGAGAATGCAGTTGAATGTGGTTCATTATTTAGCAATAGTGAGCTCCTAATCCTATTTATCTTTCTCTTATCTCTTATCTCTTTTTTTTTTTTTGGCCATAAAGCAAAAACTGGCCACTCTTTTTGTCTTTTTTTTTTAAATGCGTTTTAAAAAATTCTACAATTACATTTATTCATTAGTTTATGTGTTCATCATTTATTTAACACAAAGGCTGGTAGACTTTATCTGTGTAGGGCCAGATTACAAAAAATAACTAATATCGTAGGCCATGCAGTCTCTGTCACAACTACTCAAATCAGTTATTGAACATGAAAGCAGCTGCAGAGAGTGCACAAATAAATGGGCCTGGCTGTGATCCAATAAAACTTTACTTCAAAAAGAGGAGAGAGAGAGAGAGAGAGAGAGAGAGAGAGAGAGAGAGAGAGAGAAAGTGGGCTGTTGTGTGCTCACACCCAATTTAACACATCGATTAGCTTCTGTGTTCTCATTACTATGCTACTATGTTGGGTTCTGGGGAATACAGATGAATAGAACTTGGTTCCTGTCTCAAAGTAGTAACAGGTTACTATTTCAAGAAACAAGACTGGCCTTAGACCAAGTCATTTTTGGTGTCTGGTTCATCAGTCTGCTACTTTTCTCTCTGCCAGTATCTCTGGCCCTGTACTACCCACCCCCATATGCCAAGCAGAGTGACTTGGTATTGCATAAATTCTCTTCCATTCCTCCCCCAGCATCACTTGCTGGCTCTTGGCACATTGTCCCCAACTAGTCAAAGGACATAATAAAATAATATACATCAAAGAGTGAATTACTGGCAACAGCTTAATTTGTTCATCCTTCAGGAGTACTTACATATTAAAAGAGGCTATTTTAAATTCACAGACATCTACTTCAACCTGTAAAACTCTTGGCAGAGGGCTAGGGGAGAATTTTCTTGTCCATGGAGTCCATGATGCAGTCTAAATCCCACGGCATCAGTGACCACAAATCCCTTTCTGTGATAATGAGGATAACCAACATGTAGAGTTAACACCATAGCAGTCACTGTCCCCTGAGGGCTTTCCAGGTAAGATCTACCTTGGGCTTCCAAATAACCCTGTGAATCAAGTGCCTTTAGTATTATGCTCATTTTTATTTTATTTTTTATTTTTTTAAATTTTTATATATTTTATTTATTTTTTTTATTGTTGTTAGTCACCATACAGTACATGATTAGTTTTTGATGCAGTGTTCCAAGATACATTGTTTACCTATAACACCCAGTGCCCCATGCAATATGTGCCCTCCTTAATATCCACCACTCTCACCCATCCCTCCACACTCCTCCCCTCTTTGATCTTGCTTCTTTCTCAGAGTATACAGTCTCTTGTGGTTCATCTCCTCCTCTGATTTCCCCCCTTCGCTTTTCCTTTCCTTCTTCTAATGTCCTCCATATTATTCCTTATGTTCCACAAGTTAAGTGAAACCAAGCAGATAATTGGCATTCTCTGCTTAACTTATTTCATTTAGCATAATCTCCAATTCCATCCATGTTGAGCCAAAAGTTGGGTATTCATCCTTTCTCATGGCTGAGTAATATTCCATTGTATGTATGGATCACATCTTCTTTATCCATTTGTCTGTTGAAGGGCATTTCAGCTCTTTTCCACAGTTTGGCTATGCCCATTTTTAAATGAGAAAACTAAAGTTAAGAGAGGCTAGATAATTTCGTATAAGTCATACAACTTCTACATAGCCCTGATAGTATTTGACACAAAAATGTTCAGCCTCAAGACAGTCACTGTAAAGAAGCAAGTCTTCTTTAGATCGGAGTGTTGAGATCCTGTAACAGTTTTATTAGAGGAAGGAAAATTGGAGATTGTTTAGTACAATCTTATTTTAAAGATGAGGAAACTGAGGCTCAGAGAGTTTTGGATTTGACAAAGTCATTGCAGATTGCTGTGTGTAAAAAGCTGTTCTTAATGGTCTTTTAAAAAATATATTTGCCTTTGTTAGTTTTGTGTTTGAGTACTACATGGCCTCTTGACAAAATAGCAATAAGAAAACATGAATTCATTAGAAAAAGATCTCTTCCTGCTGGCTGTAACATGCACAACTTTGCTCTTCTAAGCTTCCACTCATTATTAATCAGGGGCCAACTGGGGACACCTCATTGCCTGTCATCCACCGGGTGAGTGAGTCTTCGGGAAGCAAACCCACCCACAGTGCTCTATTGAGTAGGAGAGCAGAACAATACATTCCTTCATTAAAAGCTCACATCTAGACACCAGGACTGACTATGCCTTCTCTGAATTTCCCAGAGGGTAGTTGAAAGCCCTGACAAAACATAGTTAAGGCAAGAGATTGCTGTCTTTTTTATAAAGACTAAAGAATTTCCCAGTCAGATGGCTCAATTGCCTGAGCAGTCTGCTTTCTGTGGTGAATTCCAGTTAGTTAGAGAAAGAAATGTTCAATTAAAAACAACCAGAATTGTAAAAAAAAAAAAAAACAAAAAACAAAAAACAAAACAAGTTCTTACATCTTATGTTTATTGTAGGTATAATTTTAGCCTCCTGTTTTTTATAGGTGTATTTTCATAATAGCTTTTAAAAATCAGGGTAGATTTAGAAGTTAAAGATCTAAGAACCATATATTCTCTCAAGAAGAGAGAATTTAATTTACACAATCTGATTGTGTAAATTGTCAAAAGGCTAATGGAAACTCAGAGCCTCAATCTGCACATTGTATTGGGAGTTTATCCTCCCGATACCTTCTCATGAGCACTTGCTTACATCAAATAAGGTTTCAACAATAAAGATGTCTTCACCAACTACACTGCTGGCTTCATCTTCATTTGGGGGAAAAAAACATACTGGACAGAGAGAAATTATCTCTCCAATTTGTAAAATTATATGTCAGATCCCTTCTATATATATGTCAATTTAATAAACCGAGAGCAGAGATAAACTACAAATTCTTGCTACAAGAAGTCTACAAAACATAAATAGCCTTGGTTACCTGCCCATACTGAGGGTCAAGTAACTTTGAGTAGTACTAAACCCTACAAAGTAACAAGGGGACTAGATATTCTGAAAACGCTGAATATGGTGGTAAAAACTGAGTGATTTTGAAGCTGATCCAGGTATAATAATAATAAAAAAATTTGCTACTTATCCCCTACCCCCATCTACTTTTTGATTTATTAAGATTTTCAACCCTGCCTGCTTTTTGATTTACTGAGATTCTAAGGCAACCATTACTTTTTGTGTGTTGTTCAGCAAATGTGCCATCAACTCATATCATTCTCTTGATTTTTATAAAATAAATTGAGACTCAGAAAGGTTAAGTGCTCAGGATTACATTGCTATTAAGTTGTGTAGCTTGACTGTGAATCCAGGCATTCTTATTCCAACCTGAATACTCTCTCCTGGAGCAGGCTGCTCTCCATGGTAAGGGTTGGGACACGGGCAGGGGTGAGAGAGGAGAAGAGGAAGAAGAGAACACTCTTCATCTTTTAAGGATATGAGTAACAGAATTAAGGGGTAGGGAATAGGCTCACTTGTACATTACAATTTTCTCACTATTCCAGTGTTAGGTTGTCCAGGGTCAGTACGGCACTGTTCAGAAAGAGCTAAGCATCTTCTGTCCTTCTGCCCTGTCTTCTTGAGTCTGTTGGTGTGGCTTCATGGGGGTGGGATGGCTGCTGCTGTTCCAGTTATCACAACTGTGTTCAATCATCCATATCTTTGCTTTGACTAGGAAATGCAAATGTTTACCCAGCGCTCCTAGCAGTCTTCCACTTCTCCTTCATTATAATTGTGTCACATGGTCACTCCAGCATGATGGGAATGGTCATCTCTCCTGGACTGGACACACTGCCATCCCCAAGCAAACAGGGCTCTGTTGTGCAGAAAAAGGGGGAGATGGATAGTAGATCGTTAATATACATTGTCTGCAACAGTTACAGATTGGGTGCTCTGAGCCTCCTTCTTCTATATCCCTGCATACACATTGTCAATACTCACCCTAGTCTCACCCTTTGTTATGCTTCAGGGAAATAAAACATAGCTGCTCTTCAAAAGAAGGTGGCAGACCCTGATTTACTGCATGATACATTGCTTGCACCCCTGTCATGTTTTCCCAAAAAGGAAAATAAACCTGGCCTTAGAAGCCTCACTGTACCTAGCATGGAGTGCTCTTCTATTTTATCCACTCCATTTCCTTTCACATTTCATGAACATTCTCTTTAATTATTTCATTATTTCTCTAGGACTTACATAACTTTAGAAGTAACTTCCTCTTACTTGTATGTGTTACCTGGTCTAGCATGGTGAGACAGGAGCCATCCAAATGATGGACTTCTTTTCTCTCTGGAAAGAGTAAATGTTTTAAATGAAAGTATATCCGAAACTTAGGTTGTTTCTAAATCTAAGTTGACTACATAAAGCCGTTCCCCATGTAGGCCCTTTCACAACTGGCTTTCTTTGCATTGAGAAATGAATAGTTAATGGTCATCCCATATAATGCCATAAATACATTACTGGAATAGAGAATGTATGAAGAAGAAAGGAGGAATGAAAATCTGAATTAGGGCATCACATTACAGCCCAGCTCTGTCCCAAGTGGGTCTTCCTGTGCAGCAAGAAGGGTCATTGTTTTGTGTCCCCTTTTCTATGGTGAACCAGCAGTGTGGAAGCCACCACCCTGAGTCACCAGCAGAAGTGACCAGAAACCACCATGGAAGAACCAGGTTCACTGCCCTACAAGAAAACTAGCTATGAAAAAAGTGAGGAAGTTGAAAAGACAGTGAGTTTCCTTCATTCAGTTTTTCTGCTCTAGGCTTAGAACAGTCCTTCAATTTTTTTTTTTTTTTTTACATTTGCCAGAGAAAGAGAGAGAGAAAGAGTGCACGAGCAGGGGGAGCAGCAGTCAGAGTGAGAAGGAGAAGCAGGCTCCCCAATGAGCAGGGAGCCAGATATGGGACTCAATTCCAGGACCCCGGGATCATGACCTGAGCCAAAGGCAGCCACCTAATCAACATAGCCACCCACACATCCCAACAGTCCTTCAATTTAAACCACAAACCTATTTAAATAACCTATAAAATAGAAAGCTATTTTCTTTAGCGTTGGCTGTGTGTTTTCCTAGGCTGTGCTAGTGTAACAGGGCAGCTCCCAGTTTACATCCTGCTGAGGCACCTCTAGAAACACTGAGCCTCGAGATACGTTCATCAGCTTAGACATCTCTTCCTTTCCAGAGGCATTCACTGACCCCGTGGTAGAGTTGACTGATCTTCCTGGAAATCCCATCACACACTTTAATTTTTCTTAGAACTCATATCACTATTTTGTTTGAACTATATTTTATTGTGAGGCTGTGTCTGCCTCACTGTTCTGTCCTCAGGGCCTAGTTGGGTGCCTCCTATCTAATGGGAAATCAGCACGTTCTTTTTTCTTTTCTTTTCTTTTTCTTTCTTTCTTTCTTTCTTTCTTTCTTTCTTTCTTTCTTTCTTTCTTTCTTTCTTTCTTTCTTTCTTTCTTTCTCTTTCTTTCTTTCTTTCTTTCTTTCTTTCTCTTTCTTTCTTTCTTTCTTTCTTTCTTTCTTTCTTTCTTTCTTTCTTTCTTTCTCCTTCTTCTTTCTTTCTTTCTTTCTTTCTTTCTTTCTTTCTTTCTTTCTTTCTTTCTTTCTTTCTTTCTTTCTTTCTTTCTTTCTTTCTTTCTTCTTTAGATTGAAATTAATCATGTAAGGGAAAGCTAGGTATGCAGGATTTGCTTCAGGACAAAAAGAAGGACTAAAAAGTTTTTGAGGTCAGTTGGCTGCCCAGTGGACAAAAAGATATAAGTTCCTTGGTTCTCAGTTTTCTCTCCACTGTGATGCCACCCCACAGGTTGGCTTTGGATATTTATTCGGTTCCATTTCAAGTAAAATAAAACACTTGTGTTTGGAATATTTCACCATGCTTTGCCAAACCATGATAGCGATTTGGTTTACACGAGTGGCTGAGGTATTGCAATGCTGCTGATTTGCCTTCGGATTTTAGCCAGTACCCTGGCTAATGGAATAGAGAGGCATAATTGCAGGCCCCTCATTGGTGCCCAATGAGAGGAGAAAGAGAAATAGTGGCAGTCTCTTTAGTGGAGATCTCAACTTCTGGTTATGTGCTTTGTTGGACATGAACCAGTCACATGAGATTTGATTCACCACTGGTGACTTGGGTAACAAATCTGGAGGGCATCTTCCCCTAAGGAAAGAAGGAATCCAAGTCAAAGTTGAACAGCTATCTTTCACAGGGCTCTCCCAGGAATTTCTTGATTAGTAAAATTTGACAATGTAAAGGTCAAAGACCCTTACTCCAATGAGATTGGATACAAGGCCCCTTACACCAGTGACAAGCTTGGTGGTTAAATGCTTGAAACAAAAAAAGCCTGGGTGTAATCTCAGACCCACCACTTACAAGCAAAATGATCTTGAGCAAATTACCTGACCTCTTTGTTTTCTTCATGTGAAAAATGGTAATAAGAGTAACTTGCTTCATAGAATATGAGGATTAAGTTGTACTTAATTTAATATGTTAATATTTGCAAGGTTCATAGAATAGTGGTAGGAATAGAGTAGTATATGTGTTTTTTAATAAATTATCAGGAACAGTAACTGAGGGGTCTGGGGCTGATGACAGATAGCAACAGAGAAACTGTAATCACAGGGTTCATTAGGTAGAGCCGAGAGCCACATGAAGGTGACCCAGCTGACAGTTCGAAACCCTGAAAGAATGCTCTCAGTGATGGATGACCAACAAGCAGATTAACAACTGAGGCTGGACATCCTACAAGCCTGGAAATAGCGAGGGCTTTGCATGATGCCATGAGCTTTACATTTCCTAAATAGAATTTATCTTTTTGAGCTGGTGAGACTTGCCTGTGTTCAGCTGTGACATTTTCCAAGCTGTGCTTCCTTTCCATACCTTTCATCACTTCATGCTCCTTTGGGCTATTTTCTAGGTCTTAGTAACTTCCCTTGACAAGAGAAATGGAGCTCAGGATCTCAGCAGTGGTCCAAGCCACACAGATGTTATGGGTCAAGGAAGATCAATTACATTTCCTGAGGTTCTCTTCCTTTGGGTAGTAGTATCGCATGAATGGCACTATAGATACCCATCCTTGGAACCTGGCTGATTGAAGATGTGGTAAATACAAGAGGCAGTTAAAAGATAAACTCGACTGTGTATATCCTTTCCATTTTATAAACTGCCTACATAGTAAACACACTGGCTGGCAAGAATTAGGCCCTATAATAAATGCAGGCAAATTGCCCATTACTTGCATAATTGAGAACTATAAATATTTTAAATAATAAAATTGTGAAAACTTTCTGTATTAGTACTCTGGGAATATTTTAAATCTGTAAAGACTGGGGGATTCGCAGGGATGGCTGAATATGAAATCTTTCCTTTCATATCTCTGAGATCAAATATTTTTCCTGCATGTTTCAAAAGCCTTCAAAATTAGAAAGAGTGAATATGTGAGCAGTTACAGGGAAGGAAGCCCAGAAGAGTGAGTACAGGGTAGTCCTTCTGGGAAGATGTGTTTAGGAAAAGGAAGAAGAGCAAAGAAAAAAGAAATGCAAAAATAGAACTAATTTGACACTGTATATATGTCTTTCATTGCTGTACATCCTTTTGCCCCCAAAGGGTATAATTTGATGTGATTTAGTAAGGCCTTCTGCTTTAATTAGGTATCTTAGTCCTTGAAAATTGAGACTAATCCCCAATGTGTATGAGAGGCATGAGATATTTAAATATTACCAGAGAAATACAAGAGCAATATAAACTAATATCCCAAGGCAGATCCTCTTAATAGATTTGTAATGCTTGTACATAGAGGAAAAAAGAGAAATAGTATTTGTTCTAAGATTTTCTATAATTCAGTCTTTAATATGTTTGCATATCTAATTGTGTATATATGTGTTTATGTCTCTATATTTTATAATTTTGGTAAGTGTAAGTTTTAGATAGAATACCCGCTCCTGCTTTTACTTCTACATAAATAGTAAACCGAATTTTATTGGGGATGGCAATGTATGCAGCTCTTTCCTTTTCTTTTCTTTTCTTTTCTTTTCTTTTCTTTTCTTTTCTTTTCTTTTCTTTTCTGTTTTCTTTTCTTTTCTTTTTTTTTTTTTTTTTAAGACATGTTTCCTGGACTCCTTTGCAGCTACCTGTGACTGTGTGTTTATGGTTCTGGGCAATGCTATGTGAGTG
>CM053610.1:32818655-32950648 GCA_028646535.1 Procyon lotor
TAGTCTCTCTCTCTCTTTAAATTTTTATTAAGATATATAATACATACAGTAAAGAGAGAAAAGTATACTAATCTAAGACACACAGCTCAATGAATCTGTGTTTAACTACCATCCAGATCAAAATACAGAATATCCCTAGCACCTCGGATTTCCTCATGACCCTTATATATCTATACCACTCCCCCAGAGATAACTACTGTTCTGTTTTTAAATCTGTCTTTAAATCTATTTTAATCTGTCAGTCAGCTCTCCATTTCCTTCCTTCTCTCCCTCCTTTTGTTTGTTCGTTCCTTTCTTCTTTTTATTCTTTCCTCCCTTTCTTCCTTGGTTTTGCAATTATTTTGTTCTGTAGAGTATATCATAATTGAGATTTTGCTAATGATATCATTAGTGTCATTTAATATGTTATTCTGTCCCCTATATTGCCACTATCTGACAGTTATGGCTAAATTAGACCCAGCATACACATACACACATAATACACACACACATAAATATCCAAACATGTTTGTGTGTATATGTATACATATGTACATATATACACACACACAAATAAACACATATACCATTAATTTATTAAGAGCTGCAAAATGAGGGGTGCCTGTGTAGCTCAGTTGGCTAAGCATCTGCCTTCAGCTCAGGTCATGTTCTTGGGGTACTAAGATCAAGTCCTGCCTTGGACTCCCTGCTCAGTGGGAAGACTGCTTCTCCATCTGCCCCTCCACCTGCTTGTACTCTCTCTCTCTATCTATCTCAAATAAATAAATAAATAAATAAATAAATAAATAAATAAATAAATATATATATTTTTTAAAGAGCTGCAAAGTGGTGATATTCAAATTCTATCTTTTGTTCTCCACTTATTAATTTCAAACATCTGTAAAGAAAAATTTCTCTTTGTCAGCTCTTAGGTTACCAAAGTTACAGCTCCAATAGGAATGTAGGAAAAATCCTCTTACTTTCTGTTTATTTACCAGTTTTTAAAATAGTGACTTGGCTCCTTAGTATTTTCCAAAAGTGTCCAATAATTTTGCTTTTACTTATCATTAAGATAAACAAATATGAATTTTAAATCTATTTGGTATGTTCCAATCCATTATATTCATTATTCCCATTAGTACTTCAACTGTCCCATCATTGGTCACTAGGAGCCTATTCAAATAGGCTCCTAAGTCTGTTAGCTCAGACTTGACCCTACTGGTTTTTGATAGATTCCTTGCTCTTTAATGCAACAAAATTTTGCAGGCCTGTCTTGTATATTTTCTTCCCCTGATCTGGAATCAGCCATTTTTCCAAGGAGCATAGAAAAAAAACTTTTAGAATGGGAGATAAACCCAGTGCTACAAATAATCCAGCAGCAAAAGGAAAAAAAAAAAATAAAAAACTGATGACATAGGAGAAAGAGATAAAAATGCTTGCATATCTTTGAGTAGTAAAAGGGGCTGCGGTGAAAGGATTGACTTTTAGTGGGAGCAAACAGCTAGTCTTCTATAATAACATGAGTATATTAGTCAGGGATGTTTGTGTATATATATATAGTGGGGCAGAGGGAGGCTGGGGATGCAAAGAAGAGCTGATGTTGTAATGGAGTCCAAAGAAGACCCTTCTCTTGAAGAGCAATGAATAATATATGGAATTGCTGAATCACCATATTGTACACTCAAAACTAATATACCACTGTATATTAAACTGTACTGGAATTAAAATTAAATTAAAAAAAAAAAAACAACCAGAAAAACAAAAAATAGACCACAGATAGAATTCCCTTCTCTTCAGAGGACCTCAGTCTGTTTCCTCTTAAGGCCTTCAACTGATTGGATGTGGCCCACCTGCATTATGCAGTATAGAATATAATCTGTTTTACTCCAAGTCTACTGATTGAGAAGTTATTGCCATCTAAAAAACTACCGTATGGTATCATGCAGTGTTTGACCCTATACCTGGGTATCAGGGCTCAGTGAAGTTGACATAAAATTAACCATTTCTAGGAGTGAAAGTACGGATGCTGGCTGGTAGACATGATGAAGAGGCTCTAAGTTTCTTCACATCTCTGTTCAACTGTCACCTCATATCTCTGACTGTATCTCACCCTGTATCACACATGTATCTCCATTATCCTCATCTGAGCTACTGCCATCTCTCATGTGGAATGCAGCAGAGCCCCCGGATGGTCTTCCTGCATGTATATTGCCCTCCTATAATCCAGTCCTTCCACTGCATGGATCATGTTTCCCTTCACATAAAAAACTAATTACATTAGTAATTAATGCTCAAAACTTTAATATTTTTTCATTGTCTAAATTAAATTGAGGGGCACCTGGGTGGCTTAATCGGTTAAGCAGCTGACTCTTGATTTTGGCTCAGGCCATGATCTCTGGGTCATGAGATCAAGCCCCACATCTGAGTGAAGTCTGCTTAAGATTCCCTCTCTCACTTTGTCCCTTCACCCGCACCCACCCACCCCCACTCACATATGCACATATGTGTGGGCTCTGTCTCTCCTAAAAAAAAAATTAAAATAAATAAATTAAACTTAGACTTTTTAACATGACCTCCAAGACTCTTTAATGCCCAATCCCTACCAACTTCTGCAGTTTTTCCTCTGGCCACATCCACCAGAGATGCTCACGAGTTTTTGATCCCTTGAATCCTCCATCCTGCCTCCTATCATAAGATCTCTGCACTTTTGCATATGCTGTACCCCCTGCCTAGAGTGCTCTTCCTTCCCCTCTTTACCTTGGCAGCTTCTCCTCTTGCTCATATCTCAGCTAAACTGTCTCTTCACAGCATCTCTGAAGATACCTGAGCCCTCCATCACATTTGTAAACCTTCAACACCTCTCCCTCTAGGCACTCACCACAATTGCAGCCCCCCTCATTTGTGCCAACCCTCCATTAATGTTCATCCCTCTCCCACAGCAGCATGACTCACAGAAGGTACTCATAGGGAGTTTGTGTAATGATTGAGTTTACATGTTGTGAATATCAGGATTACTACTTAGGTTACAATATGACATATAGATTGGAACATATTAAAGTAAATAAGTGACAGATAGTAAATGTTATGAGTTCAGAAGACAGAGAAACTTTATGGTGAGCTATTGAAAATCTGGCAGAGGAAGGACTTGAAATTCATCTAGCAAGATGAATGGTGTTCAGAGGTAGTGGCACAATATCATGGTTAAGGGCAAAGATGCCCAAGTTTGACAAATGAATCCCAGCTGGACCGCTCAGTATCTGTATAATGTTGGAAGAGTGCTTTATTGTCTCTAAACCTCAGTCCCTTTATAAAAGAAAGGGAACAGTACTGGTGCTAGCTCACATTTACGGAGCACTTACTACAATCCAGGCACTATGCTCAGAGTGGTATTTCATGGATCATCCCATGAAATCTGAACCAAGGAGACAGGTGTTCTTCTTGTTCTTATTTTGTCAACAAGAAAATAGAAGCTCAGAAATTTGAAACGACTTGCCCAAAGTCACGTATCTTATTAGCACCAACTCATAAGTGAGGATTAAATGAGATAATGTAGAGATCATAGCACTATGTTTAGCACACAGGAAGTACTCGTAAAAGCACTCTTATCTTCATCTCCGCTGATAAAGGGGCAGCATGGCAAGGGCCTGGAGATAGTGGAGCATATGATGGACCCCAAGAAAACAGCACAGGCTCATCCGGCTCCTGAAGAGGGTATGAGTAAGGGTAGAAGGGAAACATGGCTGGAGAGGATGGCAGGGAAGACCTCTGAATCACTTTACAGACACTGATACTTAGGGAGGGGATACCAGTGTTTGGCACTAAATTGCTGTTTACTCTTATTGTGTACAGCAAACAGTGGGGTGCAGGTGGGAGTTAAACCAACATGTGTGATTTGGGTCCTTAAGAGTGTTGCTGTTTGCCCACAGCTTACAGGTATTTCCCTCTTCCTAGTCAATAAGTTCAGGGATAGATTTTACATATATTCTGCAGAAAGTAATTCATTTGTGCTTTTGTCCTCCCTCCTTAAAACGGATTCAGGGAACTCAACAGTGTCCGGAGCGGTGTTTAACTGAAAGCCCCTTAGCTCAAGTCTGCCCCCTTCCCCCAGATCCTCAACTTGGCAATTTGCTCAATAGAAAGGAATAATTCATTTGGTCCTTCCCAAAGGTTGAGCTCAGGGTTTACATGGGTGCTGTGCCAATTGCTGGTTTACCAGAAGCTGGTAACCGTTATCTCAGTGGCTTCTACAAGCTACCCTTGGGAGGAATTTTTTTTTTTTAGGAATTTTTTTTTTTTTCCCCAAGACTCGTGCCTGGAGTTACCTATAAGACATATTGATTTGAAGGGGGCATTGAAAGAATCCATGGAGGGGCGCCTGGGTGGCTCAGTGGGTTAAAGCCTCTGCCTTCGGCTCAGGTCATGATCTCAGGGTCCTGGGATCAAGTCCCGCATCAGGCTCTCTGCTCAGCGGGGAGCCTGCTTCCCCTTCTCTCTCTGCCTGTCTCTCTGCCTACTTGTGATTTCTCTCTCTCTCTGTCAAATAAATAAATAATCTTTGAAAAAAAAAAAAAGAAAGAGTCCATGGAAGAGGGGTGAAAGATGGGACAGAACTCCCACGAGAACCCAGAGCATCATCCGTGTGGGCCCAGTGACAGACATGCTCCTACTCCTGAATGTGGATTGTTGGCCAAGATTCCATGCCAGCTTCTTTAGGCACACAAATCCTAGGGAAGCATCCCAGAAATCTTTACAGAAAGTCTGATTCATGAAAGCAGGGGCACCTTAAATAATGAAACGACAAACAAGTCCACACCTCACACTGAACTTAAAGGCAAGGGGAAGGGAAAATAATTTTTGCCACAAGTTTCTTTCCCTGTGCTTTTCCTATCCCCCACAGCCGCACAGTGTTTGGGGCTTGTGCTCTTCTAGCTAAAAAACCACAGGTGCCACCTGGCTGATTCAAAGACATCTGAGAGGCTGTTAACATGACAGTAAAAACTAGAACATCAGGAATAGCTTGTTTGGAGTCTGTGCAGATGTGCAAAGAGAGATAAGAGACAACTGTGAATGTCCTGGAGGAATGGGATCTAAATCTGACGGAGTTTGCTGCAGCTGGCGAGGACAGACCAGGCCTTTTTACTCATGGGAATTCTAGTAAGAGGGTGCCAAAGGGGCTAGGATAGATCTGTTTGCTATTATTCCATGGAAGGCCTTTTACATAATAATAATTATGATTATCATTGATATCATTGATTATATAATTAATATATCATTATATCAATATATCATTATATATAATATATTATATATATAATCATAATAATTATGATTATAATTATTATTATGTCTGTCTCATTATTATTATTCCATAGTAATTCTTTCGTTACTTTTCCCATGCCACAGAACAATGCCACAGAACAATGGGCAGATGCAGGTTTTTTGGGTCTTTTTTTTTAAGATTTTTATTTATTTTATTTGACAGAGAGGAGAGAGATCACAAGTAGGCAGAGAGGCAGGCAGAGAGAGAGAGAGAAGCAGGCTCCCTGCTGAGCAGAGAGCCCAGTGTAGGGCTCGATCCAAAGACCCCGAGATCATGACCTGAGCTGAAGGCAGAGGCTTTAACCCACTGAGCCACTGAGGCGCCTCAGATGCAGGTTCATAAGGACTCATGAATAAGGCATCTGGGTTGTTATAGTCTTGCCAAAAAGAACATGGTACAACCACTGTTCATATTTCTTTTTTACTGGATCTGTAGATGTTTGGAGGTCCTTAGAGTTAAGAAAAATGTTTTTCCCCTATCTAGTGATTTAGGAAAAGTGATCATGTAGCATTTTTAATACTATATTTTACATGATTAATTGGTGTTTGCACCCAAAGAGTTTCTTAGTGAAGTAAATTAGGAATTTCCCACCTGAAATTAGTTTATTTTATTCAGTAGACTGAGTCTTTAATATACATTTTGGCAGAATTTCTCAAATTTATTTGAAAAATAGGGTGCCTGGATGGCTTAATGGGTTAAAGCTTCTGCCTTCAGCTCAGGTCATGATCTCAGGGTCCTGGGATCGAGCCCTGCATCGGGCTCTCTGGGAAGCAGGGAGCTTGCTTCCCCCTCTCTCTCTGCCTGCCTCTCTGCCTACTTGTGATTTCTCTCTCTCTCTCTGTCAAATAAATAAATAAAATCTTTAAAAAAATTTATTTGAAAAATAAACACCTTTTCCTCTCTTTTCCTTTCCTTTTATGAGAAATCACTTGGAGGCTTATTAAAATGCATATTCCCGGGCTCCACATCCAGAGATTTTAGTAGAGTACTCTGGGAAGAAGCATAGGAATTTGCCTTTTAAAACAGCCCTCAAGGTGATGCTGATGCCAAGTTCTGTGAACCATATTTAAAAACACTGACTGGGACAAAGTACCACTTAGTGAGAAGACTGAGGAGATATCGAGGAGTCTTGAGTGGAAGCCTCTAGAACAAACAAATATTCTCTCTTGGAAGTTGAAAAAAAGTCTGTTCTTTTTTTTTTTTTTCTTTCAAAAGAGACTGATTCAAAGTCCATCTATGAAAAACACACAGCTAACATCATACTTAATGGTGAAAACTTAAAAACTTTACCCCTAAGTTCAGGAATAAGACAAGAATGTTCATGCTCACCATGTCTATTCAGCGTGATACAGGAAGTTTTAGCCAGGGCAGTTAGATAAGAAAAAGGAATAGAGGGCATCCAGATTTGGAAGGAAAAATGAAAACTTGCTCTATTTGCAGATGACATTTTATACATAAAAACCCTAAGGAATCTGCAGGGAAATAAACCAAAAAACTATTAAAGCTAATAAATGAGTTTAGCAGAGTTATAGGATACAAAACCAATATACAAAAATCAGTTGCATTTCTATACACTAGCAATGAACAAGCTGAAAAGGAGATCAAGAAAACAATGCCAATTATAATAGCATCATCATTATGAGTAAATTTAACCAAGGAAATGTAAGACTTTTGCACTAAAAACTACAAAACATTGTTAAGATAAATTAAAGAAGACTTAATAAATGGAAAGACACCCCATGTTCATTGATTGGAAGACTTAATAGTGTTAAGAGGGCAATATTCCCCAAAGCGAATAACAAATTGAATATAATCTCTATCAAAATTCTAACTGCTTTGTTTTGCAGAAATTCATATGCTGATCCTAAAATTCATATGAACCACCAAAGGAACCCAAAAAGCCAAAACAATCTTTTTTAAAAAATAATAAAGTCATGAGCACATTGCTGGCTCAGTTGTTTCAGTGTTTGACTCTTGATTTTGGCTCAGGTCATGATCTTAGGATTGTGGGATCAAGCAGTGTTGAGCTCCACACTCATCAGGGAGTCTGCTTGAGATACTCTCCCTCTGCCCCCTCCCACTGTGTGCACTCACTTTCTCTCAAATAAAATAAATAAATAAAATAAGTCTTTAAAGAAAAAAGAATAAAATCAGAAGATTTGCAATTCCTGATTTCAATATTTATTGCAAAGTTATAGTAATCAAGATATATATAGATATATATATATAGAGAGAGATATATACAGATATATAGGGAGATATATAGATGTGTGTGTATATATATTCAATTATGTGTATAAGTATATATAGTATACTTATATATAAATACATATGTATATTCAATTTTTTCACAAAGACACAAGGTGATTCAATGGACAAAGAAAAGTCTTTTCAACAGATGTTGGGTTAACTAGATAGCCATATTTAAATAAATAAATAAATAAATAAATAAATAAATAAATAAATAAATGTGGGTTCCCTGTCTCACAACATCTACAAAAAAGGAACTGAACAGAGATCTAAGACCTAAACATAAGAGCTAAAACCATGAAACTCTTAGAAGGAAACAGATGTGAATCTTTGTGATGTATGGTTAGACATGAGTATCTTAAATATGACATCAAAGCACAATAAAAAAAAAATAGATAAACTGGACTTTATTAAAACAAACTTTTGTATGGGAAGCCTGGGTGGCTTAGTGTGTTAAGCCTCTGCCTTTGGATCTCAGGGTCCTGGGATCAAGCCCCACATCAGGCTTTCTGCTCAGCAGGGAGCCTGCTTCCCCCTTCCCTCTCTGCCTGCCTGTCTGCCTACTTCTGATCTCTCTGTCAAATAAATAAATAACATCTTTAAATAAATAAACAAACTTTTGTATATCAGAGAACATTGACAAGAAATTGAAAAGGATGGGAGAAAATATTTGCATTTCATGTCTTTTTTTTTTAAAGATTTTATTTATTTATTTGTCAGAGTGAGAGAGAGCACAAAGCAGGGGGAGCAGCAGGCAGAGGGTGAAGTAGGCTCCCAACCAAGCAAGAAGCCTGACATGATCATGGGATCACGGACCTGAGCCAAAGGTAGATGGTTAACCAACTGAGCCACCCAGGCATCCCTGCAATTTGTATCTCTTATAAGGGTTCTAATATTTATTACTACAATTCAACAACAAAAAGACAAATTACCCAATTTTTTAAAAAATGGGCAAAGAATTTGAATAGACATTTATCCAAAGATAGACAAATGGCCAATAGGCACATGAAAAAATGCTCATCATTAGGAAAATTCAAATCAAAACCACAGTGAGATTACATTTCATACCTACTAGACTTTCTATAATCAAAAAAAGCAGACAGTAACAAGTACTTTGGCAAGGATATGGGGAGAAAATGGAACTCTTATACATTGCTGGTGGAAATGTAAAATGATACAGGCTGCTATAGAAAACAGGTAAAAGTTCCTTAAAAAGTTACACACAGAGTTACCATATGATCCAGCAATTCTAATCCTACATATAACAAGAGAATCGAAAGCACGTGTTGTGATGAGCACTGGGTGTTGCACACAACTGGTGAATCATTGAACACTATATCAAAAACTAATGATACAGTAGCTAACTGAACATGATAAAAAAAAAATGAAAACAGATATCCACACAAATACATGTGTATGAAGATTGGTAGCACCACTACTTGTAATAGCCAAAAGGTGGAAACAACCCAAATGTCTAACAGTTGATAAACAGATATGCCAAGTGTGGTATATTTGTGCAATGGAGTATTATTCAGCCATAAAAATGAATGAAGTACGGATTCATGGTACCATATGGTTGAGCCTTGAAAATATGCTATATGAAAGAATCTAGACAAAAAAGGCCACATCTTTTATGATTGCCTTGTATGAAATGTCTAGAATAGGCAAATCCAAAGACAGAATGTAGATTAGTGGTTACCAGGTCCTCAGGAGAGGGGAGCATGGTGAGCGACTGCTAATCAGCAGGAGGTTTTTGTTTTCATTTTCAATGATGGAAATGTTATAGAATTACAAGATGGATGTACAAGTTGTGAATACACTAACAACCACTGAATTGTACACTTGAGAGTGGTGAATTCTATGGTATGTTACTTTTATCTCAATAAAATAAAAAAAATAGACTAAACCGGTTATGGTGCTAAGGGGTGAAGGAGACAAAAACAAATAAGGATGTGTGTCAGCCCTCAAACATCTCCTATTGCACAAAGGAGATATGCAATCACATCAGCACATCAATGTGGGGCAGCCTCCAGGAATGATAGGAAGATACTCCCCAATGAAGTGCTACTCCAGATAAAAGCAAAAATCCCCCAATTAAGTCTTCCTGGTCTCATCTGGTGCTGTGCTTCTCTTGGAGTCTGCGCTCTAGCTCTAGCCTAAACCCTGTGCTCCTCCCCAACACAGGGCCTTTGTACATGCACTCCGTGCCCTGGGAATGTATTCCTTACACTCTTGTCTAGTTAATTTCTTCTCATCTTAGGATTCTTAGCTCATACGTCATTGCTTCAGGGAAATCTTCCCACCCTGACCTTCATAATCAGGTCAAATGGCCCAACTGTATATGCTCTCTCGTCTTACAGTTCTGCCCCCACAACTCTCACAGGTGCACTTTCACGCTGGTGTGCTTCTTTAACTTAATTGTCTTTTCCTGCCAGATTTTGGAGTTGTTGGGTGTAGGGACCTGCCTGCTTTTGCTCACCAAAATACCATCAGCACTTCTCAGTGTCTGGCACACAGCAAAGTCTCAAGCAGTGCATGATGACCAGCTAAATAAATGAATAGAAATCTCTGGCTATGCAGGAGAACATAGGGTTAGGGGTCTTGGAGAGGAAAAGGTGGTCCCCTGTGGTCTTGAGAGCTGTGCTGACTTCCCTGAAGCTACAACATTTGGTCATCTTATTCTCATGGAACCTGTGAGGTCCTTTGATGTTACAGTTGTCACTTACATTTGAATCACTTGTAATGTTAATATGAGGATAAGATGACTGAGCGATTGCAATGCTCAGTGCAAGTGTCCAGCATTGTTTTATTGGGCTGTTAGGTCATGTCCAGTTTGCTCACTCAAATACTTCATCATATTCTGCTGCCAGGTCTATAAATGTCAAATAATGACAACCTTTGATCTCCTGGCTCAGCTCTAAGCCTGCTACCAAATGAGCCTCACTGACCTTCTTTAATAAGAGAATCTTTAATATGGATTAATCATATTATAATAATATATTTGTTCTTTTTATTAGAGTCCTTGGGGAACGTCTTTTCCTGGTGAAATGTTATCTTACAGAGTAATAAGATCGAACTGGCTTTTATTTTTTAATTAAAAGATGAAAAGTTTCACTTAAAATGTTTTTTAAATGCTTTCAACTTGAAAACAAATGGCAGGCATGTATCATTTTGCACTTACACAAACTTTACTAGGCCTGGCATTGAACTAAAAAATGAGTCTGATAGCTAATGGAACATTTGTGGAGAAGACAAACAAATTGTCCAGGATAAACAAAACCAGTGTTTATTTTTAATCGATAGCAGCTGAGCACAGGGAGATGCAGTTAGCTCAAGGCGCAGATCAAGCTCATTAAGTATCCGGGGCCTCTTATAAATCATGGGATGTGTCGAATCTCGAATTAAACCAAACAAGACAATGGCTCAGGATCCTTCGCTTGTACCAGGCAGACAAGGCTGGTTGGCAGAGAAACCCTGGGAGGGAGATTGAGCAAGGCTGTTTATCCCCCTTAGTGGTTTTGGAGCCCACGCAGTTGTCAGCATAGGTGATTTGCCCCCTCCGAGGCCAAGGACTGGAGCCAAATGGCCTGCATATGAGTGCAGGCTCCTGCTGTTCCTAGCCGATTCTGTCAGTACCTTACTCTTGCCACTCAGCCTACCGGGTCCCTGCACTTGCTGAAGATTCCCTGCCCCTCCCGCCTAGAGGCGTCTGTTCTCTAGCCAAGAGGGTATGCTCTGCTCAAGTACAGGCCAGAACCGCAGGGAGCTAGCCAAGCAGCATGGGCACTGGTAGGTAAATATCCTCTCATTCACCCCTAAGTAGGAGACTCCAGGTTGTGCTCTACCCAGTTCCTCGGAGCGCCCCCGGTTGGATGGAGCCCCGGTTATCCACAGTGCTAACCCATCCATTAAGGTTCCCTGTGCTCACTGCCATTCCTCTCTGCCGTGCCCCATTCTTCTTCCTCTTCACCTTGCTTTCTGAAATCTCCCGCATAACATACTTTTTCCAAAATCCTAATTTCAGTGTCTGCTTTTGGGGAAATCCAACCAGAGACATATTACATCTGTGGGCCTTTGAGACTTAGGACAGCGCTGAGGAGATCAGAGATCGCTAGCGAGGCAGTCGGCCTGGTGATTAAGAAGGCATTCCCTAGAGGCAGAGTGCCTCAACTTATCCTGGCTTCGCCACTCACTGGGAATGTGATCTTACCTAAGACACAGAACCCCACTGTACCTTGGTTTCCTGAACTATAAGATGGGGCCAATGATAAAAATGACATCTACCTTATGGCCTTGTGGGGAGACTTAAATGAGTAATCCATTTATTACTTCTGGAATACTGCAGAGCACACGGTAAGTGCTCCATGGATATTAGCTATGTATGGTTAATTAAATCACAGACCATCAGACTGGGGGATCAGGTTTGCAGGTGACCTAGTATGACCTTCTCATTCTCCACATTAAGCAACGGAGGACCAGAGAGATATGACGTCATTTCCTCAGGGTCTCAGAGCTAGTGACAGCAAGATCCAAAGATCTCTCAGCCCAGTGAGAGAGATCTAGCTTAAGAAAAGTCCCATCCCAAAAATCTAGCATGAACAATAAATCTTGTAACACTGAAAAAATAAAATAAACATTTTTGGGGGAAGAAAAATAAAAAATAAAAACAACATAAAATTAAAAAAAAAAATCTACCTTCAGAACACTCATACCTCCAAATATTCCATTAAGAAATAGAACCCAGGGTAGTCATTTAACTTTGCTAATTTTTAAAAAATTTCCTAGGCAAAATGAGGCAAGAAATGGGCAGGAATTATGTTAGATTTCAAGGATCTCATGAATTTGAAACCAGAAACTTGTTTTAAGGGAATTTAAAAAAAAATCAACTCTGCCGTGCCCTAGATGGGATGTCCTCATGAAGACTGCATGATTTAGACACAAATGCTTTCTTCTGCAGAGTCCTTTGTGAACCTCAGCTTAACCTCCTGGTCTGGGCAGATGACAGGGTCTGGCTGTGCAGAGTGGAAGTCCTTAGAGTATTTGACAGCATTTATCTGATTACAGCTCATAGCCTTGGTAGTATTCGCTAGCCGACAGAGGTTTGTCCTAGACCTCGTAAAATAAAAATACATGTTTTTCTAACAGTCCTTTGCTTTTTGAAGTTTCTCTTTTTTATCCACTCTTCCATGCAAGCCACATCGTCTCATCTCACTTTTGACCTTAAACGGGGAAGGGGCAAAGCACAGGAAGATACCAGAAGAAGTGAATTGGAGCAAAGACCTCACTAAATGAAAGTTCTCCCTCCTGTTCAGCCACTGAGATCAGTGGAGTAAAACCACATTAAAGATGACCTCTAGTCCTTCCCCTCCAGAGATGACATCTTTCAGCAGCCGCAAGTGTGCCTCCATAAAAATACACAAAACATTACGGAAAGGAGAGAGCTCCATGGTGCCGAGACCTGTAAATATTTGTCTGAGAGTCATGTTTCTATTTATCTTTGAGTAGGTCTGACAAAGGAAATCTGGAGAGAATTTCTTAAAAGGTGAAGCGAGTTGGTTTGTGAAAGTGGTGTCATTTTATCTATTCTAATAGCTTCGGGGAAATCTCTGTGGTCGCACAGTAAATAGTTGTCTCCAGATCATCAGGCCAGGGGAGTTTTATTCCTGAGCCTCAATTTCAGCTACATGTCTTGAACCCCACTCATTTCACCAATGAAGAATGATTTCTAATATCTCTTTTGCTTGTTGGCTAACCAAGTACTAATACATTGAGCCTCTTTCCTTCTCTGCCTTTCCTTAACTACAACCGATAATAAAAGCTCTAACAAAATCAATTTATTATTATTGTTATTATTATTATTTTAAAGTTCCCATGGAAGCCAGTTCTGGTTGGATATAGATCAACTGTGTGCAAATGGACAATCTGCAAAGACTAGTGCAATAAAATAACCTTTACTCGGGACCAAATGATACTATGATACATATCCCAAAGCCCTTCCTCGTCATTTTTATGGTGAAATTACTGTGATTGAGCATCAAGCTTGCCTAAGATTTCACTTCTCCACTTCCTTGCCTTTATCTTCTGTATATCAAGTTGCAAGGAAGGTTTTTATTTTGCAATTCATTTTTCCTCTTGAATAGTGATTATATGCAGTTCCAGGAGTCACAGTGCTATAGTTTATAATTCTTCCAAGCAGGAGAATGACAACATGGCAATAGAATGCAGAAATAGCAGTAAAGAGAAGGGACTATGCGTTCATGTCTCTGGGAGAATTAAGATGGTTTATTTAGAATGTGTGCTTAATATGGGCACTAATATGAGCCCGGGTACCTAATTTGAGCATATATCGGAGGCTCAGTTTTCCCAGAACCCGCATGGTGACTAGCTGAGTGCATGTAATTAATTTTGTAGGTGATGCTAGGGGAATGGGGAAGTAACAAAGGAGAGAGCAGAAAGCCAACACAAGTGCATTGTTGAACAGGTTACTGCTGTGGGGAGTAAGGGCTCAATCCCATGAGAGCCTCAGATAGACTGCATGGAGTGCATCTCAGAACTGTCCCACCTGATATTATGGCCTTCCTTTCTTCACCGCCCATGGCCAGAGAGTCCCAGGGGCTAGCAACGAGAAGGCACTGGTGGGCATGGGACCATAAATTTCAAGGGGCAGTGGGTGGAGCATCGGCAGCGTCTTAGAGCGATAGCCAAGACTGGTTGAGCTAAGGAAATAAACACAGGAGCAGCCTCAGAACTGAGGATATTTAATTGGCCATTAACACCTGGCCCACTTGTTTTCTGTCTTGGTCTGGGTCGATTCTTCTCTAGTCTTCTCATTCTTTTCCTTTTCTTTATTTTTTTTTCTCATTTTTTGGGTATATTTGGGGAACACCAGCTATCTCATGCCCACTCCTGAGTCAGTCTCTCCAGTGCACTGCTCCACCTTTGTTACTGTGTTTCTGCCCATAACTTTCAGCTCCATCAACAATCATCAAGTTCACTAATCAAATGTATTAGCCTCTGGCAGAGGTGAAAGATAGAAGTGAAAATGTTCTACCAATATCTCACAGCTGTATCAAACTCTCCGCTACAAATATAAGCAGTCCTCAGGCTGACATCTGTCACACATTCTAACATCCATTAGCAAGCAGCCATAAAATAGTCATCTAGTCTTCTCCTATAAACTTAGTGGTACTCCTCCATCTACAGGCATCACAACAAACACCTTCCAGGAAACATTCGTTGTGAACAGACAATCCTCTTAGCAGGTCAGGCCATGGAGTTGTCCATCCAATGTGTAATTGTACCGTCAGAGCTGTGGACCTCAGCCCAGCTCTCAAGATCTTCAGTGGCTAAGTTTTCCAGAATCTGTAGATTCTCATACATCGTTCATGAAAAGGGGACGGGCCCTGGACAATCTTGAGCAAGCTACATATCTTGAACACCTCTCATTTCACAGTAAAGAATTATTTCTAATATCTCATTTGCTTGTTAACTAATCCTCTGCTATTGGATAGTAATGGTTGATATGTTGGTGTAGCCATGTCTGGAGGAAAATATCTGATTAGGGTACTTTACTCTAACTAGTTGCCTCCAGGGTATGTACTTAGATGTATACACACACACACACACACACACACACACACACACACACACACACTTTTAAAAACCATATCAAAACCTGAACAGTATTCTGAGACAACAGAAACTCTTTGAAAATCATTATATCTCTTTCCTGGCAAAATATTTTATTAATTTGAAGTTTCCTTTTGTCCTTAGTCTGAAATTTTGGTAAAGAAAATCTTAATATTCTTCACATACAGTATTGATGCTTTTACTTTGTTAAAGGACTAAGTTTAGGCATTTGCCAGAACTGATTTTGTCTGCTAATGAAAAAAAAAATCAGATTTTGAAAATCCTATTCCATATCCCCTTATCTCATCCCTCTTCTCAGGTAAATTTTGAAAGGCTGCATTCTGCTATGGATTTTTCGTTAAATTTTCTCATCGGTCCCCGAAAGTATAAGATAAAACTCTGACTGCATGGGTTTGAATATCTCAAGGAAAAAAAGTGATTTACTCCAAACTCACATACAATATAGTAAGCCTCATAAGTTGGTATTAGAACTGTTTCCAGATTACTTAGCTAGTACTTCATACTGTACCTGAAAATGTTGATGATTTTATACATTAACTACAATTGAGTTTTGAGAGTCCATATGGAGCTAAGAGAAAAATATGGCCTAATGGGGAACACCATGTTTTTTCTTTTTTTTACAAGCTTATCTTTCCTTCATTTTCTAATCCATAAAGCTTCTGTACTATTCACTGAAGTAAAATCCCAGTCTATAGGAGGATGTGCCCCTTTTTGGCTCAATTCTGTGTCCTGTGGCATCATGGAAATGGGATTTGAAGAGTCTTCATGGACTTTTGCTATTCCTGTGCCTTTTGACACACCTGCGGCTGTGTGGAGGCTCTTGGCACCTCCGAACACTCCTTCTTGTCTTCTTCATTGCTCCCAGTGCTCACTATCTAGTGTGTGACCAAGAAGGCCTGAAAAGTTTGGATGCTAAATCAATGGTTATTAGTTTCTCATTTCTCCAAAGGTGCAACTGCTATTGGAAAAGAGTTGTAAAAATACTAGTTGTTGCTACCAGTTGGAGCCCCAAAATGCCCTATAATTTTGTGTTAATGAGACAAATGATGATTTGCAGAATAGAAGTTAAGCAAATTCAAGGGGACTTAATTTTGCATGTGTACTATTGGGGGGAAAAAGTTGAAATGGGTGAGGAGATCAAGGAGGAAACAAAGTCCAACCCATGTAATAGTTATTTAATACCCTTCATGTGTTGTCTTTAAATCATACCATTTCTTCTCAGACATTAGTAATGCACTAACTAGAACATTGAAGTGTATGGGCTAAGTGAACAAAACATCAGCACAGGGTTAAAGAAAACCCTTGTCTAAAATGATTTCCATCACGACTGATTTATCCAGGTATTTACATCAATTTTCTAAGCTTGTGGGGCCTCTGTAGACCCAGATCTGTTTTCCACCTAGAAATTAGCAGTTCTCTGAGATCTTAACACAGACACTGCACCATAAAATTATTAAAAAAAAAAAACAAAACTAGGGTAAAACTTTAGGCCTCTTAAAGTTGGAAAATGGACCCACTGAGGTCTTCCCTGATCAATCCTATCTTCTGGGAAGCTTAGGAATTATTATGTCTAATGACTTTGCTAGTGGTTCTGGCCTGTGTAATTAAGATCCAAATATAACTCTATGTTCATTCTATACTAAATTTCTTATCTGGACAAATGACCCATTTATGAAAGCTCATAAAGTATTGTAGACAAGTCATTACATACTTAAAAATCTTCCTAATAAAATGTACCCATGGATGTTCATATCTGCATTGCTAATAATTTTCCAAAAATATCCCTTATCATAAGTAACTAGAAAATACTGTATATTATTATTCAAGAAGAGAAAAATAGAATAAAGATCTATAATTATAAATAAATACCTTTCCTTGATTTCATCTAGTGAACATATTAGCATTTTTCTTCTATCATTTCAATTCCCAGATGTGATAGCAGAGTCACCATTACATCAATATAATCTTGCAAGCTTGTGCATTCACTGCAGAATGCAAAATGTCATGACATTTCTTATAGAAATAGGAAACTTTTTTTTTTTTGCAAATTTTGCTGTACATCAAAGGTGAATGAAAATGAGTCTTAATATTCCAAGGCACATCAGAATTCTGAATGGAAGAACCGGAGTGGCCAGACTAAGAGAAATATACTATAGCTAAAGGAAACAGAAACTTTTGTCTTTCCATTGCCTTATTAACTTCTCTACAGTCATTGATTAGGAGCTCCAGTCCTATGAAAATGGTCCAGTGTGCCTCATTAAGGATGACTCCATCATACCAAATTAGAGCAAGGGAAAAGTAGAGGGGAGGTAGTAGAAGGGAAGAAAATACTGCACAAGGGAAAGTATTTATGTGTGATTGGGAAGGGTTATTAAATACTGAGTTGGTATTTCAAAGAATCTTTAATGGGATTTTTAAAAGTTATAAATTGATGGGTGATTTATAGTTTAATCTAAAGACAGGACACAAGAATTTATATGTTCGTGAGGTTTTTTGGATTTTTTTTTTTTGTCCTTAATAATCAGTGCCTTCTAAGTATGATCAAGTTCTTCAAAGTTTCTCAGATTACTGAATTACAGTTTTTGGAGCAGAAGTAGTTCTCAGCAATTATTACAACCAAAGAAAAAAATCCATTTGCAATTTTGACAAGAGGGGATGCTTCAGATTTTGTCTCAGCCAAAAAAATAAGAGCACCTGACTTACTACTTGACTTCTGCCCCACCAGATAGCATGTTCACAACTACATATGTATATAAATATGGTTTATACCAACCAATTAGCCTAAGTCTGTCACTTAGTATAATAATTGGAGACATCATGAGAAGCTCCTTCAAGTCTCACCTAAAGCAATGCATACTGCTGGATTTTTCTAAATTCAAAAGAATATATATATTAATATATAATATATATGATATTATATATTATTTTGAATTCTACTTAGAGTCAAGTTGCCTTTTGCTTGCATCATAAGCTTTACGGACAAGAGTTAACATGAGCAGAGAAATCAAAAGTGGAAAAGTTTTGTGAATAATAGTCTCACCTCTTGTTCCTTTAAGTGGAGTCCAAAGATCAGCAGCATTAGTATCATCTTATAGTTTATTACAAATGCAGAAAGTAAGACCTCAACCCAGACCCACTAAGTCAGAATCTGTTTTTTAACAAGATCCCCTGGTGACTTGCCAAGTTTGTGTTTGAGACCTATTCTAGTCCAAGTTTCTGGAATACTTTGACTGTGGATCTAAAATATACAAGTGACATGTGCAGATAGAAACAGACAAAATATAGTCCCACCAAGAAACAGTTGAGACTTGGAGGTTGACATTTCATGTGAGTAGGAGGAAAGAGTATCATGATGAAAATAGTCAGGTGTTTAAACAGGACAGTTTGTGGGAAAGTGAAGGTGTGGAAGGAAGAGCATCAGCTTCATCATCTGTCCTCTTCCTGGTTTGTTACTGACTTGTGTGTGGTTTTGGAAGCTCTGCCGCTTCAGGTATTCGTGTGTTAAGTGAAACAATAATTTCCTCCCAGCCTTCCCTGGGTTGAGAATCATTCAATGTTATCTTGAAAGGTAGAACTTGAAGTTATATTATTGTCTAGCCACTTGCTACTGTGAAAATACCCAGATCAACATTAGCATCACCTGGGAGACTGTTAGAAATGCATAATCTCAGCGTGCCCCACATCTACCTAATCACATTTTGCATTCGAGTAAGATGCTCAGTTGAGTGGATGCACATTGAAGTTTGAGAAACAGTGGTCCATTCACTTTCAGAGGCAGTGAACTCCCTGTCCCAGGAGAAGTTCAGGTGGAGCCTATTTGAACCTTATCAGTGATGGTAAGGAGAGGAGCCATGCATGGGATAGAGCAGATAACTGTCAAGGGCAATTGCACCTGTAGAATACCTGTGCTTTTAGTGGAACACTACAACTCAGTAAAATAGTGTAAAGAGTGGTCAAAAAGGATCAAATTTATAGTTTCTGCAACTTGATATGGGCTAGAGATCTCATGATAAAATGTTGATTGAAAAAGATGGAGGAAACTTGTAAAGCTCTTTGGAACTTAGAGGACATGATTCGCTAGCATAGAATCCTTGCCTAATTATTGGTTTCTTACTGTGTCCTCAAAAACCTTCCTCAATTACATCAAGTGACATCTGTTATATTAATGCAACTATTGTTTTCCATGTTGAGGATATGTCCCACTTTCAGTGAATCCCAAAAAGAAGGAACAGTAACATGGAGGGAGAGAGAAAAGGAATGGGCAGAAATCCTTCCACGTACTTGAAAGGAATATAACTCTTGGCTGTAAAAACTTTCATCCGAGACAGAGTTACAATCTGTTATGGGTGGTTTTTATTTGTTTGTCTTTAATCAAGATGCAACTGTGAGATTGTGGTTAAAAATTAAATCCTTCACTTTGTAAAATTAGACTTTAAATGAAGTCAAAGTCTAGCAGAGCTGGTGGTACCTAAAAGTATTCATTTCTGAATCAAGTTTTGTCCCATCTATCCATTCATCCATTTATCATCCATTTATCTGTCTGCCCTTCCATCTTGTTATCTTTTCACCCATTAAAACATGCGTGACAACCTCATTGACTCTCTTAGTACATACACTAAGTTAACTCCCTAAGAATAGGAAGACATTTAGTTTTAACTATTTCTTCGTGAATAATGGGTGTGTCACTTTCTGTAAAATTTGGCCTGCTCATCCTGCTGGTTTGTTCATTTCCCAGTGCTGGAGCCAACTGTGTACACAACTGTGTATTCACTGACCCTCAGTGTATACTTTGGAGGTCAGCTGCCTGCTCCTCTCCTTGTGGTTCTGGCAGAATTCTGGTTGGATTAATGCAGTGAGCCCTGGGAAGTGTATACAAATAACTCACATCCTGGGGCCTGAGCTGTCAGACATCTTCTTGCCGACTGGCTGTTCCAGACTTATTCTTTTTGCTCATTTCCATAATAGACTCCAGTTGATAAAACTCTTCACAGTGATTGATGGCCCACAAAGCACAGCCATTTTCAGGCCACGAGTAGCAATTCTTGAACTTGGGAAATATGACTACGATCAATTTCCTTTTCCTTTTCCTTTCGTGCTTTCCTTTATTTTAGTCATTCCTACAGGGTGCGTCCTTTAGACACCTCTTTCTTAGTCATTATCTCCTAATTAATTCCCTTGTTAAATATAAAGTGTGCATTAGGCTTGACTAATGTCTTCCTTTGTGACTAAGGAAAGAAGAATTTATTACCTTTACATATTGACTCAAGCTGAATAATCACAACTCATTTTATTTAAAGCCCTTATTCTTTACAAACCACTATAGTCTCTGTCCCAAGCAACTGTCAATAGAGTCTCACCTGACTCCCATAAATATGAAATGGAGTCAAGTGTTTGCATATATAATTAACTTAAGAAGTGGCTGTATTCATAAGGAGAACCATCTCTTCTTCCATGTGCTGTTTTAAGATCACACCCTGAAATTATGGAGGGCCTAAATGAAATTGCCCAATTTGTGGAGAGAACATACTAACACTGTGAGGAGACGAAACTGAGGTATCAAAAAGTCTGCAGGAATAAAACCTACATGTGTTGGTAACCTGGCAATCTGCTCACTCTCCAATCATGTGACAAATTAGTAAGCATAGACAGGAAAGGACCTCACTTCATCTTAGTGGGACAGAGTCTGTGCTGGATATTAGGTAGATGCAGGCTGGATGATAATGGTCTGGTGCAGCAGTGGGAAGAAACAACGTTGGTCAGAGTAGAGTAACACTGCAATTCTCAAAGTATCCTGATGTTCAGTCATCTGAATAGAACAGAGCAATGGTTCCAAAGTATCCTAATCTTCAATTACCTTGTGACCCTGATCTTCAGTTTGACAGCTGATTTAATAAATAAGATTTGGTGGCTAATAAGATACAAAATCTTATTAATAAATAAGATTTGCCTAGAAGGATTTTTGTACTTTGTTCATGCTGATAAAAAGTTCTCATTCCCAACCAATCTTTTCTAAGGATTGAGCATGCTCAGGATGGATTCTTCCCCTGTCTCCACCTTCCATCTTCAACCCTGACCTCACTGACTCTATTCCGCAGCAGGAAATGCTTAGAATTTTGAGTCAAGACCATCAGGGCTTCTAAGCTTTTCCTCTTGCCCACTGCATGACATTGAGAAGATCACTCATCCCATCTGGGGATGGTAATAATAATGCCTCCTCTGAGTCTTACATGGTTGTGATGAGAGACAGCCAGGCCCATGTGAAAATATCCTGGAAGATTTATAATTTCTTAAGTGGTATCTTTATTCCTATTTATTTTATTAAGCCATAGGAAGACAGCAATCTGATAGATAGCTGAAGCTTCTGGATACCCTGGTATCCTGTCTGTATCTGTGGTCTTTCAGTAACTATTTGTTGAATATGTTCTTTCCCTTCCTTTTGAAAGCTGTTTGGTTTGTTAGCAGACCACTAGTCACACTGGGAAGAAGCTGTGAGACTTGTTGGCCGGGAAATGGTTGAGTTACTCTATCTCTGGTGCCTCATCCGTAGAGTCTTAGAAAATACCATCCAGCTGTCTATGTGTGTTGAGGCTTTGGGATTGCTATGTTCCATGAGAACATTTGTGTTTTTTTGTTTTGTGGTTATTCGTTGTTAATGGGTTTTCTTAATGTTTCTCTAGAAGTCAGATCTTCAACTTTCTAATTAGCAATATTGGGGCACCAGGGTGGCTCAGTGGGTTAAAGCCTCTGCCCTCGGCTCGGGTTATGATCTCAGGGTCCTGGGATCCAGCCCCACCTCCCATTGAGCAGTGAGCCTGCTTCCCCCTCTCTCTCTGCCTGCCTCTCTGCCTACTTGTGATCTCTCTCTCTCTCTGTCAAACAAATAAAATATATATTTTTTTTTTAAAGCAATATTAAGACATAACATACCATTAAGAGAAGCCAGGGACTGACTGGAAATGATGAGTGGATGATAACACCTCCTTGGATTTGTTTAACAAAACTTTACATGATGCGCTATCTGGGTGGGGACCTTGTACTCCACATGGAACACATAGAGTCCCAGGGCCACCACCTTCTGCTTCTTCCTGAGTGGTCAGTTTCTGAATTTCCTCCCAGTTGTATATCCTTGGCAGCCCCTCCTTGTCTCTGAGCCAGATCTCAGTTGCTCAGTCTTGAGGATGTCCAAAGACCTTGTGGCACAATCGTAGCACATCTGACCCTACAGTCTTGAGGATGTCATTTCTTCCTACCTGTAGCTTCACAAGGATTGACTTGCTTTTTCTGCTTCTGCTTACCAAGACTGACGGGGATAACCATGTGCTCTGTTTCCCTTGAGGTCCTCCCAGAATAACCCCCAGGTCTCTTTCACTTTAATAGTTTTCCTGCTAGTGGCATTAAGATAAATAACAACAACCGATGTCATGGGTTGGCTCCCCAGAAGTAGACTCTGAGGGGAGGATTTAGGGAAAAGGGATGTATTGGGGAAATCTCAAGAAAAACGCAGGTGAGAATGGGAAGCACTGGACTAGAAGGGAAGGGTAGACATCAGGCCAAATCCCAGGCGACTATAGAACCCAATGATGGTAGTCTCCAGATGATGGTCACACTCAGCATTTTTCTCAGCAGGGTAAAGATGTGCTGGTATTTATACCCTCCCACACACTGCCCATCAATGATAGGGTTAGCCCTGGGATCTGATTCCCAGCCTCTTTGTTTTCTGAGTGCACTGACAAAGGGGGTCTATGATAGTTGGTGTGGTGGCAGGACGGGGGAAAGGGGACCAAGGGCAGGGGCACATGGGAATGGTAAAGGACAGGACACAGACAGTGCCCCTTACACCATGCTGAGGATAGCTCTAAGGTCCACAGGCCCTCTGGAGATCCTGCCTCAAGCCCTATTCTTTCAGTGATATAGGCCCTCAGTCCTGTGAACACACAATTCTTCCTTGTCATTTAGGCCCTTCTTCAGCAAAGAAGGCCCCTCCCTGCAGGCAGTTAGACCCTCAGCAGTGGTTTTGAGCTGTGGCCCATTCACACTCAAGGGGATAATTTACTTCTCAGGGGATCTGAAATGATGACTCTAATCTCAGTTGCCCCTGGCTCTGCCCAGGAAAGGTCACCTCAGAGCCTCCCCACACACTCCTCACTCCTGGATGCCAGGGATGCAACATCTGCCTGATACATGTCCTTAATTATAAAGGAAGGTGGAGAGGGGGTACTTACAAAATTAGAGGTAATTAGGTTTTTGAGAAGTCATCATTTTAGGGACATTTTGTTCCAGCAGGAGCTTTCATATTGCACAAGTGTTTTGCTGTTGTTAAGAGGTTTTTAGGGTTTTGTTTTCCTTTTTTAACCTTTGTTTCTTCCCTTTGCTTCTGCATAAAGGGAGTTTACAGATGTAGACATTTTGGAGCAGAATGAACATTCTTTTGGGTTCAGCAGGTTTATGGTGACCTGTTCTTGTTTTCACATATGTATCGTTTACAGTAAAACATTCCTAGCAGTCACATGAGCAGGCTCGGGCAAAAGGCAAGTTTTTCTCTTTGCTGGTTCTGACATTTTGCATCCTAATAAATTCACAGTAGAACTAATCCAGCTGTCTTCTTGGAAAATATAAAGTTTGGAAGAGGACTGCTACTATTCATAGCTATGTAATAGTTTGTTTTATACTGTGTGGAGTTGTAGTTATAAACATGCAAGCAGCTGGCAATAAATGATTTTATGACAGCTATTTCCAAGGTATAATGAAGAAAACAAAAACAAAGTTATTGCTTATAATTAGGGTGCCTGGGTGAGCTTGCACAATGAACTTTAGACACTTCACTGGCCAAATCCATGTGATCTCATTCACAGTCTCCTCTAAATGACCTTGGCCTTCAGGTTATTTAGCCATGGTAAATGAGATGGGAGGTACGGTGATTTGCATTTGCCAGGGCAATTTGTTAAGCAGACAGCATCCTTTTGGTCTATTCACCCATGTAATGGGGAAAGGGGCAAAACAAAATTAAGGACTCTTCTTTAGTATTGAAGAGGTTTTATATTAGAAAAACATGTTTGGGGGCAGCAGTTTGTCAATATTTTCGAAAACTTAAATGTACTTTTCCTTTAACCCAATGGTTAAACAAGTTAATTTTATTTCTAGAAATAGATCCTACAAGAACACTGTTAAGTACATAGAGGCAGAGTCAAGAATGCTCATTGCAAGGCTAGTTGTTGTAGCCAAATTTAGGAATACCCTATATGTTCATCAATGTGGCAATATTAGATAAACAGTGTAACCATGCCATAGAATAATGTATAGACCTTAGAAACATGAGATGGATCAATACACACTGACATTGAATGATCTCCAAGATCTAGGACATTGAAAACAAGCTAATCTCAGAACATACACTGCAATGCATGCTCCAATTTATGTAGGAAAAAAAATATGACTATGTTTATATATGCCATCTAACTCAATTATTTATTCATTCAACCATTCGGCAGATATTTATTGAGTTCCAGTTCGTCCACATTTTTGGTGCTGGTGATACAGCAAAAAGTAAAACAAAAGTCTTCTTGGGAGTTACAGGCCAGTGCGGGGGAATTGAAATTGAGGACACAAAGAACAAGCAAACAACTGTGTGTCAGGTGGTGTAGGAGTCATAAAGGGATACAAAACAGTCTACGGGAATAGAAAGTAATTTAGCTAGAGGCCAGAAAGAGCCTCTTTGAGGAGGTGACATTTGATCAGAGATCTAAAAGGAACATGTACCAGGCTGTAGGGACAGCGAGGCCAAAGTCCCTGAAGCAGGACCGTGTTTTGTGTGTTTGGAGAACAAAAGGAGACCAGTGTGGCTGCAACTCTGAGTAAAGGGAGGAGTGGAAGAAAGGAGGTGGGGTGGGGTGGCAGAGGAGGCCAGGAGATAGATCACAGGGAGCTTGAAGGCCATGGTCTTTGCTTCAAGTTTTATTTAAAGTGTGGTGGGAGGCGACTAGAGGACTGAGATCAGGAAAAAGACTCCAATTTTATTAAGGCTTTAACATTTAAATGCATGGAGTGCAATGCTGATCATACTATGGACCATGAGGGCCTTGTGGGGAGGGTCTTCGAGTTGAGTCAGAAGAAGAGAGGAATGTGGCTATAGGAGAAATTCTCAGTGCTCTCTGCCTACATCAGTCTTGTTTGAGCCTTTGGGAATGTAGTCGTGCGTGACTTGAGCCATTAAGAAATATTAAAGGCAAAAAGTAGGATCAGTTTTTCCTTATGCAACATAATAAATCCCTTAGTTAGCATTCCTTTCTCTGACCTTGAGTGAGTTGACTTTCTTGGCTTTACTGGTCCTCCATTTTATCGAAAAGGGGTAATGTCTTCTTTATCACAGGATTGTTCATGAGAATGAATCAGATGATATCCATAGAGCTCTTAGTCTGGTCCTTGGCACGTTACAGTAATTCAAAACTGACAGCCATCATTGTTTCATGATGCTACCTCTCATGTCCAAACAATGTAAAGCATTCAGGATGTTCTGAAATTGCCGGACTCTCTGTCATCTTTATCCTGAGCAATAGAAAAGGGGAAGAGGCCATTTTGTAACCATCATAGAATTAAATAGCTGAATAAACCATCTAATCCAACTCTGTTCTTTTATAGATGGGAAAACTGAGGCACTGAGTGGATACACTAATCGCTCTCAGATTTACAGCTAATGAGTGACTCTGATCTCTTGCCTTCCAGTTCAAATCTCTATTTACTGCATCAGTATTTCCCTAATTTTAAGCACTCACGTTCCACTTCCTGATATGATGATTATCTAACATTTTAATTGACTCTTTAAGTACTTTTATTTTCATAGGAAACTTGATATCACCACCCTAAGTGGAAAACCAGTATTTCTTTTTATAAGTCATTACAATAACTTAGAGTTTTAGCATATTTATGTCATTGCTATTGGCACAGTAATGCCAATCTATCTAACAAATAACCCCAAAACTTGCTGACATGATAAGAAGCATGTCTTCCTTGCTCATAACCTGTGGGTTCACTGGGACACAGCTGTCCTAGGCTGGTTTCAGACTCTATTTGTCTCTCAGCCTCAGGCTACATGAAGCATGTCCTCATGGTTCTCCTTTAAAGTCAGGAGTATAAAAGGTCAAGTCTAAGTGTCATGTCTGCTATTATCCCATTGACCAAACAAAGTCATATGCTCAAGTCCATCATGAGGGATACAAAGAAAATACATCCTCCCCTAATGGAGGAACTGCAAAATCACATGGTAAAGCATGTAGACAGAAGGAGAAATGAGGACTTGGAAAAAATAATGGGGATATGGGGTATATCAAAATCATATGTAGATATTACATTGAAATGAGTAATGGCCATATATTTGCCACCTCAAAATATTTTGCATACTCCTAGAATTAGTCATATCATAGTCTGAGAAACACTCAACACACATTCTGGATAAGGGGACTATGGCACACCCCACTCTCCTGAAAACCAAACATCTAAAGACCAAAGAATGGTACCTTGATGTTCCATTATTTCTAAGATGCTCATTTTCTCATATCCTGTCTTCTTTGAAAGTAGGATACCTCTTATACCCATGGGTGTTCTACATGGTTCTACATGACTATCAAACATAGTCATGGTGAGTTTTTGCTGCCTGTACATGTGTATACTTGGTTATCATTCCTGGTAGACTGACTGAGCAGCTGCAACCTCTTGACTTTCAGCCAACCAACCAATTAGAGGCCATAGGAGGGGAAGTTGTGTGTTTGGCTGTTGTCTGAAATCCTTTTTTGGCAACAAAGAAGAAGCCAGCTTCAGAACTTTTAGAGAAAGTATTTTAGAAGCTTGGAAGAGAAGTTCCAGAGTGGAGTACTCATGAAGAATTGGATCAACAACACCTTTCTTTTTTTTTTTTTTTTTTTTGTAACAACACCTTTCTTGAGAGTACAAGGATGAAACTGTGGAAAACTCTTACCTGTGATTCTGTAGTGAAAAATTATTCTGAAGTACAGGACTCTGCATGTGGACAGGTTCTAGGAAACCTTAACCAATTTATCTCTTTTTAATCTATTCCCTAGAACAAGATGTGATTTAAGAAATTATCTACAAAATCCAAAATAGCAATTTCAATTAAGTACGCAATAAAAATCCTAAATGATAAGAAAACATGTGTTGTATTTCAGCTCCTCAAGCTTCCTTTCATAGTGGTACACAAAGTACAGCAAAATAATGGTGTTTCTTGCAATCAATAGCTTCCTCAGTGAAATGGGATATATAATTAAAAACAGTTAAATGGAAAGTGTATCAGGTAGCATGCTTTTGCTTGCACATAATGGAAAATCTAACTAAAACTGACTAAACAAGAAGGAAAGTGTTGGCTCAGCAATTGAAAGATTCTCAAGACTGGGAGCACTTTACAGTTAATTTACACCAACAGCTCACTGATGTCAGAACTTTCCATTTCTCTCTTTGTGGCTAAGGGGGATTTGTGCTACTTACTTAGGTCAATCAACACTTTCCATGCAGCTGAGGATGGAGTCAATCCTGCCCAGCTGGCAAGGCTGCTGTATAAGCAATGGGTAGAAGGCAGTGAGTGTGGATAAAGAAGAGAGAAAGAAATTCCCACTTTATAGGAAAGCATGAACCAAGAATCAAGGGTCTGGGAAATGTAAGGGATGGTTATGATGTTGGCTTAGGGCTTAGTGTCTTGGTTTTGAGGCACTATTAGAATCAAGACAAAGAAAGTGGTGGGGTATTTCCTTCCTTCTTTGCCCTCAAATGGAAGAGTGGAAATAGACATTCAAGAGGATGGGAAGCATAGTCTACAGCCCTAAGGATTTCAGTGTTTCTACAAATGTATTTGAAACCAGCAAGCTGGGTTAAGGAAGTATTTTCCATTTAGTGACTCAATCTATAATTTCACAAAAGAAAAATCCTCTCTCACTCTCCAAATCAAATGATTACTTTTCCCCCAAGAGACAAGTGCATGTTGACTTGGAAAAATAAGCCTAAAAGTCAAGTGCTATGAAGCAAGTTTCTGATGGCTATATGCTGGGACCTGATTAGCATGGAGACTTTTTGCTCCTGGGGCTTCTGGAAGGAGAATATGAAGCCTTACAAATTAGGCTGGTGATGTCATTCCCCAAGTTCCACAGGTGACTGCTGAGTTATGTACACTTGAAACAAACCAGGCTAATTGGCCTGGGTTTTGGTACAATCTATCATTCTTCCACGGCAGAGGATTTTTGTGGGAGGTGGTTATGTTAAATACAACTTTGAAATAAAGAAATCCCATGCTACTCACTTCTGGTGACACTATCAAAAATTTATTATGGCAAAGAACACAGACTATATGCTGTAAAACCCCTTAGGTGAGCTCACTTGCTCACCCTTTCTTTCTCAACCTCCCCCCCACTCTTTTTCTCTCTCTCTCTCACGCCTTCCTCAGTCCCTCCCTCCTTCTGTCCCTCTCCCTCTCTCTCAATAAAAAGTGATTAATGGAGGAGATTTAGTTAGACGAATTACATACAAAGTTATTTTACATAAAATGAACTTTTCCCATGATATTTTATTTCCATCTTTGCTTTATCATCGCTTTTTTGTTTGAATTAATGCAATAATATTACTAAAGCCATCCTCCATTACACGATCATTTGCCTTCACATTCAAGGCAACGATGTCATTTTCAGATGAAGCTATTTGTCTTTGTTAAAACAGACAAGGCAGTTGGTACATTCAGACTCAATTACTAAGTTACATGATTGATTCCAAGATATTGCTGGGAGGTAAGGCAAATGCAAGTTGCCATTAACTGATCAGTGTGTTCTCTTCCGCGAGATCTAATGGGAAAAAGACTCCTATAACTGGCCCTAAGAGGGAAGCAGAAGGTAGTTAGATCAGTTCCCCAGGAGGCAGACACTAAGATAGAGATTAGGATGCATGGTGCTTATTTAGGTGTGCTCTTGGGATCGCACCTGGGGAAGAAAGGGGAGGGAAGCAGGAGTGGGCAAAGGGAAAGAGGAGCTCTGGAGCTGGTGGGGCCCTTCAGTGTTGCACTGCATTAAGCTAAGATGAGCCAAGCCTTTCGACTCTGTATTAATTAATCTTTCGATGTGGACTGTCCTGGGAAAGGGAACAACCCTTTGAGTTGGAGTAGCCCTTTGCATCTGAGGCAATCCTGGAAAAATTGATTATTGGAGACCACCTGCTGACAGCATTGCTGGGGTCTAGGCCCCAGATTCTAGGGCAGTTGTCCTCGTCCAGGAATGATTTGGCCCCCTAGGGGACATTTGACAAGGTCAAGGCATATTTTTTTATTGTCACAACTGGGGGGAGACCACTGGCATCAGTGGATAGAGTCCAAAGATGCTACCAACCACCTCACAATGTAACACACAGCCCCCAGCAACGAAGAATTATCTGGTCCAAGTATCAACAATGCCAAGACTGGTATAGGGCAACAATTCCACTTGAAGTGGAGCTTGATCAAGATATTACTACCTGTCAGATACAGTATCCTATGTTCCTTATTCTTCTTAAGCCTTCCATGACCCTTTAGTTTCCATTTACTAAGGAGGAAACTGATGCCCAGGGAAGTTCAGTTAAGTGTCCAACAAGGTGAACTGGAAAGATGTCCAGGTGGGGTTTAAAGTGGGCTTGCTTGCTGAAAACATCATGGTATCTTCCAGCCTCTGCTTGATGGCTCCATGCAGCAGGTCTGAAACCTCTCTCTCTGTTGCAAACACAAGATGGGTGACGTTTAGGAGCTCAGTTCACTCACATGGAATTCCTGAGGCAGGAATATACTCACTTCCCTCTACTTCATTTAAAAGGCACAGCAGAGGGGCGCCTGGATGGCTCAGTGGGTTAAGCCTCTGCCTTCGACTCAGGTCATGATCTCAGGGTCCTGGGATCGAGCCCCGCATTGGGCTCTCTGCTCGGCGGGGAGCCTGCTTTCCCCTCTCTCCCTGCCTGCCTGTCTGCCTGCTTGTGATCTCAATCTCTGTGTCAACTAAATAAAATCTTTAAAAAAAAAAAAAAAGGCACAGCGGAACATGAGTGAGCATGTTTCTGAATCCTCTCTAATTTGCATTTGTATTTTTAAGTTTGGCCATTCCTGACCTCTGGGTCTTTCTATTAGTAACAAATTGCTTACAGTAAGCTTACAGCTGGTTTTTATGCTGAGAGAAAGTCCTATCAGTGGTCTTGATGAATGCCTTTAAAAAGACTAGAGTATTTCCAGGAGAATTTGCTTCACTTTATCTCTTCATGGTTCTGTGTCCTTGGATGTTTTGAATAATTCAAGAACTTTCTTCACAATCCTATTGGCACCTACAGAACCCAAGGAATCCAAAAAACAAGGAAAAAAATGAGCTCATTAATTCACGTGAAAAGTAGCTCCTATTCCATTTCAGAAACTGTCCCATTTATTAGTATTTACTAGTAAAAGAACAGAAAAAAGCAATCTATCACTTGGCAGACATATAGGTGAGCTTAATAGAGTCTGTTATTACTCCTTCTAGAACAAAATCACATGAATTGTGACTTTTTAAATAGGACATCCACGTAAAGGGAATAAACATGCAGTCTATAAAAATGTTAAGGAAAATAAAATGTAGTCCACATTTAACCCAAAGATATAAAGAAGAAAGACAGACATTCCATCATTATTGAGCTCAGTCATAATGTTTGGTATTAAAGTCAACCACAGCTGCAGTGTTTGGGTTCTGTAGCACACTCAGTCACATTTTTTAAAAACTCCGTCATTGATTTCTACGGCACATTTCTATATGGTGCATGTTATCATCTTCATTTTCAGCTGAAAAATAAAAAGACAGGAAAGATGAAAACAACTTGATTAAATTTACACAGAGATCCATTGACAGGGGACATTGTTATGCTCAGATCACGTTCCCTGTAAGAGAACCTGTTTTAGAGCTAGCTCTCTATTCACATTTGTTCCTTGACTCTTTCAGCCAGATTCTTTACACATTGCTGGGTAAAATATGGGGTCTTAGGCAGTTTGGGCTGCTCCAACACACTGCCCTGGGCAGAGTGGCTTCAACAACCAACATTTCTTTCTCACAGTTCTGGAGATCGGGAAGTCTGAGATCACAATACCCACAGATCTGGTATCTGGTGAAGGCCCCTTTCCTGGTTTGCAGATGGCTGTCTTCTCATTGTACCTTCAGGAGGGAAAAGCACAGAGTGCTGGCTCTCTTCCTCTTCTTATAAGAACTAGAACCCTATCGTGGGGTCTCCACCCTCCCCTTAACTAATTCCCTAAGACCCCACATTCAGTCCATTGCATATGGTTTAAGCAGTAGTGCCTCTGTAAATGGTTAAAAACTGACTCTAAAAAAATGAGTGTGTATATATACTTTAAATTTTACTGATAAAAAGAATGTGTAGCACATAACTTATAAATAAGAATAGAATATACAATATCCTTTATTATAAATTCTATACAGCTGATCAATTCTTACAAAAAACTTTTGCAAATGTTTTAAGAATTTTCTATCTGTAGCCAACCTATGGTTTCAGTTGACCCATAAGTATAGTCCAACATGTACGTTGATTAATATTTTCATGTTTTAAGCCACTAACATGACATCACATAATGTCCAACTGAGATAGGATGCTCGGTTGCAACACCATTATATAGTATTTATATTGTATATACATTTATAGTTAATATATATTTTCATGTTATATAATATACATGTTTATTATATGTGTATATATGTATACATATAAATGTATATAGCATTTATATTATATATGATATACATAACTTACATAAATGTATAATAGACATAAGTCATCTCAAGAGCAGAAGCAAAATGTAGGCAAAAGAATTAGGAGGTGATAAGATGATTTCCGAATATTTGTTTTAGATGTAACATCTCATTGCAGGCTTATATGATTTAATTTCTTAATTATACCTATGTTTAATGGTTGCTTCACAAGATTCCTGGAGATCTGACGGTTGGGTCTCATGAACTGGTATGATTGCTGCTGATAAATTTTCAGTTAATCAAATATACCCATTTTCCACTGTATCTTCTACTCCAGCTGAGTGGGGTTTTAGAGGTCTGAGCATGTGAGTAGAGGGCATCCCATTATCAAGCAAATAGGCGTTGAACTAGAAGATGTCAGGTTAGGCTGAGTTGTTCTTTTAAAATTTACTGTTATTTTTGTGGTTTATTCACAGGCATTTCCCTGCATCTCAACCGGCATTTATGGTAAGTGATCTAGCTTTTGATAATATTTGTATTTTGTTATTTTATTGTTAAAGGCAAGGTTCACAGGAAGGATAAAAGGTTCTCTAATGGATACAGTTTGCTGTGATTTAAAGAGACTCAAAGACAGGTCGAATCCCATGGAGGGATCTCAAGAGGCTATTCAGATATTCTTTGGTGTTCTTGAATTTTGTGGTATTGGATGCTACATGTAATGATTTGATACACTGTGGCTTAATGTCTTTTGATAAACAAAACATTCTGCTTTGGTAGGATTTGACCTGTAACAGGGTTTTCTTTAATAAAGTCAGGTTTTTCTCCTAGATGAATCATAATACATATAAAGCCTAGCAGTGTCAACATTTTGTTGTGAATTACCAAATAATGGAAATGTTAAAATGTACACATGTGCATGTATCAGTATATTTAATTTTTAAAATATCCAAAGAAGTGACTGTTAATAAAAACAATTTTAGTAAGCTTCAAATATATATATATTTCTTAGTGTTGATGGATTTAGATAATGACTGCTTCACTTATAGATGGGAGCAAAATGTTTTTATAATCACTTGTTTTCACTAACCTAAAGCACTCAAAATATTATTCCACCTACAATGACATATCCTGATGCTTTTTTTCTTCAGGCCATTAATAAATGTGTTTACAATATTAAGGCAACATGGGGTTTAATTGTCATTTTAGGGTTTGCTGATCAGGCAAAATAGATTAGACCCTTCTGAACTCAAACTTCTCACATAGAGGCTCTTAACCGAAAAATAAAATATGTACAAATGTAAAGAAATAGTTTAAGTTCATTACTAATGGGAAGGGATACCTAGATTGATGTCAAAGGTACAAGATTTATTTCTTCTTACTATAGAATTTCTTTTGAAGGTCTTGGAGAGAATAAAATGGAAAATATAGGCCTGAGTCAAGTTAAATGGGGAAGGATTTGGCCATATCATTTATGAATTTGAGGCATGCCTTTTCCTCTCCACATTCCACCATAGCCTATGTTTATGGAAACACAATGGACACTGGGCCATGTCCAGTGGACCATCTGCATAATCTCCATTTTGGCCATTCTTTCTGCCTCATAACTGGTGCCCAGTTAGAAATCTTAAATATCAGCTTAAAGGAGACATGAAGTGCAAACTTTTGCCTGGGCAAGAGCCCACATCTTCATTTTACCTTGTCTGGAGTCAAATCAGACTCCACTGCAGAAAGGGTTCCCCTCTCAAGAATGTTCTCTCACGGCAATCTTGAGTTTCCTTGACAACAAACAAATACCCACCTGCCTAAAACAATACTATGTTTATTTTCTGTGTTTATTACCTTGTCAGATTGCTGATGTCTGTTTTGTTTCTGAGCATCTATGGCAATGTGCAAAGAATTGCAGGCGAATTTAACATGTTACACTGAAGAGGGGGGAAGAGGGAGGAAAAGAAGAGAAGTAAAGGACAGTGAGCAGGGACAGGAAAATGAGAAGTTCAAGAGAGAATATTAAGAACTAAATCAAACCTAAAGTGGCTCATGGATAATTTTAATCCCCGAAGGACAGAGATTTCTGCTCAGAGAGAATAATATGGCCCAAAATATACTAACTTATTCAGTATTCCATTATGTTGGGTAGGAAGGAAATATTGAAGATTCTTGGGGAAGACATTGACATTGAGAGACAGCTCGATGGCTTGGGGGGCTGCCACCAGGCAAGCTTCATCAATTTTCACAATTCCAGGCCCAAGCAGATAGTTTTCAAATCCTGGCTACTCCTTTCTTTCCCCATCTATTTTTTGAGTAAATTTAAAAGTGAGGCTGATACCCTCAAAGTCAGATGCCATCTTGCTTCCATTAACCCCACTGGATCTTGAGGCCTCGATCTATGTTTAGCTCCATGAGATCCTGTTTTAGTAACTTTTGGATCACTCCAGTTCTCTTTAGTTGATAGACCACTTGGCATTTTGCAACTTGGATATTATTTCCTGTGTCCCTTGTGAAATCATCACTTTCTGGTTAGTCCTTGATTCTCTCCCAGTACCCGTGTATTATAGATCGGTCCTTCTCTCACTCTTGTTCAGAGGCCCCTACTCTGCCTCCTTCATTATCCAAATCACTTTTACTTTTATCTCTATTTATTGGGATTTGAAATCGTCCTTTATTTAAGGAAATTGGTCCGCAGCTAAAAGGAAAAGTTTTAAAAAGGAAGCAAACAAAAATTCCCAACACTTTGTAAGTTATATGAGAATGGATTTAGAGTGAGAATTCTGAACAGTCTCTTGGGGCTGGCCTCCCCCTTCTTATTCCATATTCTACCTTACTAGATTAATTTTTCTAAAATACCACTTGGTGCATGTTTCCCATCTGCCCAGGAGCCTTTGATCATATTCCATTACTTGCAGGTTAATATTTATTCCTTTTGGACTGAACAATAGGTGCCTTATGTATCTCCTTAAACCAGGGCTTTCAAAATATGTGAAGAGGGGGAGGAAATCTCTTCTCAAGGATATGAATTGGTGTGCCAAGAAATTTATATGTACTTTTGATTTTGCATCGTCATTTTGGAAAAAAAATATATTTATTTATTTATTTGAAAAAGAGAGAGAGAGAGAGCATGAACAGGAAGAAGAGCAGAGAGAGAAGCAGACTCCCTGCTGAGTAGGGAGCCCTACATGAGGTTTGATCCAGGACCCTGAGATTATGACCTGAGCCAAAGGCAGACGCTAAAACGACTGAGCCACCCAGGTGCCCATTGCATCATTAAAAGGGTGATTTAGCATTTCCTAAACTTATTTGGCCATTGTTTATTTTCTCAGCCCTCTTAGGACTGGTGTTTTCTCCTAGAATATGGTTTTAGAGATTTCTTGTCGTGCATCCTCTGTGGACACATCTTCTGTCACCCTCAAAGGAGCTGATGAATCTCAGGGTGTGTGAGGTACTTCGCCAGCTCTGACCCTGTATGCCTTCTTACAGCACACTCGCACATACTCACGTACTCGTACACACACTCATACGCACACACACCCATACCCACACAGGCACCGAAATCACACACACCGTCACGACCACGCCCCTGATGCCCAAACAAAAACACACCACACAGACTGATACAATTGAATAATAACTACTGAGTAGTCTTCCTTGAATATACCCACTCGTAGTGTTCATTATATCTTTTGAAATCTTTCAGCACTTTAATTTTTCAGCACCCTTCATTTTTGGCCCATAGATATTTATATATCCTGTACTCACCACCAGTTTGGAATTCTTTGATAAGCACAGATTTATTCTGTTGCACAGACAGGGCCTGGCATTATATTTCTAGGACAAACTCAGCAAATAGTTGCTGTTTGATCACAGTGGTAATGATTATAACCCAAAGTGTTGCCTAACTGAAGATCCAAAACAGAATTGTTGATTGGCAAAATAACAGGTAGAGGAAGGCCTCTTAAGTTGGTATTTTCTTAATGGAAAACCCATCTCTATTTTAGGGAAAACCAATATGCTTCTAAATAGCATTCTCAACTAGAAATGGTATTTGAAGGTACGGCAACATCCACCTTGAGAAGGTAAAATGAAACCTCAGGAACTTGTTCAGAGAGCCAAGCTGAATACAACACTTTACTTCACTTAAGAAAAAGCCCCTTAGGGCGCTTGGGTGGCTCAGGGTGTTAAATGTCCAATTCTTTTTTTTTTGTTTTTAAAGATTTTATTTATTTATTTGACAGAGAGAGAGATCACAAGTAGGCAGAGAGGAAGGCAGAGAAAGAGGGGGAAGCAGGCTCCCCGCTGAGCCCCATGGGACTCATGGGACTTGAGCCCATGGGACTTGAGCTCAATCCCAGGACCCTGAGATCATGATCTGAGACGAAGGCAGAGGCTTTAATCCACTGAGCCATCCAGACACCCCTAAATGTCCGATTCTTGATCTCAATTCAGGTCTTGAACTCAGGGTCGTGAATTCATGCCCCATGTAGGGCACCATGCTGGGTGTGGAGCCTACTTTAAAAAAGGAAGGAATGGAGGAAGGAAGGAAGGAAGGAAGGAAGGAAGGAAGGAAGGAAGGAAGGAAGGAAGGAAGGAAGGGGAAAGAGAGAGAGAGAGAGAAAGAAAGAAAGAAAGAAAGAAAGAAAGAAAGAAAGAAAGAAAGAAAGAAAGAAAGAAAGAGAAAGAAAAAAGAAAGAGCGAAAGAAATGTTTATTATGGCCCATGGGGCAATGGTCAGTAAGGGAGGTACAGACCAGCCCTTAGGCCACTACCCTGACTTCTCCAGACATACCCTAGTTGCAGCCCACCTCCCTGCCTGATGTGATCTCTCAGAAGGTGTTTGCTTTAGATTTACCTTCACTTTTAGATTTATGGCCCACAAAGCCACTGTAACTCTTGTTCTATTAGAACACAATTTGACTATGGTAGAGCTATCTTTTGAAGGGGTTTGGCTATTTAATTGCCAAAAATGATCTCATACCAGGGTAATTTCAATGGTAAGCATTCCCATTTCGTGGAAACTCAGACATCATCCCCACATTCAAAGTGTGTCTGGAGGATCTCATATACACCAGTATTTCGGAGGCCCTTCAGCCACAGAGGAAGCCTGTTCCCTCCCAGCCTCTCCTTAGCCTTTTAATGACAGACCCTGACGGCAACAAAACCAGCCACCCCTACACAGACGGAAGAATATCCACCATGCCACACAACTGGATTTAAGGAAGGCACATGATGGGAACAGACTCTGCCCCCTTTTAAGTTCTCCTGGAAGAGGAACCAGACTTTTCCACTCTGACTTTCAGCAACTGCTGCAGCTGCTCTAACATGTTTCCAGGATGATTCCAGAGGGCACCAGACCACCTGCTTGCACTCAGGATGAAAAGCCACATTTGGTCAAATACCAAAGAAAGTCCTGTGTTACTTTTGGAAAAAATAGATCCAGATGAGGCTTCCAGGGGCTTTAAAACGCCCAGATTCCTGTTAAGATTTGAATTGGCTGCTAAACCAGTCTCAGAGGGACAGATCTGAACTTCCTTGATGGACATTTCAGATCTTGTGCGTGCCTTCTGCCCTTTGAGCCTGACTTGGACGCTTTGGTGCTAATAAGTTTAACAAAGGAGGCTAGACATGATACATGGCAATGGAATTTTTACTGAGAAGTGAACAGCAAAAATAATTTTAGTCCATTTTATGAGAGTCAATATAGTTAACAGAAATGAAGTCCAGGTAGAAAGTGTATCCCTAGAGTAATGGGGAAAATATTCTCTCTGGAGTCAAAGAAAAAACTTGAATCTTGCTTTCCAGGGACAAGGTGGTGTTTTTAGAGAGGAAAGACTTTCAGACATTGAGTTATTGGCTGGAAATTTGCAGAAAAAATGTGCAGTATAAGTTAGCTAAAGCAGCTTTCATATTTATTCAGCCTATTTCTGTTATCAGTGTGGAAGGCCTGTTTCTATCAAATCACCTGGCCTCCCTCTGCTTTCCTTGAAATGCTGCCAGGACGCAGCTTTTCTAATTGAATCCCTCATTTGCATTCAAGTTTGCTCTTTTGCTTCGGACTGGTAAAACAGAGACCAGCCCAGTGTTTCCTTAACCTTGTATTTACGCGGCAAATATTTTTATCACTACATCTGTCCAAATTCACAGACATGACTTGGAAAGAAACCAGGACATCCTCCAACGGCAATGCTAAGGGCATGCCCTCCGTCAGCTTTAAATGCTGACAGATTTCAGAGGGTGTGACAACCATTGCCAGCAATTCTGGGCCCACTGGAAGAGTTACCTTATGTAATACACTTGGGAACCAGAGCGAAATTGACAAAAATGTGTGCCCCTCCCTTTCATCCCCCTGACAGCTCTCCCCTCCCTCTTGCTTTCTTCTTTTGCCTTTGATATTCCCTTTTGCTTTGAAAACTTCCTTTCAGGTGGTCTAATGAAGACTCTTTTCTCCCTCATAAATTCCCTTCTCTGACATCCTGTGTTTTTTGTCCTGGGCATGTCATCCCCACTGTATGAAGCCTTATTGTTCTTGGCAATCCTTGAGTTAATTGCTGGCCCTCGAAGCAAAGTAACATTAGAATCAGTGTAACTTACTTCCCTTTGGGAAAAATGCAGTGCTGGGCCAAACCCATCTCCATTATATCACACTTGAATATTATTTTATAAACCGACCCTAATGAAGCACTGGAGAAATAGCTTAATGGACAATGAAATTCTAGCTATTAAAGCGTTTTTAACCCTCTGAGTGCTTACCGTTTGAATTGGCAGTTTTCACAAATACACTCACACATGCACACCTTCATTCATTCATCCCACAAAATGTGGTGAAACTCCACTCTTGCCCTCTCAAAGCTACTTGGGTGTCTAATAATCAGAAGACATCCCACTAAGAAACTAAAAGGACTACCATTGCTCTGGAAAACAGTTTCAAGTATCGAGCAACGAAATACGCTAGCTCAGCTTACATAAAAATGACAGTGACACCCACAGGCAGAGTTAGCCCAGGGGACCTGCCAAAAGAGATGAAAATCCTGGAAACAGCTTTCTGGTGCTGTGGATGCAAGCAAGCAAGCAGCGTCATTGTCCCCGGTGTTCTGTTCAAACTAAACAATTTTAGGACTTCATTAAAAGATTAAGTGTTTCAAAAACTAATAAAGATTGCAACATGATTACTGTTTCGGAGGTGTGGATGTCTCCCTCCTTGCACTTGTGTTCAAGGTAAAAATTTGAGAACTAAAAGGTACAAACGATTTCAAACCGGCGCTTCCTCAGAGGCTGCCACTTACTGTTATGCCACATTTAAAAACAAAAAACAAGCGGCGCCTGGGTGGCTCAGTGGGTTAAAGCCTCTGCCTTCGGCTCAGGTCATGATCTCAGGGTCCTGGGATCAAGCCCCGCATCGGGCTCTCTGTTCAGCGGGGAGCCTGCTTCCCTCTCTCTCTGCCTGCCTCTCTGCCTGCTTGTGATCTCTCTCTCTGTCAAATAAACAAATAAAATCTTTAAAAACAAAACAAAACCTTTCTTGTAGAAAAGTATTAAAACAGTAAGTCTTTAAAGCACTAGGAAAGCCACTTCAGTAAATTTCAGAGCCTCTGCGCATAGTACTAACTCTGGGAATATCTTTCAGCCACATTGAGAAATACTATTAAGATTTTGTCCCTAGAGAACTGGTTGAAGGCATCTAAGAATTGACCACATTTTCCGTTCTATCAGTGAAATAATTTCCATGCGCTTTGCTCATTCTTCTCATCCTGTCTTGAATGACATTCCCTTTTCTTGCCCCTTTTATATACTTGTATCTGAAGGATGGGTTTAAATAAACATAGCTCAGCTCTCTTTCTGAAGGGCTTAAAAAAATGACTCTGACAGTTTTCAGAGAAGTCAAGTATGCTTAGCTCTTTAGGACAATGATTTTCATGTCAAATCCTTTTTAGTCAATGATTCTATTTTTAAAATGCATCTTGAAATGCATTTGGAAGGGACTATATTAGTTAGAGTAAAGCTAAGCTTCTGTAACAAAGAGACTCTAAAATAGAGTGGCTTAGTGAATAGAGATGTTTATTTCTTTCTGTGCTAACAGTTCCAAAGTGAGCATTCTGCTTGTGGAAGGATTTGTTCCACTCTGTCATTTAAGGAGCCAGGAATCCACCATGGTGTCAAATAGGTGCTTTGCCTACCTTAAATTATTTTTCTCACATATTTACCTGCCCTGGTCCCAGCCAAATAAATGCATATGATGGGCTCATGCCCTATCTTATGGTCGCTGGACACAGAGAAGCACTTGTCACGTCCGTCTGTCTTCCATGGAGAGAAATTGGCCTCATGAATGTCTAGTATGGAATCCACATTTCTGACTGCGTTCTTATGTGGGAAGAAAGGAACATTGGATTATGATGAATTCTAGATATCACTGCTCAAGAGGAAAAGTAAAGGGGCGGCTGGGTGGCTCAGTCATTAAGCGTCTGATCATGTCATGATCCCAGGGTCCTGGAATCAAGCACTGCATTGGGCTCCCTGCTCAGTGGGAAGCCTGCTTCTCCCTCTCCCACTCCCCGTTTGTGTTCCCTCTCTCGCTGTGTCTCTCTCTGTCAAGTAAATGAATAAAATCCTTAAAAAAAAAAAAAGGAGGAAAAGTAAAGCAAATTAAGTCAAACAGGTCACTCATAGGTAATTTAGTTTGGGGCAATGTCATTTACCCAGAATCAGTAAATATTTTTGAGGGTTCCGGGGTGGCTTAGTTGGTTGGGCTGTTGCCTTCAGCTCAGGTGATGATCCTGGAGAGTCAGAATGGAGTTCCGAATTACATCCTGCTCAGCAGGGAGTCTGCTTCTCCCTCTGACCTTCCTCCCCTCTCATGCTCTCTCTCTCTCTTTCTCTCAAATAAATAAATAAAATCTTTTTAAAAAAGTAAATATTTTGAATACTGATGGTCCTAATTTTGCGAGAATATTTGGAGATTTTGATAGCGAATACTTAATTAAAATGCCTTTATAATCCTGAACCCTGAGAAATTTGAAAGTATGGAAATCTTAAGGCATCAGGGCAGTGACTTATCATTAGTTGTTAGCTAGTATATTTACACTCTAAGATCTGATCTCAATGGAATTCACCATTTTGTGCCAAAATTTACAGACATACAGACTATACTAAAATCAGTATATTAAGAATGTATTAATAATTGTATCATTTATTACATTTGTAATTTTGGCCCATTTCCATTAAAATCCTTGGAGGAATCAATTACAATTTGTTTCTGTAACACCTTGTTCCCCTAAGGCTATAACCATTAAAAACCTACCTGAGATCCTGAGCAGATGTAGATCAGCATCCTGCATACCAAGAAACCCTAGGGAAATGTGACTGTAGGAAAGAGTCTGATCATAATAGAGTAAAATATTACCAGGAGAGAGATGGGGCGAGAGGGAAAGAGAGAATGTTAATATTAATGTGAATATAAGCCTTCTGAACAAAGGAAGTCTCCTTAAAATCTTTAGAACTACAGAAAATCGTTCTTTATACCTTGTCTCTCATTTCAGCCATGGTCAGTACGGAGAATTTACCATAAGTGACGGAAAATTGAACTGAAATTAACAAAATCAACATGAAATTACCTCATGCCTATCATTTGGTTACCTAATTTTATTTCTAAATGTTCTAAATGAATGTAAGTTCACCTAAATCTTTCCAGATCTTCTTTCTAAGCATCTGTAGTTTCGATACAGTATATTTTCCCTTTACTTAAGACTTCTTTCCTTTGGAACTTAGCTTGTGAAACTGGGCTCTAAGCTCTGCCCACCACCTAAGGCAAAGTCAAAAATATAGTAGGTTTTGGTAAGTTTTTAATTAACAACTACAAAATAAATAGGTCCTCAACAAAATATAGGCAAATCAAATTTAAAAAGTATAAAAACAGTTATATACCATGATCAATTGGGATTTATCCTAGATATGCAAGCTGGTTAAACATCCCAAAATCAATTAATGTAACCCATGATATCATTAAACAAAGGAAGAAAAATCATATAATTATCAATAGATGTAGAAAAAGAATTTAACAAAATCTAACACCAATTCATGATAAAAATTCAGTAAACCAGAGGGGAACTTCCTCTACTTGGTAAAGACTAGCTATAAAAACCTACAGCTAACAGCATACTTAACAGTGAGAAACACAACTTTCCTACTAGATCATGTACAAAACAAGGATGTCCCATCTCACTAATTTTTTCAACATCATACTGAAAATCCTTGTTAATGCAGTAAGGCAAGAAGAAGAAATAGAAGGTATACAGATTGGGAAGGAAGACAAAAGCTGTCTTTGTTTGGAGATGACATGATCATTTTGTAGAAAATCTGAAAGAATTGGCAAAAGGAAAAAAAACAAAAAAACAAAACCCAACTCCTAAAACTCCTAAAACTAATAAGCAATTATAGCAAGGTTACAGGATAAAAGTTAATATAAAAAGGTCAATTTATATAAATAAATAACTAATGAGATACTTCATGTTCATAGATAGGAAGACTCAATATTGTCAAGATGTCAATTTTTCCCAATTTGATCTATAGATTCAATGTAATCCCGATCAAAATACAGCAAGTTGGTTTAATGGATATTGACAAATTGATTCTAGAGTTTATATGGAGAAGCAAAAGACCTAAAATAGCTAACACAGTATTGAACGAGAAGAACAAGGTTGGAGGACTGACACTACTCAATTTCAAAACATACTATAAAGCCACTGTGGTCAAGACAGTGTATTTTGGTGAAATAATATATGAATAGACCAGCAGAGCAGAATAAAGAGCACATAAAGGTAGTCAACTAATCTTTGACAAAGGAGTTAAAGCAATGCAATGGAGCAAAGGTAGCCTCTTCAAATGGTGCTGGAACATCTGGACATTCACATGTGAAAAATTAATCTAGACAGAGACCTTAGACCTTTCACAAAAAATAACTCAAAATGGATAATAGACTTAAATAATAAAAGACACATTGGCAAAAACCTCGATGACCTTGGGTATGGTGCTGCCTTTTTAGATACCATACCAGTTTTTCTCAAGTCTCTTCAAAGGCTACCTTTGTTTCAGGATTCTGGTGTCCTGCTCACCTGAGTGATGATGTAGGTTTTTTGTCTGTATCACTTACTATGTGTGATCAGTCTTGAGTATCACTGCATCAGAAGATCAAAGAATAATGGAGAATCGGGATGGGTCTCAAAGTGGCTATGATCATGAGTTTCAGGGTCCCACAGATCTGGGTTCAAATTCTGAGTCTGTCTCTTATTAGTTGTGTGTCCTCAGGCAAATTACTCTCTAGAACTTAGTAACCTCAATAGTCACCGAGGGATGATAATATCTCTAACGTGGGGTTGTTGTAAGATTAAATGAGATAATGCATTAAAATGTTTGTCGTGATGTCAGATACATAAAGATGAACACTTAACAACAAACATTACTATTATTACTAATAGTAATTTTATTTTTGCCACTATTGTTATCATTATTACTCTCCCACTGGAGTCTGAGTTCCTTGAGGGCAGAGGCTTTTGAATATTTTATTCACTCCTTTCACCTAGAGTGAGAAGAGTTTGACACTGTTGAGCAAGTAGTTTACTATTTGAAGGACACTACTCAGGCCTTGAATGACTCCAATCATCAGTTCCTTCTCATAAAAGTCACCTCAATTGCGCCTGGATTACTTCTGCTGCTTCTCTGAAAAGGAACTGTCTCGTCTTACCCACCTCTATGTCCTGTGGTTAAGCCATCTAGAATTGAAGCCTTGTTTTCAGCATCATGCCATGCTTTCTAAATCACACTTAGCCACAATCACTGCAGACTATTGTTTACAAAATGAAGTCAACTTGTTTCAGCAGTTCCAAGTTTTCTACAGTTTATTTAAGCCCTAAGAATGAAAACACTTTGTTTTCTCTGTATATAAATATATGTTTTCAGTGAAAAGAGAGACAAAGTAATTGTAGTTAATTGTGGCTTCAAAAGTGGAGTCCCATGTTATAAGACAGCATTCTGTTCTCTAGGAAATCTGGAGAAATAGATAACAGTTACTCTGCCATTTGGCTCTTCAAACCAAAAGCTTGCTTTCTGCTCCCCCCCCCAAACATGGAGAAAATTGCACATTTTTTTTTTTTTAATTTCTAAGATCATAGGGTCATGGGATTGGAGGTCATTTTGGATATCACACTTGTCTTATTATTTTTCTGGCTGGGAAAAATGAGACTCAGAGTTTTTGAGTGACTTGCTTAGCCACACCCAACTAGTTCACAGAACTGAGATCAGACACCCCCACCAGTAGGGCAAAGAAGCAAGGATAAGAGTTTGGGAATTAAGAGGATATGAGATTACAGCCCAGGATGGTCCACTCACTAACCTCTTCTTTGAACTTCAGTTTCAAGCTTCCTCATATGCTAGGTGGGAATAATATTAATATGTACCTTCTGCTATTAGAAGAAATGAAATGAGTTGAACTGGAGTTCTTCTGAACTGAGCTCCAAAGACTTATCCCAATAAAGGTCCTGACTCCCATACTCTCTCTAGGCCCCTATTCCCAGTCCTGCCTCCTCTTCTACCCATACCTCTTATAGCTAAATCCTTTTTCTCTGGACCCCACCTCAGCCACTGGTTTCAGCATCAGTAACTTGTGAAGATTGAGTTTGTATAGAAAGTACCTGCACATCTGTCTCTCTTTGTATCATATCAGTGTTTCTTTCACTTTATCATCAAAGACCCTTTAAAGATAAAGGTTCATATGTCTATGTCCTCCTGGTCCCCAGAGACAGCCTCTAGAAGGGGGAAATTTTGTTTTAGTTGAATCTCATATTTTACTTTAAAATATAAATATATATTGTAATCTATTTCTGGAAACAAAATGCTTTACATTACTTACCTGTTAAATAATTTTACAGTCCTCCTCCAATAAATTTTCTTGTAAAATTAACCCTTAGGAAGGTGCCCATCTTGTGGTTTATGGTGTTTCTGGCAGACTGCCAATACCCAAGTTTAAAAGCCAGACATTTGACCAGCCTTACAAATGTCAGCCCTTGCATATAATTACAAGAATCTGTGAAAGTGATCACCAGCAGCTCAGAGGTTCCAAGCTTCTGCAAATTCTGAATCCCTTAGCAAGCCAGAAAGATCTGCTGGCACTGCCGTAGGGAAAGGTTAGCATCCTAAATTACTGCCTCTCATTTTTTTTTTCAACTTTGCAAATATTTTATCTCCTCATCCTTAGTGAAAAAGAAAAAAGAAGCATGCAGAGTTGCTGCTTTCCCATGTCATATATAGAAGGAAATGAGGACTCATCAGCTTTTTTCATCCTTCATAAAACAATGATAATATGCCTCCTTGCTGGATAAAACAGGGATATGCATCAGGGGATCTGGGAAATGTAAAAACTTCGATTCGAAATGCCTTTTTTTAGATCTCCGCACATGTTGAAGGCAGTATTGGGACCTCAGTGGTGTGTGCGTGTGCGTGTGTGTGTGTGTGTGTGTGTGTGTGTGTGTGTGTGGCATCCTAGTTTAGCTTTTCTCCCAATAGACCTCATCCCACACTACCAGACATGGCAGTTTGTCCAGACATGGACATGAGCAGTAGAAAATACAGTGAGTGGGAGGAGATGGTGAGGGAGAAGAGCAATAAGAAAATAAGCTGATGCAAGTGGGCGGGCAAGCTCATGGCAGGGAAGCCATTCCCAGGCAGGAAGAGATTGGTTCAAGGATGAGCTGGGACATGCAGACCAATCTGTGCCTAGAAACATCCTTTGTGTTGCTCCTCTTTCCACTTAGTGTTGTTTGCTCCCATCTCTTTCACTACCAGCTCCTTCCACTTTACTCTTACTGTCTCATTTGAGCCAATGCCCATCTTAGATGGAGCCACAGTGTCAGAGCTGCTTAAAGCAACAGCAACCCAGCTCTCGTCCAGCTCCAGGGCTATCTCAGAGCTCTTCTCAGAATTCAGATAACTCAGTATCAAACAGATAATCTGATTAAAAAAGGGGAGAAGATCTGAATAGACATTTTTCTAAAGAAGACATATAGGTGGCCACAGGTATATGAAAATATGTTCAGCATCACTAATTATCAGGGAAATGCAAATCAAAACCACAATGGGATATCACCTCCCCTCCCCCCACTTGGTATATCACAATGGGATATAACCTCTAGGTTGTTGTAAAAAGGACAAGTAATAACATGTGTTGGTGAGATGTGTAGAAAAGAGAACCCTTGTGCACTGTCAGTGAGAATGTAAATTGGCGCACCACTATAGAAAACAGTATGGAGTTTTCTCAAAAAATTAAAATAGAACTATCTTATAATTCAGCAATTCCATTTCTGGGTATATATCCAAAGGAAATGAAATCAGTGTTTCAAAGAGGTACATACACTCCCACAGTCATTGGATCATTATTTATCTGAGCGAAGATATGGAAACAACCTAAATGTCCACTGATGGATGAATGGAGAAAGAAAATTTGAGATACATATATAATGGGATGGGATAAAATTAATGGGGTATTATTGAGCTATAAAAAAAGAAGGAAGGGGCGCCTGGGTGGCTCAGTCGTTAAGTGTCTGCCTTTGGCTCGGGTCATGATCCCAGGGTCCTGGGATCGAGCCCCACATCGGGCTCCCCACTCCGCGGGAAGCCTGCTTCTCCTGCTACCATTCCCTCTGCTTGTGTTCCCTCTCTCGCTGTGTTTCTCTCTGTCAAATAAATAAAATCTAAAAAAAAAAAAGGAAAATCGTTCTATTTACAAAAACATGGTTCAACTTTGAGGACATTATGCTAAGTGAGATAAGTCAGACAGAGAAAGACAAATGCTGTATGATCTCACTTACATGTGGAAACTAAAAACAAACAAAAAAACTCATAGAAACAGAAGACAGATTGGTTTTTGCCAAGGGAGGGGCAGGGGAATAGGAGAAATGGGTAAACATGGTCAAGGGTACAGATTCCAGATGTACTATGAATAAGTTCAGGAGATATAATAAACAGCATGATGGCTATAGTTAACAAAACTCTACTGTATATTTGAAAGTTGCTAAAAAGTAGATTTTCAAAGTTCTCACAACACACACACACACACACACACACACAATTGTAACTTTGTAAGATGATGGACATGTTAACTAACCTTACTGTGGTAATCATTTTGCAATATATACATATATAAAATTATTGTACATCTTAAACTTACACAATGTTATATGTCCATTGTGCCTCTTAAACGTATACAGTGTTATAGGTCAATTACTTCTCATTAAAGCTAGAAAAAAATCCCAAGGATTTTCATTAGTAAGAGGCCATGACCTCAATGTTCTTTTAATTCTCAACCCTAGAATCCCTTGTGTTTCTATTCTGCTGCCCTGTCCTCTACCCCTTCTCCTTGAAATACCGTATTACAGGATTGGAACTCATGAGCAATGTAAAGTTACAGAATTTCCATTCCTGTTGCTTGGAAGGTTAGAAGGCAGGAGAATCCCCCGAAGTAGAGATGTATTTCTGGGAACTCAATCCAGAATTCTGAGCACAGTTTCACAGGATAAAGACAAAGCTATCAACATGATCTTGGACCCCTTCCCTGCCCTCATCTTGTGCCTGGCTTCTTCTCACTTTCTGCACCCAGCCCCACAGTTTCCCTTTCCGACCTTCCTACCAGGCCTCTGTTCTGCTATTTGTGCCCTCGGCCTGGAGAGCCCTTACCTCCTCCCCTTCAGTTAGTTAACCACCACAAGCATGGTCTCTGGAGGGATGCTCCCTCTGACCTCCCTGATCAGATCAAACCTTCTTATTACCAGTTCTCAAGGCACTATGTGGCTCTCCTTCACAGCCTTCATTATAACTGCAGCTCACGTTTAGTGGGGTTATTATTTTACCAGTGGTAGTGTCTGCTTTTGTACAACCCTGTTTTCCCAGTCCCCAACACCATGTCTGATGCAGGTTAGAGTCAGTAAATTCTTGTTAAATGAATGCATGAATTTTCCTGCAATGCTATATTTTCTACCTTCATTATAAACGAAATAAGTTTTGGGCAAGTCCAGACAAGAGAAATACAATGTACAGTATTTTCTCATTGAAATTTGAATCATAAGTTACAGATAATCGAATGGGAAATAGCACTTTGGGAACATGGACAACATGTAGTTATAGTTCTTATATTTTATTCTAGGGATTTTTTTCCCCTTCTTTTTTTATAGTACGTGCAGTCAAATAAGTATATTTTCTTATTATAAAAAACAAGGCTTTTTGATATTTTTATTTATCCCCCTTGCAGTCACCATAGCTAATGTTTCTGCAAATGGTCATCTTGCCTCTTGGAGGACCGTCCCTAAGACTGCTGGATGGATCAGAACAGATAATCAAACTGCCTAGTGGCATTTATACTTTAGGACTTATCTATGAAATTCAATCATGAGATGCACTCATTACTTTTTAATCCCCACTCCCACTAGTATCTAAACTCTGAGTTATCCGAGGATTGGGACCACGGTGCCATCCCTGTCTCCTTACTGTCTAATAATGGAACATGCCAAATAAATATCCACAGCATTGAAATTAATCACATACGTTCCCCACTTTGCCTTGGCTAGTAATTGATTGGAGGGCCATGACCACCGCCCAGTCTCGAGAGGATAACTTTAAACAGGCATCTAATTAATTGTTATCTATTTCTTTCACAAATAATCCCTGTCGTTTTTATTTCTTTCGACCCAATAATTGCAAGGTAATACTTTTCTATTATTACTTATTATATATAGGTATATATAATATTTATAGGTATATAATGTTATATATTCTATGTACAAATATATGTAATATAATAGGTATATTTTATATGTGTATATATATATAATAGAAAATATATTATTTGTTATGTCCATGTGTTTTGTGTATGAATATAAGAGAATGTGATGTGCGTGTTGTTTATATCTCAAATGCTAGGAAAGTTTTAAAATATTAAGATTTTTTTAAATCTTCTTTTATTGAATAATTGTGTTTTTTCATCTATTCTTTATAAAATAATGACAATGAGTTTTTCCACACTAAAAGAAGATCTATTTCACCTACTTCTACCTCCATAAATAGAGCAAATCATTTAACGTGACAATAAATAAACAGCGCCGTCCTTCAGGAGTTGGAGCTCAGGTATTTCTGAGGTGCAGTGAGATTTCTTAGAATTATAAATATCAATGTCAGTTTGTCAATGATTTTCTCCAAGTGCACAATGTTATTGCATCCGTGTCATTCACCATCTGAAAGCAAATCTGATTAGGAGACATACCAGACTTGGCAGCTAAAGACATTTCCTTGTTTACTAATCCATTCCTTTGGGATTTTGTTAAATTACAAAAGGTCATCTCTTCTATGAGGGAACAAGTAACAAAAGTTATTTTGTCATAGCTATCAATGTGAAATTGTTTATTGTGTTTTGGAAACAGAAGAAAAAAAAAAAAAGATGGCTTACCTAAACGCGTTCCATTCGCCCACAATTAGCATGTTCTAAACATCTCAGAGGGCGTCAGAGATATACTTCCCTTTGGGCATTTTCAGTGCGGAAGCCTGGAAAAACTCTTTCACACCTTTCATTTGTGCCGTTAAGACTTAAATCAGAAGTACAAAGCATTTTAAATCAACGGAATGAAAAGCAAACCTCAGAGTGGCTTTGCCTCCCATGGTGCTCGCCAAGAAGGCCAGGAACACGCATCAGCAAATCTCCTGAAGGGCGGTAAATAAAAAAAAATAAATTAAATTAAAAAAAAAAAGGGAGAAGAACCTTTGACCTCTTCCTCATCTTTAAAAGACACTTGAGAATGGGTTCCTTCCCTCCCAGGCTGAATCCAGTGCGTTCTGGGGCTGTCAGCCCTGCAGAAAGGCCCTCATTTGCCAAGCAGGCTGAGAGAAGACTGGCTGTGATTGGCAATCCATTTCTCCATTTCCACTGTACAACCATCCCTGGCAAATTAATCACAATCAAATGTTAGCTGCAGCGAGGGGCACCCTATGCGGCAGGGAAGAAAAATGAGGCCTCACGCTGGTCTGACAGCCGAATCTTTCAACTCACCCCATTAGACTGAACAAGGGGACACTGCGGTTCGCCTGTCACTACCACCACCCATAAACAAACCGTTCGCTCTGCATCTCGGAGCTTGGCTAATGTGATGGGGGCTTCCTTGGGGCCCACGGGAGACGGGGTCAATCAGTGCTGCAGAGAAAGGAGCAGGGCTCCGTCCTGCTGGGGGATGGAGAGGGTGTGGGGGGAGGGGAGGGGTTGCGGGGGAGGTGGCCCCGGGCAGTGGCATGTACGATTGGTGAGGACAGCCTGGCCCGGTGGAACCCTGAATAGGGATGCTGTTCTGACCCTTTGGAAGTTGGCAGAGGCCTACAGGAGGCTCCAAATGAGAGTTGTTTCTCTGTGCTCCCTGCTTAGCTATTGTCTGTCTACCATGAGCTCCAGGTGGCGACTTATCACCCTTTCCACTCCCTGATTCGAATTCACTTATTGGGCCACTTTCTCTAGTCCTATAAACAAGAAACTGAAAATACCTTTAAAAATAGCCTTCTCAGGGGCGCCTGGGTGGCTCAGTGGGTTAAAGCCTCTGCCTTCGGCTCAGATCGCAATCTCAGGGTCCTGGATCGCTCTCTGCTCAGCAAGAAGCCTGCTTCCCCCCTCTCTCTGCCTGCCTCTCTGCCTACTTGTGATCTTTCTCTCTCTCTCTCTGTGTCAAATAAATAAATAAATCTTTAAAAAAAATTAGACTTCACAAATACGCCCAGTCCCTGTAATAAAGTTCGTTAAGTTTTACCCATAGGAAACGTTCTCAGGCCCTTACTCAGGGCCTGATCACTCTCATTTTAGACGTAATTCTAACAAATGTTCCTCAGCCCATAGGAAATCACCAGATGGCAGGAAAATCCTAAGAGGTAGATGCTGACAGTAAGAGGATACCAACAAAAATAAAATAAAATAAAAAAAATAAGCCAAGTTTGCTTCCCTGCCCAGCCAGTATAGCAAGAGAGAAAATCATATTTGGAGACACGAGCTCTCTGTAAAAGGCAGCCAAGCTCTGTGTCGGGATGCTTGTGATGTTAAGTAGCCCTCAAAGTAAGAGTCTCTATTCTCTTAGGTCTCCACTGAAATGCTCAAGAGGTGGTATGTAGCTGAATCAAATCAAACAAGAATCCGAATGTCGTCTCTTTTCTAATCAAGTTTACCCCTGCTTCTTCTAACTGTGGGCAGTGGTATTCACAGCTGTGCCGTAGGCTTTCACAAAAATTGGGGCCGGGGTCTTATGGGTAGGTAGTGGAATGTTTTAATTCCACTAGGAAAAAAATGGTCATGATCGTGTAGCATTGCCTTTAAATTTCCCACTCCACCTCTCTCAGACGGAGTATAAATATAGTGAAAATGTTGCATTTATAACTTATCTCTGGTACTAACTCAGAAAGACACTTTTTCCCCTATTTATTAGGATTCTACTTATTAACTCAAGTTCATTTAAAAAATGGAGGCTATCTGAGGTCCAAATTATAGCAGAGCATTTCCCAGCACTAGACCGAGGGTATCAGTGTCTTGTGCAAAGTCATATAGAACCAGACACAAACACAGTATCTAGGACATATGCTTTAGTTTTTCCTCAGAGGTACATAATTTGACATTCTCCTGATGATTAGTGTTTTGTTTTGTTTTGTTTTGCAGGGGGAAAAAAAGTATATATCTGAAAGTATATACACGAGTGGCTATTTTCTTCTCACTCTCTCTCTTAACGAGAAAGACATAATAATTTCCTAAACCTAATCCCAGCAGCCTAAGATTCCAGTGCTCACTGAGTCATGGAATCATTATTTTAATCTCTTCCCCTCTCTCCTTCCCCTTTCTCACCTCTTGTCCCAATAAAATTTTACCAGGAAGTGCAACTAATTTAGCCATTCCTAAAATTCAGTTATTTCAGTTTATTCCTAAAAATACAAAAAATACTTTTATGAAAATCATGGTAGATTTTTCAATTTAGATTAGAATGGTTATGCACTCACTGAATTGAGGTGCACCTTTAAGTCAATAATAATATTGGTTCCTATTTCTTGGATACTTGTAATTGTGCCTGATGTATTACGTGCTATTTTGAACCCTCACAACAATCTTTTTTTTTTTTTTTTTAAGATTTTATTTATTTGACAGTGAGAAACACAGCGAGAGAGGGAACACAAGCAGAGGGAATGGTAGCAGGAGAAGCAGGCTTCCCGCGAAGCAGGGAGCCTGATGCGGGGCTCGATCCCAGGACCCTGGGATCATGACCTGAGCCAAAGGCAGACGCTTAACAACTGAGCCACCCAGGTGCCCCATCCTCTCACAACAATCTTAGTAGGTCAGTGCGATTGTCCCCAAAGTACAGCTAAGGGAGGTTAGCTAACTAACTAAGGAAAGGGCAGAGGTGGGGATAAAAACTCAGCCTGATTCTTCAGAGGTGCCTCTGAAAGCAGTCCTTACTTCTCCATGTTAAAGAACAGTACTCAGGGAAACATTCTTCTGTTCTAAAAAGGTTCATGTTGTCTGATGCAGTATATATCATTGTGATCCCAGTACACATTCATCAGTTCTCAAGTCTACATCAAGCATTTGGTCTGAAGAATTCACATTCTCTTTTTTTGGGTGTATCCCAGCCTCTCTGGCTTTTTCATCATTGAGGGGCTTGAAGACAAAAGAATGGGAAATCCATATGCGCCTGTGATGGTTGTGCTGAAATCTGGATATTAGACTGAAGCCATTGACTGTTTGAACACTGACCCATGGTGTCTGCACAATCCCAGCTTTATGTACCACACCATTACTCCGCTTTGAAAATGAATTGGGGGGGGGGGGTACCTACGTGGCTCTGTCGGTTAAGTGTGTGCTTTCTGCTTGGGTTATGATCTCAGGGCCCTGGTATTGAACCCCACGTTGGGTTCCTTGTTTAGTGGAGAATCTGCTTGCTTTTTCCTCTCCCACTGCCTCTCCCCCTGCTTGTGCTTGCTCTCTCTCTCTCTCTCAAATAAATAAATAAAATCTTTTTAAAAAAAAGTGAATTGTGGGTTTCTGGAGAAAGCTGAACAGTTGGGAAGGTGTGTCCCTAGCCAGTCGCCAGTAGAGGTTGGGAGCTTTAGATGATATTTTCAACTGACACACGGTTATGACCAAAGTTTTTAAATTATTTTTGTGTGCCTTAATTAATCATTTTTGTTCAGCTGTGTCTTTAATAAGAACACAGTGTTATTAGGTTAATAGTTTTCAAAGCATTCAAAGTTGTGGGTCGTAAGCATCCTGCCTTAATATTGCCCTCTCCATCTACCCTCTCCCTAACAAATGCTGTCTCTTCCTCCTCCAACTCACATGTGTGCATGCATGTGCACACACACATTCGTTACGCAACTGTTAGTCACAGGGCTGCCGTGTTTTTCTAGATGTTTTAAGTTAGGAAAATTGACGGGTTGTTATGAAGATCTTCTCTTTCTTTTTAAGTCTTATTTATCCATCAGATATGATTTTGTGAATTCATATACATATTAGGCATATTTACATATATATATGAGCACAGTTATATATATACACACATATATCTATACATGTGTATTTATCACAAATATTCTTTTTTTTTGTTAACATATAATGTATTATTTGTTTCAGAGGTAGAGGTTTGTGATTCATCAGTCTTACACAATTCACAGCACTCAGCATAGCACATACCCTCCCCAGTGTCCATCGCCCAGCCACCCCACCTCTCCCAACCCCCTCCCCTCCAGCAACCCTCAGTTTGTTTCCTGAGATTAAGAGTCTCTTATGGTTTGTCTCCCTCTCTGGTTTCATCTTGTTTCATTTTTCCCTCCCTTCCCCTATGATCCTCTGTCTTATTTCTCAAATTCCTCATATCAGTGAGATCATATGATAATTGTCTTTCTCTGATTGACTTATTTCATTTAGCATAATACCCTCTAGTTCCATCCACATCATTGCAAATGGCAAGATTTTGGGGGTTGTTTGTTTGTTTGTTTGTTTGTTTGATGGCTGCATAGTATACCATTGTGTATTTATACCACATTTTTATCCATTCATCTGTTGATGGACAATCTAGGCTCTTTCCATAGTTAGGCTATTGTAGACATTGCCCCTGCAGATCACTACATTTGCATCTTTAAGCTAAATACCCAGTAGTGCTATTGCTGGGTCGTAGGGTAGCTCTATTTTCAACTTTTTGCAGAATCTCCATACTGTTTTCCAGAGTGGCTGCACCAGCTTGCATTCCCACTAACAGTGTAGGAGGGTTCCCCTTTCTCTGCATCCTCGCCAACATCCATGGTTTCCTGACTTGTTAATTTTAGCCATTCTGACTGGTGTGAGATGGTATCTCACTGTGGTTTTGATTTGTATCTCCCTGATGCCAAGTAATGTTGAGCACTTTTTCATGTATCACAAATATTCTTTTTTTTTTTTATCACAAATATTCTTAACAATTCCTTTTGCAATTCCATGAGAAGCAGCCTAACATTCGAGGCCAAGTTCCTTCTAAGAAATGCTTTGAACTGTACAAGTGACCTGTCATGGAGAGGAACTGAGGAGTAACAGTGATGGTGGATAGTTATTGGCACTTACCTTGTACATTCTGCCTGCTAGTCTGTCAGTTGATTTATGTATAGTAATCCATTTAATGTCCAAAACAATATGTAGCATAATCTCTGTTATTCTCTTTGATGAGGAAACTCAGAACAGCTCAGAACTGAGCTCAAGCTCATACAGAAACTACCAGTGTCAAATGGTGACTGGACCCAGGCATCCCAACTTCAGATTGCATTTGCTTAGCCAACAGCAAGAATGATGATGTTTAGAGGCTTTCCTCTTATGCATTTTCTGAAACCCTGGGCTTCTTGGCAGTAGAGAAGTATTTTACCATTGAACAGTGGACGCATTTAATAGAACCACTCCTTCCAAACTAGCAAGGTCAGCCATGATGTAGATAATGACTGTACATATTGGTCCTATTTCTTTGTCATCGATTTAATGGAGATTCCAGTTGGTGGCAGCTTGTCCACTGATTTTGCAGACTGATTAATGAGTTGTCACTATTTTATTAGGTATAGGCAATCAGGGGTAGGAATAAAAGTATCTCTAACATCTGAGCGATTGAGAACATTCAACAAGTGATAAATGACACCATCAGGGCCCTTCAGATGTGTGATTTATGTACATACCCTTGGGTGACTGCACTTACCATAAAATGTACAAAGCAATCCTTATACAAGATACTGATGACTTTATATTTAAGAATTCTGCTTGTGAAATATCATATGGCTTTGAGCAAATAACTGTCAGGCCTGTCAAAATCTTTTCATAGAGGCAGGCTATGAAATTATAATTGTGGAATTTGATGCATATTTTGAGAAGAATTAATTAAGCTTTTACTGCAGATTTGCTCTCATTATCAGTTTTTCACTCCACTGTAACCTCCCTGCTCAGTTTTCCTACATGGGTTACAACCTTCTAGAAGCTGACGGTTCTCTCATTTCAGCTCACTTTTTTTAAGACAAGAATTGATTGACATTTTCACCAAACTGGCTCCTTTCATAAATCCGTAAACTAAAAATGAGCTTTCTGCTTTGTGAAATCTCTCTTTTATGAGCTTAATAGAGACCTAGACAAGCCTGAGGGATAGTTCTATTGACCTCATCAGGTTGCTTGTAGCAGGGTATCTCTACAAAAATGTGTTTTTAACCATCCCTTTTTGGGGAACTATGTGTATGAAGTAATAATGGTGTTGTCTGACAGTAATTGATGGGACATCTAGAATCCTAGAAGCAGATATTGGGAATCACATGAGTCTTTGGGCATCTGAAACAGAAAGGAATCTTCTAGAACTCTATGATCCAACTCTCCTTACATTACCCGTGTTCCAGCTCTTCCTAAAATGTGTCTCCTGTTTCTGTACTTCTGGGTCTTTGCTTACATGTTTCCTGCCCTGGGGAGTACCTTTCTCTAGACATTATCTCTTCCGTGAGAGCACTTTGGGATATCTTTTCTGCTGACCATCACTTCCAGGAATGTATCTTTCTTTTGTATTACCATTGTGGCTTGCTGTTTGAGGACACAAGTTTGACTGCTCTCATTGAATTCCATCACAATCAGTTATTTGTGGTTACGAATCACATCCTGCAACCGAGAACAAACTCGCTGAGGGCAAGGTTTTGTATGATCTTTGCATCAGTAGGTAAATTCAAGTTGACCTGAACTGAGTCTTTAGGCAAGGCTACAGATTCTTACTGCCAGGTTTAGTTAATTTGCATGAAGCCTACGTGCTTCATTTTGCAAACAGCCCCAGAAGGTCTGATATTGGTCTCTTCTTTCCACATGTTCCCTAGTTCAGTGGTTTTTCAACCTTGGCTGCCTTTTAGAATCATCCAGAAAACTTTAAAAAATGCCATTGCCTCCATCCTGTCCCTAGAAATTCTGATGTAATTGATCTTGGATGCAACCTGGGCATCAGGATTTGTTCAGTGTCTTGGGGGATTTTAATGTATATTCAGGGCAGAGATCTACTGGGCTGGTAGAAGTGAAGTTTGCTTTCCTACCATAGACTTTATAGTTTTATCTTTAGCTCTCAGTTTTTATACTATGCAACTGACATCATACCACTTCATTTTGTCTTGGTCTTGGCAGATAAGCTAACATCTGCAAATACTGAAACCGTGGAAGGAGAATGGAATTCATTATTTCTTTTCTTAAAAAAAAAATCTGACTTTAGACATCCTTTAGGTTGGATGTAAGGATTAATTAAAATAATTATGGTTGTCCTATAGTTACTGTATGTAGTCTGAAATTCTAGTGCTCAAATTAATTTTTCCGTTACTTTTGATTTTTTTTTGTTACTTTTGATTTTATTAGATGATTTAGAATTTGACAAGGATTTCTGGCCTGACTATTCTGCATCTAAGATATTTCTATTTTGAGAAATTCAAACTATGCAATGATAGATATGAAAAGTCCATAAAACCTTTTGCTGTCCTATTGATTTTGGCCATTCTAACTGGTGTAAGGTGGTATCTCATTGTGGTTTTGATTTGAATCTCATTGATGGCTAATGGTGATGAACAGTTTTTCATGTGTCTGTTAGCCATTTCTATGTCTTCACCTTACACCATTTAGAATGGCCAAAATCAACAAGACAGTAAACAACAAATGTTGGAGAGGATGTGGAGAAAGGGGAACCCTCTTCCACTGTTGGTGGGAATGTAAGTTGGTAAGGCCACTTTAGAAAACAGTGTGGAGATTCCTCAAGAAATTAAAAATAGAGCTACCCTATGACCCTGCAATTGCACTACTGGGTATTTACCCCAAAGAAGCAGATGTAGTACAAAGAAGAGCCACAAGTACCCCAATGTTCATAGCAGCAATGGCCACAATCGCCAAACTGTGGAAAGAGCCAACATACCCTTCAACAGATGAATGTATAAAGAAGATATGGTTTATATATACAATGGAATATTATGCCTCCATCAGAAAGGATGAATACCCAACTTTTGTATCAACATGGATGGGACTGGAGGAGATTATACTGAGTGAAATAAGTCAAGTGGAGAGAGTCATTTATCATATGGTCTCACTTATGTGTGGAGCATAAGGAAAAACATGGAGGACATTTTGAGAAGGAAAGGAAGGGTGAATTGGAGAAAATCAGAGGGGGAGATGAACCATGAGAGACTATAGACTCTAAACAACAAACTGAGGGTTTTGGAGGGGAGAGGGTGGGGGGTTGGGTGAGCCTGGTGGTGGGTATTGAGGAAGGCACGTATTACATGGAGCACTGGGTGTGGTACATGAAAAATGAATCTTGTAACACTGAAAAAATAAAAGTATTTGGAAAAAAAAAAAAACATTTTGCTGTCCAACTCAACATACCAAATTGACCATCATTTCCATATACCTACTTATAGTGTAATCTTGCAATGTTACAAATTTGTTTCATGTAATTGGGTCCCAAGAATATGGATTAACTAAAATATTTCAGATTGAAATGTAAAGCAACTGGTTTTGCCTATTTGGCAATCAGCAGTCCCATTCACTTCTTTGAAACGAAGTTTTATCTGAGTATTACTCTGATAACTCTGATGACCACAGCCAGAATATGATTCAACTATTTTAATACTAATAGAAAATTTGTTGACAAAGTCCTATGTCTTTGTTGTAGGAATCTCTTATTTGGTCACTTGTGTCTTATGGCTAATGCTTTGCATTATTTGGCACTTTAAGACATGCTTTAGTTGAGGGGTGCCTGGGTAGCTCAGTGGGTTAAAGGCTCTGCCTTTGGCTCTGGTCATGATCTCAGGGTCCTGGGATCCAGCCCCACATTGGGCTCTCTGCTCAGCAGAGAGCCTGCTTCCTCCTCTCTCTCCGGCTGCCTCTCTGCCTACTCGTCATCTCCCTCTCTCTGTGAAATAAGTAAATAAAATCTTTAAAATAAAAAAAAAGACATGCTTTAGCTGAAGTTTAAATAAGTTTCAGGTCCTAGGACGTGTCTGGTGTCCTGTGACAATTCAGGCCTTTGAAGTTGCTTAGACCAGGATTCACATCCTATCTCTTGCTCTAATTATTCGATCTCTATAAGTTGTGGTTTCTCCTACTCTGTAAAATGGAGATAATAGAATCTAATCTAGTAAACCTGCTCTGCATTAAATGAAAAAATATAACTAAGTGCTTAATGCCACATCTGACTCACAAAGATCCTTCCATAATAAATGGCAGACATTGTTTAGTTCTATTTTCTAAACCCTCAATTCTCAAGTTACATTTTTCCAGTTATTTCCACCAATAAAAGGAAATTTGGGCTATAAAAGCTGAAACCTGCCACAAAGGGCTTGGTTTCAACCATTCTGAGCATTTCCAAAGACAATTTGGATAATAGAGAATCCATGTGTTTTCAGAAACCATTTCCTTGCAAACCAAGGATGTCCACAGCATTCAAACAAGTTGTACAGAAGCTAACTCATAAAAAGGAAATGTATTCTGCCTGCTTTTTTCATAGAAGGTCCTGAGTAATAATAATTACAACAGAGCCTCATTTTCATGGTCAAACTTGGGAAGATGTTTGGATTTCCCAAGGTAGGTAACTTTGTTTTCATGGAGCTATTGTAATATAAACCAAAAAATCATCATCAGTGATAAAAACATGGGTTTAGAATTAAAATGTACCCAGTGAACACCATATTCTTATAAACTTGTTTAACACTGAATCAGATAATAATAGTAAGATTATAAACATTTTAAGAGTCTTCTGATAAAAATGATGAACTGTTAAAAAAAAAGATTGTACCATTTATTGAATAGGTGTCCACTGCCTGCTATTACAAGACTGATATTAATGATATTCATTTAGTTCTTTCAGAGTTCCACAAATATCTCCTGAGTCTCTGCCTCCTTGTGTACAAGGAGCTTGGCAGATATAAGCCAGGCTGAAGGAGGTTAGCTTTGGTCCAGTGCAGAGAAATGCTCCATCACCTGCTCCTGGCCTTTCACTTTCAGCCCCTCTGTGATGCATGCTGGGTAAACATTGAGGAGTCCTAGATCCTTTGGCAGAGGTCCAAGGTCTGCCTGCCATCATCTAGAAGGGCAAGTGGAACTTTCATTTGTGAACCAAATACAGATATTCCAGGAGGTTCTCGGAGCTGCCCAGAGCCTACTTGATCAGAAACATTGAGGATAAAATAGTATCAGAAGACAATTTATAGGTCTGATGAGGTCAAGGAATAAACATTTCTTGAGAGTACAATATCTCAAAACAATTGCTAAAATTTAGAGCTGAGAAACTAGCCTTTTTTTCCAGTGATGAAAATTTGTAGAGAGAGAATAAAATCTCTTATCTGTAATTTCTTTTTCATTACGGTCTATACATTAGCACTACTGTCTGTCCAAGTCATTTTCATCCACTGTGCATTCCCCCTCCCCACTCATCCTATTAGAGTGTGGAGTTATTATTGATGCTCATTTGCAAGGAGGACGTAATTATCCAAGGTGAAGACATTTAGAGCAGGAGGAGGAGGCTAGAAGCTCTGTGCTGCATATTCAACATCTGAAGCAGCTTCTTAACACCTGTTATATTAATGTCAGGCTTTCCCCCCACTATCCTTTTATAGAAGTTTCCTTGATCTTGCAATGAAGCTAAATGCTCTCCATTCTGATCATTATTTAATAATTATCCAAGACACTTTTCAGTTTGATTCTCTAACTGGCAAGGATTACAGCTGCCTGCCAAGTTTTAAACAACTGTGTAAGAAGCTGGGCAAGGTGAATGGGAAGTGGAGTATAAGGTGAGAGAAGTTCTATCTCATCTAGTGACTTCTTAATCATTTTCTGTATAGTTTACCTTTCCTGGAAGCTTCTAGACAACGAGACTTTTAAGTTATTATTAGGATACAAAGATGATCCATATGGTGGATATTTTTGTTTTGGTTTTTCAACATTTCTTCTTATTTCTTCAAATAAGACATAGAAGTACCATTTTTTTCTTTTTCTTTTCTTCTTTATTTTCTTTCCTTTTTTTAAATTTCTTGAGGCCACACCTCTACCCTCAGTCCAAAGAGTTCTCATTGGTTTACATCTCTAACCACATAAGTATAGTTTATAACCTAGGATAGGACATACTGACTGATCTAGGAAGGGGAGACGGCAGAATTCTAGAAAATAGATTGATTTTACTCTTCTGGCTATAGAGGTTGATTTGGGCATGGGCACATGATCACTGATTCCAGTAGAGTGGTACATCTTTGGGAGGTAACAGAAAGAGTCACCACTATAATTTCTGCTGAAATTGAACCTGTGAGAATGTAGACTTATAGTTGCTTGCAGTCATTATACTACTATTTGAACTCAAGAGTGATGCCAGCATAGATGAAAGAAAATCCTAGAGATGAAAAAGGCCTACTTTCAGGTGATATCATAAGGATCCCTGGGCTGAGCCATTCCCAAAGTGAGGCAACTCTCGAACTTTCTAGTTATGTAAGTCAATAGAAAACCTTTCAAGTTTGAGTTGGTTTATTTATCACTTGCAACCTAAATAGTCCCAAATGGCGCAAAATTATCATCCGAAGAAACTTTATATGTCTATTATATTATTTTTCTAGTTGTAAAGATGGCTTCCCACAGTGTTCAAATAAAAACAGAACAAAAATATTTTGGCAAATGTCTCATATTCAATTTATTTTTTCCATTATGAAGATCCATTATGTCCATTAGGGAAGCATTTGTTGTCATAATTTATTTGTTTTACTTTTTCATTATTAAAAACCTACTCTATGCTTCATAATTCCAAAATTAAAGGCTCCAGCTTCCAAGGTATTTGTGTACCTTCTAAAACAAGTTCAAAATTGTTGAGAGCAGCTCACCAGAAACAACATCCCCCTATTCCCTGGCCTCCTTTATTTAATGTTATAGAGCAGTCTCAGTGCATCAAACAGTTCCCCTCACTGAGTAGGGAGTTCATAAATGTGCTTAATGTATATTGGAAACAATGCGAGTTCAGATGTTCCAAAAACATTTAATGAATTATGTTGATATAACTATAATAAATCATGACAAGGAAGTCTATCTCATATTAAAGCAGAAAAATTAAGTACATGTGGATTAAAAACCTACATTTAAAAATATTAGAATAAATTTTAGGGTAATACTTGTATAATTATGTGAATAGGAAAACTTTGGATGGATATTAGAATTGACCAATTCTATTATCCATCTAGATGGACTAATTATCCATCTAGATTGACTAACCACTAATTGACTAATATGGCAAATGGGAGAAAAATAAAGTACTTGACAGTTAGGGGGTTAACAGTCTAGTATGCAAAAAATTCTTAGAAAAAATATAACCAGTTCTATAGAAAAATGGACAAAGGACATAAACAGAAAAGTGATAATAAAGGAAATACAAATGACCAGTAGACACATGGAAAGATCTAGTTATCAGGAAAACAAAAATAAAAATAAAGTGTATTTTATTTTCCATACACTTGATTGGCCAAAAAAAATAAAATAAAAAGAAAGAAAAACAGAAACAAAAACAAAAATGCTAGCAAAGATATGGAGAAAATCGCAATACCATATCATGCAGGTGGGAATAGGAATTTTGACTGCCTTTTTTGGGAACATAATTAAACACTAGCTTCTAAAATTTAAAATTTGCATATCCCTTTAAATCAGTTATCCCACTTCGGGGAATCTTTCTTATAGAAATAGAAATTTAAAAAAAAGAAATAGAAATGTCAATATTTAAGAATATGTGTATAAGGATTGTTACTGCAACTTTGTTAGTAGTGGTTAAAGTCTGAATGGGTAGTAAAATGATTGCATAAATTATGAAGCATACATAATAGGTTTTTTTATGAAAAAATAAAACAATGAGTCATATGTATGCATATTGATATGGAAGAATGTTCATGATATATTTTCAAATTAAAAGCAAAGAAACACAAAAGCATAGAGGATATTGTGAAATTTACATAGAAAACTATAATCATCAGTTTTATAGAGGGCAAAATTGCGTAATAGTAAATATTTTCCCCCTTATTGATTTTAGAATTATTTGATTTTCAACTTTGAAAAAGCCAAGTTCTGTGAGAATTTTAAGAAAGTTTTCCTGAGATGCATGCATTTCCTCTTTCTTAAATTGAACATGGAGGTCTCATTAGAGTTCATAAATAAACAGAAAACGAACATTTCCCTTTCTGTGTTTGTTACTTATTCTTTATTTCTATAAATCAAAGAAGCAAAACAAAGCAATACCTGTTTTATCAATCTTAACCACTTGGGGCATTTTCTTTTTACCCTTTTGGTTTCTCTTTAAAGATGTTCAGGGTCTTGATAGTACAAGATATATGACTCTTCTAGAGGAGAGAGAGAGGAATAGAGAGAGGAGGCAAACTGTTTCTTGACTTGATTAATTCTCTAGTTCCTGGTTTGGCCACTCTGAAGTGTTTGATGTTAACTCCCCCTGTGGCCACAGCACATGTTCACCACTTGCCAAGACTGACTTAACTCTGCAGTTTATGGGTCATGTGTTCCTGGGAACATCATTTTAATGTTTCTGAGCCCCATTTGCCTCGAATTTAAACTAGGGTTGACAATTTCTACTGCATTTACCACAAAAATCAGAAGACAATGCCGTTGAAAGCTGTGCAAATATTAGAGGGCAATGTGCATGACCTCTTCCTGGATGATTCACTTTGTATTGTATCTCTCCTTTAACCAAAGTGTCTTACTAAATTTAATTTAATTCCGCAAATGGGCTGTGAATCTACATACCAAGATGTTGAGGTCAAAGAGAAAATAATATAAACAAGTCATGGACCTGGCCATTGGGCTATGTGGTTGTGAAGCTATATTGCACCTCACTGAATATAAAATACATTTTTTTTTTTACCTTTTCACACCTCTTGATGGTAACACATCTCACAAAAGATGTTAATGTTGCTGCATGATAGTATCTTAATGTTTGCTGCAAGCCAGGAGGCAGTGTGGCATAGTTGTCCTTGTGCATGGATGGACTTGATCATAGGAAGTGGGCAATATTGGAAATGGAATTTATACTTTTAAGGTATAAGGATTCTATGCTCTAAATGCTTTCATAGACACTAGTCTCTTTCTATCCAACCACATCTGACTGGATGGTCTGTTTTCCATTTTGCTTCTCCGATAGAATGGCTCCTTTGGGCGGATGCTTCTTTGGTCCCCTTTTGGAAGGCAGGGATGTGTGAGCAAGAGAGCAGGGCAGGGGAAGGGGATGCAGGGTTGCACATTGCTTTTCAGTATCTGTGCTCCTTATCTGTGCTCCTTCTTGTTCCTCCTGTTGCTATCACCAGCAACATTGTTTACCCTGCCAATGATGCTCAGTCCTGTCCCTTGGCACATTGGAACTGGGCCTGTGGCTTCTCCTAAGAAACAGCAGCACATGTGAAGGAGGCAAGATCTTATCTCTACCCTCCATGACTTTTCAGTTGGGCCTGAGCATTAAACTGCTATAAGCCAGATCAACAGGAGGGGCGTCTGGGTGGCTCAGCCAGTTAAGTGTCTGCTTTTGGCTCAGGTTATGATCCCAGATCCTGGGATCCAGTCCCACATCAGGCTCCCTGCTCAGCAGGGAGTCTGCTTCTCCCTCTGCCTCTCCCCCTGCTTGTGCGCTCTTTCTCTCTTTGACAAATAAATAAATAAAGTCTTTTAAAAAAAGAAAAAAAGACCAACAGGAGTAAAAGCACACAAATTTATGTAAATTTGCATGACACAACCCTCATAAGGAAATGAAGACCTGGGGAAGTGGCAAAACCTAAGTACTTTCATATTAGGTTGAACAGAGAGAGGCAGTTGTGGAAAAGTAACTAAAAGAGACTGAAGGAAGATAAGAATTCTTTTAATGAGTCAGCCAGTGCAGAATTCTCTCAGCTTTGACTTCTTATTGAAGGGTGCTTTTTTTTTTCTGGTACAGGGAAGCGTCTTTACCATGGCATCTTCATCTCCCATTTTCAGAAGGAAGTGGGGAGTAGAATGCCCTTTTTGTACCTGCTGTTTGTTGAAGCGCCCTTTGCTCAGGATAGTAGCAAATATGCTACTCAGATATGCTACTCTGGCAAAGTAGCATATTTGGGGGTGATCAATCCTGCCACCCTTCAAACCCTTCGCTGGGTTTGCCCCTTCCAAGCTCCTGAGCCTCCAGGGCCAAATGAGCAGTGCCGTCCCTTAAGGTTGAGATGTCTGCTCTGCAGGGGGCACTCTTCCAAGCTTCCAAGTCCCAATGACCAAAACTTGTACCCTTTTTCCAGTAGCCCTTTGAGTGGTTGCTGCTTCCTGCTTGAAATGCACATCTTACCTTTAGATCCTCCAAAACCTGTTTAGCCAATCCCTCTATTGCGTTTTTGGTTAAAATAACTAGTGTTTGCTGTTTGCCTGGCTCAATCCCACCAGACAGCACTCAAAAGAGTGAATTTGCATGTCTCTCAAATTGCTGTGGACTTCCTGAAATTTGCATATGATTAGTGATCCTGTCCACCAAATCAATGATTTACAAAATGAGCTCTGTATGTTCCAGAGCAAACCGTCTATGTGTGATGGGGGATTGATGGTAGATGCAGGCATGATGAGCAAAAAAACCTCACTCTTCTTCTCTATGGATAGCTTCCCTTTAACTTTTTTCCATAATGTGTTTTTGCATTAGATTTATGCTTAAGAGTGCCAAAGATGTTCTCCCTACATGATGGAGTCACTTTAGAGGAATGCAAGGTAACATTGTCTAGCTATTTGATTGAGGTTGTCTCTTCTACTCCAGCCAGAAATAAGTTCTCCCTGCTCTGTGTGTCAATTAATTTTGTTTAAGGGGCACTTGATTGGCTCCGTCCGTCGCTTAAGAGTCTGCCTTTGGCTCAGGTCATGATCTCAGGGTCCCAGGGTTGAGCCTAAGTTGTGAGGCTGCCTCAGCAGGGAGTCTGCTTCTCCCTCTCCCTCTTCCTCTCTGCCTTCTCATGCTTTCTCTCTCGATCACTCTCTCTCAAATAAATAATCTTTAAAAAAATTTTTTTGTTTGTATTTTTCTTAACACATTCATTATGTTCTACTTAATAATAGGGTTATATGCTACATTTTTTTCTCCTCTACCAGACTCTTCCCTCCAAGAAGGGAAGACACAGCACTGTGCCATTAAAGAACCTTGTGCTGGGGGGCATAGAAGTCCTTAGACTTACAGTATTGTCCATACTTGCTGGACTATTGTAGTTTGATTAACCCTCCTGTGTCCTGTTGTTTTATTTTAATGCAGGGATAACAATACCTATCTTATACAAAGTACACAATCACTTGAAACTTAAATGAAATACCACTTTTTATTATTAATTTTGTAAATCTCCCCACTTTATATAACCCAGCCTTTCCATTCAGTTGGCCCTCAGTTAATGGCTATAGAATCAAACGAACTTTCTAGTTACTATTGTTGCATAACAAACCAAAAAGTTGGTGGCTTCAGCAACCTTAGGATTTTTCCTGAATTGCTCTATGTTTTGTTTATGCATTAAAGCCATAAATGAAGCCTTTTCTATGTGAAAGCAACCAAGCTATAGACCTCTTTCAGTAAACTTGCTGTGTAAAAATAAAATTTTTTTTTTTTACTATTAGAACTAGATCAACTTATTTACATCTTTTATTGAGTATACTCACAACTAGTGGCATTTTTTTTTTTGCTCTGTGAACAAATCAAAATCACAGACTCCCCTCAAATTATGTTGGGATCCTGCTAGGTGAAAATGATATGTCTGTAAGAGCTACATGAAATCTAGTTTCCAGATGGAGTTTCCTTCTTGCCAATTTTGGATCTCTTCCAAAGAGTTTCCCCTTAGAAACCATCTAGGTGAAGTGAAAATAGACTCTTGGAGAATTATTGGAGAGAATGCTTGTGAAATGTGAAGGTATGACTTTCATATGGACAGTGTTCACATTCACAGATATTTTATGACTGCCTTTTGGATATTTAATAATAATGCAAGCGTTCATTGTGTCTGGTCTTTTCTAAGGAGTAGAGACCACCAAAACTTAATTGCACCAAAGGACTATATTTCAAAATGATGTTTTTACTGTAAGATAATCGCAAATAATCTGTAATCAGAAGTGATGAAAACCTCTTACATCTATATAGCTTGTTTACTTTTCAAAACATGTCATGACCCCACATCTATAATTCTCAAAAGAAAATTTGTAAGAAAAAAATTAGAAAAAGAAAGAAAATTTGTAAGAAAGGAAAAGAAAGTGTTATTACTATGATATTTGGATAAAGAAACAAATAAATATGATAGTTCTGCCATTTTAAATACACAAGAGGTATTTTGGTTCCACTGATGTTTTGGTGTATTTTTTGGTTTGAAAGTCGCTTGAGCTTTTATTTAACCTAAAGTTTGGTAAAAAGGAGAACAATATTTACTGACTGAATAGAGTTCAATAAATTTGTGTCACAATTCTGTTTTTATAAGAGAGACTGATGCCTGCCTTATAGGTGCTATAATTGCTACTTTGGGCAGGTCTCATACAATGAACATTGATGGCTCATGGCAAGTACCACCAGGAGCCAGTGGTTCTCAGATTTATCCAATAAAAGTATTTTTTTTTGTAATGTCAAAATAAAGGTCACAGATCTCTATTCTATAATAAATTGACAACTATGATTTCTGTAATGTTTTGCAATTTTTTGGTATCTTATTAGTTGCAATGAATGCATATGTTTTTAAAGTAGTAACCTATTCATATACGAAGCATACTGTTCATGCTAATGGTAAGTCTTGATACACCTATGGATTTACAAAACTTTTTTCCCCAAAAACTCTTGAAATAACCCCACCGTCCCTTATGAGCTCATAACTAATGAATAGGTGAGGAGTCTTTGGCATAACCAAGGGTGGCCGATATGCTGTATACTTCTTGTGTCAATGCCAGTGGAGAAGAATGGCTGCTTATTGAGCTTTGTTGAAAAGGATTCTAAGTCCAAGTACAGGTTCAGAGCAAAAGAGTATGGTTTTCAACTAGTGATGTCTGCCAGAGAAGGAGGGACTTGGTCTGCAAGATCCAAATATTTGCCATGCCTGGCTTAGACTGTGTGAATCATCTGATTGAACTTATTCCAGGAAAGGACAGCACAGAGAGTCACTCATTTTAAAAATTCATTTCAAACTGCTCTATAAAACAAAGTTTACTTTAAAAAATACATTTAAGAACAGGTTAAACTTACTGGAGGATTCATGCCAAACTTGCCCTGCTATTAATCACTTTGTTCTTATTCCTTCTACTTGAGAAAATCTGTTTCCTCTCAAGAAAAATTGAATATTCTTTTTTTTCTTAATTTTTAGTCATTTGATAAGGGACTTTTGCTACCCATCGACTGATACTCCCTGGTGATACAGCCACCCCACATAGCTTGTCGGTGCTTGGTTTATTCCTATTGTCTTGAAATTGTCTTGTTCTTGTCTTGAAAGACAAGTCATCCATGGAGACCACTTACTCAGACACAGGAATGGACAGGGATATGGAGAAAAGTATGTGACACATTGCTACATTCATTTATAGATTTGAATTTTCCTATTTGTTTAGGGAACTTACCAAATAAACTATTCAACCTTTCTTCTCTACCGATTTTTCAAATATCTTTAGATAAAAATAGATGCCAATGATATATTTAATTCATAGGTCTACCATTTCTAGAATATCCTAATTCCTTCTTAAACTCTTCTGCTTAGCTTTATTCTACTCTGAGTATCTTAAAAAAATAAATGAACGTAATCACATCATCTTTTTATTATTTTACTGTGATTTTCTTCCAATCCTGAACTCATCATAATTGCCCTGCTTTTCTGAAAAATGCACTCTCTCTCTCTGTGCCTTATGTACCTGTTCAGCCACTAATAATCTTTCAGAAATTCATCTTATCACCTCCTTTGCCATTGCTGAAAATTGATCACTCTGCCTCCAGGCTGTCTTTGCTTCTATCTTCATTATTGCTCTTCTTGAAAAGTGTATTTTTCACCTGGGTTCCTTGAGGGCAGGGTACATGTCTTAGTCATAACTGTATTCCAAATGCCTAGAAGTATGAATGGCTAATGTTAAATGCTCTAGAAGCACTGGTTAAGACTGACATTCTCATAAGCCATTATCTCTCAGTGGAGAGAGACTTGATTTGATTCTGTGACTCCCTTTCTACCCTCAGCATATTTCCCACTGAAAGCTAGTTACTCTTTTTTCCTTTTCTTGATCTTCCTTTCCCCCATTTTTCTGGGGGTGTGCAGTCCTTTTTGTACTCCATAATGAGAATCATAAAGAGAAGTGAGGTGAATAAGATTTGCCATAATTATATATAAATTTTTGAAACACCTTAGAATGAACTCCCCTCATAAGAACAATGGGACTTTCTTTTATTAGATATTTAAAGTGCAAATGCTAATACACACACACACACACACACACACACACACACACACACAGATATATTTACTGGCATTATATATCATATCTATATAAAGATATATAGATACACATAGATATATTCACTGGCCTTATATATCATATCTTGAGAATTGGCTTTGACTTTTAACATGAAAACAAGACTTAAAACATATCCCTGAAAGGTAGCCAGGCAGGATAGAAGTGGTGTTTTAGCCATATTTTTGTCTGTGCTAAGAGCCTTCAGGTGATGAGGTTTCAGTGAGGTTCTAGCCAGGTGTCAGGAAAGTGCTTGACAATCTTGGGATGAGTTTCTTAGAAGAGCTAGAATTTTCTCTGATAAGTCCAAGAACAGATGGATGCACATTCCTCTGGGCAACTTGAGAGGAGGTTCTGATCAGAGTTGTCTGTAGTATACCAGCAGGCAGGGTTATGTTTAAAACTTTTCTCTTGGCCCATGAGACATGAGAAAACAGAAGACACTCAGAAAAGGGGTGGACACCAGGTTGGTCCTGAACAAGAGTAGATGATCATATTATCAATATCCGAAGACCTCACATGAAACTCTATCCTTCACATTCACCTGCACCCACATGTACTTCCAATTGCCCACCTCACCTTTCATGGTTTCTCTTCTTTTTACCCTATCAAGGTGCTCTTGATGGCCACTCTTCTGTTTATTACATCCAGAAATATTTACTGAGCCCATACTGTGCATCAGACATTATCCAAGGCACTGTAGACACAATATGAATAAGAAACATATGGCTCTAGATCTCACAGCACTTTCACTCCATTGAGGAACGACATAGGTAGACTAGTAAGTGACATTATCTCATTATGTTCCATGTACTATAAAGGAAATAAAACAGAATTATAGAGATTCTTGTCACTTACTATATGAATTGTCCAATATTCTTCTTTAGTGATTTTTTGAATAGAGAGTGACTATTAGGGAATAGATTTGGTGGGAAGGGGCTATTTTAAATTTGATCCAAGATGTGATTGGTCAGAAAGAGTGAAGTTCTGGACAGGTCTAGATATTCTTTGTCTTTATGTGTTTATTCTCTCATTCATCCATTCACTGAATCCATCATCATGAATGTTTTCATCTATTCAAACTTCTTGCCTAGAATTATTATGATCCACTGAGTAAGCAGCCACCCAAAATATTTCAGCCCTGGAATTATATGCATTCATTCTAGTCAATTAATTAATTCATTTACTCATTCATTCAGATAGTATGTTGACAATTTTACCTGGACACAGCCATTGGTATAGGGTAAAGTTTGGTGAAAAGAACACAGTATGGTGTGATTCACCTAGAATCTTAAACAAGTCAACTCTGGGATATTTATGAATCAGCATCTGTTAAAGTGTTCAAAATTGTTAAGCTCTGGAAAATGTGATTTGACCCGTGGACATATCATTGGCACAATGAGCTCATCATTCTTTGCCATCCCTTCCCCTTTGACTTACATTTAGGCCGTAAGAATTGCAAGATAACTTTTTATCCAACTACTTATTGTGAAAACCTTAAGAACAAGAGCTTGGAAAAATGCTAAAGAAAAAAGAGATTATATTATAAGTAGAAAATGAATTTTATTAATTTAAACTCATTGTCTGACTCTGTGAGCAGCCCTCCAAATAATTTTAGTTCTTTTTAAATTTATTTTTATTATTTTTAAAGATCTTATTTTTTCATTAGAGGGAGAGAGAGAAGCAGCAGGGTGAGGGGGCAGAAGGAGAAGCAGACTTCCCGCTGAGCAGGAAGCCTAATGCAGGGCTTGATCCCCGGACTCAGGGATCATGACCTGAGCCACCCAGGAGCCCCCAGTTTTAGTCTGATAGTGAGTATATTTCACGGGCTAGACTAGACAAGCTTTTGAAAACTCTGAGGTATCCCTGGATCCTATAAGAATTGAAATTAGAATTTTTATTTTTGAAGAAGAGTATTTCTTAGTGGCCCAGCAAGTCTTCACAATGTGTTGATGATTTGCAGCTATTTATTGAACACGTGATGCGGGCCAAGTGCAAAGGTAGACACTGGGGTAGATGTATCCCCTGCCCTGCCCATGCTCCTCTTCTCCAAACTCACCGTCTATATAGCCAGCCTGACATCCACCCAACAGCCCCTGTTTCTTCCTCGGAAGATGTTCTCTGACTTCTAGAATCGGATCTTCTGAGGGCCAGTGCAGGCCAGAATGGAAGGAATCAACACCCGCACACACATACCAGCCACCTGCAATCCATGAGTGATGGGATTTGATTGATACATACCTCTTACCTCCTTCACTCCTCGGGCAAGATAACTCTGATGTGTATGGTCTACACCATTCCCAAAGTTCCCCAGCCAGATTGTGCCATGACTGCCCATCATGGTAACTGGTTTGATAACCATCCTTTATCAGTTTCTTTCTCTTCTGTCTCTCACTTCCCACTTTCCTATCTGTTTCTGTGATTATTCTTCAAGTAAATTACTTGCATTCAAATCCCTGTCTCAGTCTCAAGGTCAGCTTCTGGGGGGGCCAGTTACATGGCACACATCATTTCAGTTAATCTTCATGACCTCTCCAAGGGAAATGTTACTATCCCCATTTTACAGGTGAAGAAACCAGGGTTCAGAGAAGTTAATTAGCTTGCTGTCTTATTCCAAATCCCCTTTCCTTTATAGGAATAGTTTACTATAGTTCTATGTACTATGAACTATAGTTCATAGTAAATGGGCTGACCAAGGCATGGTCTTTTAGGATTGTGCAATCATGTGGTTAATGAATTTTGCAGCAGAATAATAAATCAAATATTTATTGACTCAAATTGGTGCAGTCATGGTCAAAAATGCAAGAGGTGGAATTTTGTTCATTCATTCTACAAATATTTATTTTCTCCTCCCAAGACCTAGACACTCTGTTCCTTCCTGAGAGTATAGCAAAAGAGAAGATATCCTCTTCTCAGCTGAATGCATACTAATTTGTGAAAGTTCTGACTACGGTATTAGAGGTTTTTGTGATGTTGAGATCTCAGGCTACTATTCAAGAAATGTTCAGAAATGGCAAACTGATTTCAAGCATCTACTCAGATGCCAATTAGGTGGCTGTATGTCAGAAAGTGGAAACCAGTTTCTCTCTTTATTACTGTTTGGATAGACCTATTTGTTTTATGTTTTTCCTCACTGGAGTCTAAGTGCCTTTTGTAGGTAATGAATATTTTCACCACTGCATTGAATTTGAATGAGGAGTAATGACCAAAATCTGAATTTAAATGGAGGATCCACATCAACTTACAAAATTGGATACAGGACCCCCTTAGAAAGTATCTGTACTGAGAGGTACTGAACATGTTAAGAGGATATTTTCCCTATACTTTCATTCAATTAAAAAGAGAGAGAGGAAGAGAAGCAATTGATTTAAATCAGTGGGAAGAAATTGGTGTTTAGCCTTGTTGGCATCTTAACTACAAATGAAACCAATAACCTGGTATTGTTCCATTCTGAGTGCTCTGATGATTTCACAGTTGACTAGTGATTTGCACCTTGCTTCAAATTACTTAGGATGTATTAGGGCATGATCTATGAAAAAGTTTGGCTCTAAAAAAAGATACTCTGTAGACATGAAGAGGAGCTCAGTGCAGTCACAGAACTCTGCAGTCCCAGAGCAAGGGGACCTCAAAAGGACACCTGACAATAGAGGTGCCATTTTTGTTCAAAATGGTGAATAATAGTGGAATTTCAGGTGCTTTGCAAGGCTTCCAAAGGTAGGGAAGGGATTTTTGAACCACATTCCTAGATAGTACATTTAATTTTCATAGAGATCTCTAGAATATAGAAGAATATTCAGGAATTATAGAAATGAACCCTAAATTCAATTGCTTACAACCGTTGATTGACAACTATGTATTTAACACTGGCATACATTCTGACATTCTGTGAGAGATAAAAAAGAACAAAAAGTAAGACCCTAAAAGAGACTACTGCTGGCTGGGAGACATACAGTAGGCATGAGAAAAAAACTGATTTTAACACATATTAGTTGGCATCATCAGGGATGGTCTAAGTGGAGGAGATGAGAACTATAGTTGATCTGAAATGAGAGAATCCATTCATGGAAAGGAAGGAAAATGGTGGAACACCACAAGAAAAGGCAAGGGAGTAGGAATACATAGAACACAAAAGGAGACCTGGGATGTGATTGAAGTCAAAGTGTAGGCTTTGTGAAATTATTGAAGTACAAGAGGAAAATGAGAGAGGAACCAGTCTATGGAGGGCCACAAAAAAGGTAATGATCTGTTCTGGTTGCAGAAACAGACCCCAGTGTGTGTCCTCAGGCAAAGGGGTCCCTAGAAGCCAGGTATAGAAGAGGTTGTTTAAATTCTTTTTGTCTGAAATTAAATCCATCTCCTCATTTTTCTTTTTTTCTCCTTGTGCTCTTTTTCTCTTTCATTAATGGCAATACCATTATCTAAGGCTTAAATGCCCACTTTGTTATAACCATCTTTTTTCCCTTGTTCCCACATGTAATCAGTTGCCAACCATTTTCAAGTCTTTTTTTCTCCATATCTATTGAATATTTCCTTCCTTTTCCCCTCCTGCTATCATCCAAGTTTATTCCTTCTCCAATTTCTTCAGTACCTGCTTTTACTAACATGCTTCCTACCTTATGCCCCAATCTTCTTTCCCATAAGGAGACTTTCTATGGTGAAGTCCATGTCTTAGACATTTTGGTCCCCTGTGCTTTTACTCACATCACCTCTGCAGAATTTTACTCCCTATTTCTTGTTTAAATCCCATTATTCTCTGAGGTTTATCATAAGTGCATTTCCTATAGGAAGTTTCCTTGATCCTACATTATCTGCCTTTTTTTCTAATCTGGTGTGGATTTTTCTTGCCCCTAAACTCCTAAAACATCATCTCACCCCTTTAGTATATTGTCCAACCCATAATAGGAAAGTATAGTAAGAATGTGGACTGCTGAGTCCGGTCTGCCCAAAATGACCCAGCTCTATCACTTACCAGATGTGTGGCCTTCAACTAGTTATTTAATATCTCTAGACTTCATCTTATTCATCTAAGTAATGAAAATAATAAGACCATACCTTCAAGTGTATTGGAAGCATGTGGCACAGACCCTCACATTGTGTTTGGCTTAGAGTTGCTATTCATTAGGTATTTATTCAATGAAAAAGTCTCTCTTAGTAGAGTGTGAGATGTTACAGAGTACAAATGATGGCATGCAGTAGGCACTCGAGAAATATTTTCAAGTGAAAGGGGTAGAATTGTTGGCAAATGCCTGCTATCAATTTCCCCATCAGTTTTCTAATATGTCCACCAGGAGTCAGAGAAGGGCTAAAATTAGGCTGGATGGGAGTCAAACTCATTTATCATCTATCAGGGAATGAATTCTGCCTTAAGATATCCCCTCAAGACACTAGACACCAGCATTCTCAAATTGCATTTCAACTGTTTGTAGTGACCACAGCCGTCCTTGGTCCTATTTTCTGGGCTGAGTATTACATTTACTGTTTCCAAGCTTGAGAGAATTCTGCCCTTGCATGCATTTTAAAAAATAATAGCTGTTGGTTGTGCTACAGTGACTTTGTCAACTCCCTCAGCTTTCAAACGCTGCTGGTACGAATACATCCAACTTCGAAAAGTTCTCTGACTTACTTCTTTTCTCTACTTCAGTTACCTTTCCCTTCACAAGTGGTACTTACTTGGGCTCATTAATTAGATTTGCATGTTTTTTAAGAAGCATGTTTAAGTAGCAAGACTAAAAGTTTTCTTTTTCTACCAGTTAATGGAGCCCAAAATATCACATGACTTTTCGGTTTCTGAAATAGAAATGTGTCAGGGTGCTTGGGTGCCTCAGTTGGTTAAGTGACTGCCTTTGGCTCAGGTCATAATCTTGGAGTGTAGGATGGAGTCCTTCATGACATAGGGCTCTCTGCTCAGCAGGGAATCTGCTTCTCCCTCTGACCCTCCCTCCCCCTCAAATAAATAAAATCTTTTAAAAAATAAAATAAATAAAATATAAAATAAAATAAAATAATAAAATAAAATAAAATAAAATAAAATAAAATAAAATAAAATAAAATAAAATAAAATAAAATAAATGTGTCTTCAGGTTACAGAATGTGGCTTTCAAGTTCAGACTACTCAGATCTGATCCTGGCTTAAGCATCTTTTAGCTTTGTGAATTTGGGTAAATTTGTGTTATTGTGAACTTCAGTTTATTTCCCTATAAAATGGATATGAGAATTAAACCTATTTGTCTTAAATTGTTTCTTTGGGAGAATTTTAATGAAATAAAGCAATTAAAAGTTTTTAACAGTGAATAACATATTGGAAGAACTTAGTATATATTAGCTGTTAATATTAAGTTTATCGTTAGTCTTTTAAAAACTAGTAACTTCATGGTTGATTTTATGCTTTAGGTTTCCAGAGATTGTATTTCCATTTATTCGTTCTAGATTTGTGGTTGTTTATTTATTTATTTTGTGTTGGCTTGTCTTTATTATTTCTTAGGATGAAAATTTCACTTAATGAGTCAAGCTTGATGTTGTCCTAATGACCCTCCCTGCCCATCCTTGGTATCTGAATTGAGGTACTTTGGTAGAGAAGGTGGTACAGATGGAAATCACCCTTTATACATTTTACACTAGAGGTCTTCTCCCAACATCTATTTCAGCGGTCCTCACTTTTTTTCTGTTTTCCTCCTTCAGCTCATCTAATCATTTGATCAGTTCATTAGTATCAGTAACTGATCGCTTCTCATGGGGATACAGATTAAAGACAAACAACCAACCAACCCCCCCCACCCCCAGTTCTAGGACAACTGCCAGCCCACACAGTGATTTGGTATAAGTTAGAAAAGGTGACTCTCTATTTCTTTTTATTTTACCTTTTAATATTTTTTTTAATTTGGGTTTAGTTGGCACCTGTGTTTATTGCAACATTATTTACAATGGCCAAGATGTGGAAGCAGCCCAAGTGTCATGGATAGATGAATGGATAAGAAGATGTGTGCTTACACAAAGGCAACACTTTCAGAACAGAGGCCATCCTGTAGGTGGAAGGTTTGGCAGTTAAGGTTCTTTTGTTCAAGGAAGAGTTATCTCTTCTTCTCGGGAATAGGCAGACCCAGGCAGAAATTCATTCAGACCTACCTCTCGGCTCAGTGCCATCTTGCATGGAGGCCCTGCTGGGGTGAGGAATCTGTCTACCCCACAGCCCCGGGCATTTCCTGTTGTACCAGGAGGCAGTGTAGGCGCTCTGCCCTCCTCACCCCCAGGTATACCAACTAAGGTATCCAAATAAGTCTCTGGCTTTTAATGGAAGACGGATCTCTAAGAACTTTTGAAAGCCATGCAAATGAAACTTTTTTTTTTCCTGATGGCATTCATGCTATGGCAAGCTTTCTTTTGCAGAGGAATGAAGTTTGGGGACCAATTCTTTTCCAAGAGAAAGTCATGAGAGTGCTCAGGAAATCTGTATTCTAATGGAAGAAAAAATAATGCAGCCTATGGAGGGGAAAAAACAAAACTGCATTTCACGGCATTCGCTGTCATTGATGGGTTCCCTCCACAAACCTCTGCACTCTGCCTTGGCCATGCCCACAGTCACAAGTCCCTCATGCCAATGGGAGAGACCCTGGCCTCCTGTTACCCGCCTGCCCAGGGGAAGCCACTGCCCTGTTGCTACCAGCACGTGCTGTGACTCACAGGGAGTCAGGGAGGGGTCCTCATCCAGGTATCCGTGTAGCCCTTGGAGATTGACTCTGGTGGCGGCTGGCAACCTTCAGTCCCTTCAGACCCCAGATCAGCCCTATTTCTGCTTCCAGCTTTCGGACTCCGCACGACCTCCAAAATCATAGAGAAGAAAAATGCTCTTTACTGTCTTCTGAGGCAGATATGTCACAAAACAGGAAACAGAGGAGAACACAATATGAGGAGAGAGGAGAGGGGCCACCTGTTTTCTCCTATAAATTTTCTACTGCTCAGTGTTGAGAGTCAAGCAAAACGTTTGTGACCAAGAACATCTTTCATAGAATTTCAGGAAAGGGATGATACATCTAGGTTTGAGACTGATTTGACACTTCATAATGCTGTATTTTGTGGAATCTAAAGTTCTAGCAATTACAAGACACCCCTTTAATTTGAGAAACAATCAGCTACGATATCATGTCTTAATATCCCTTAAAATTTGTATTTTAGGGGCACCTGGGTAGCTCAGTGGGTTAAAGCCTCTGCCTTCAGCTCAGGTCACGATCCCAGGGTCCTGGGATCCAGCCCTGCATTGCATCGGGCTCTCTGCTCAGCAGGGAGCCTGCTTCCCCCCCCTCTCTGCCTGCCTCTCTGCCTACTTGTGATCTCTCTCTCTCTCTCCAACAAATAAATAAATAAAATCTTTAAAAAAAAAAAAAACTTTAAAATTTGTATTTTAAACTTACCAGAAGAGTACTTTTGTATTTACTTTAAACATAGACTTTTTATGATATATCACTCTTTTGCACACACAACAGGAAAACGACAGTGAAATAAAGGAGTTAAGGCATTCCTCAACCTTCTTCCCAAAGTCCGAATCTTCAGATCACTGTGCTATTCAGTCAGGGATAGTCGTGTTTTCTTTTCCCATAGCGTCATCCACTGTGATGGCAAAAAGATTGGTGGTGCGGGCGTTCTTTGAAAACATATAATATTGTTTTCCAATTTTAAAACCATGTTCCTGTTTTGCTTCCACAGTAAGTCTGAAAACTCCTTGAGCAGAGTGTAGTTGTCACATCCGAACTGTGGTATCACCCTCAGCTAGGGAGGGCTGCGTTTGGCTGCATTTGATGATCTTCAATACATATTCATTCAATTGGATCACTGCAGCCTACCTCAGTAGTAGAGAAGGAAAATCAGCAAGACCCCCCTGCAACATATTTCTCCAGTTTTGGAGTCCTGCAGAAAAAAATTGTATGTTTTCAGGTCTGAGAAAAATCTGGGTCATAGGCCTCTACTTGGGAACTTGAAAGAGCTTTGACAAGTGCTTGATTTCAAGATGGAGGGATTTCTTTTGATCCGAAACTGTCTGTGATCCAACACTTAAGAAGAAAGGGAGGGAAATCCCAAATTACTCATTTGACTGTAAGCAATATGCTCATTCCTTGAAGTCTGCCTTAAACCCTTCTTTCTCTCTATAGCACCTTTGGAATTCCGTTTAGAAGAATCACACCCTATCTTGAATTTCTATAGATCTTTAGATACTTTTGTTTATTTATCAGATTCTGCCTTTGGATACCTCTTAAATAACTTGCTGGGCCTGAGTGAGTCTTTTAATTTGAAAGAAAGATTTGGATGAGAGAAATTTGAGAAGTAACCCCACAAACACAGGTTAGGGATTAAAGAGTAAGACAGAAGGAGAGGAAAGCCAGTAAAGGGGACATTAATGAATGACTTCCTGCTGTGGGCAAGTGAAGTTTATTTTTATTGGAGGCTGCTGTAGGTTGAATTATGGCCCCACAAAGACAAACACCCCTCATGCTAGTCCCTAGAACCTGCAAATATTTTAACTTATATGGCAAAAGGGTCTTTCAGATGAACTAGGAAAATTTTCTGATTATTCTGGTGGGGCCAGTATCTTCACAAGGGTCCTTATAAAAAGAACACAGAAGGGTCAGAGTTAAAGAAGGCAGTGTGACCACAGAAGCAGAGCAAGGGAAGGAGATATGACAATGGAAATCAGATGTCACAGTGATGTGAGGAATGGCTAAGGAAGGCTGGGAGCCAAGGAATATAGGCAGCATCTGAAAACTGGAGAAAGAAAGGAAATGGAATCATCCAAGAACCTTCAGAAGAAATTCAGTTCTGCCAACACTTGATGTTAGCTCAGTGAAGTTTATTTTGGACTTTTGGCCTCAAGAACTGTGAGATAATAAATGTGTGTTGTTTTAAGTCATTAAGTTTATGGTAATTTGTTTCAGCAGCAATAGGAAACCAACACAGGGACCTTCTAAGAAACCATATGGATCATGCTGAAGAATTGTGCCACTAAGGGTCAAGAAAATTAGAGTTTGTCCAACTGACTCCCAATACTCATTGGGTAAGGATTGTCCCTAGAAGCATTAACTTTCCATTATGTCTGATTTATTCAGCTAAGCATCCTCCTGCCCCCTCCAGGGACCAGAGAAAGCCCTGAGTCAGAGAGATGCAGATGCATGAAATAGGAACTTATAGGCATATCTAGGACTGCCCGCCAAAGATGCAGTGATGAGTAGTGGGAAGGGAAGGTGGGTGGAGGTGGATATTATCTGCCATGGTATGTAAGTGAATGTGTGCATACATGTGTCTGTGTGTCTTGTTCCCCCTCTATCAAGTTCTCTGAGGCTAGAAATTCTCTCTCATTCACCAGAGGACCTAGCATAGTGCCTAGCATCGAGGAAAAGTACTTCCTGATGGAATGGGTGACAGAGTGTGACAGCTTGCAAATGTCACAGTAAATAAGGAAGCTGGCAATTTTATAGCAATGTTTTCTCTAATTCCCAAATTAAGCCTGTGCAGAGAAGGAAAAATGGCTCTTGAAAACAGATTCAAGAGGCTTTGTAGCTCCCCGGGCAGTTTGGGTGCAAGGTGGCTGTCAATCAGGAACGCAAGTTATCACTAGGCAAATGGCCTTTTCCTGTTGCACAACCAACCTGCAATCTAAGACTCCCCAGTCAAGGTTAGGAGATAAATCAATATGGGAAGAGATGAGCATTACAGGCCGTGCTGATGTCAAACAGGCATTTCGTGCGTCTGGCAGAAAATTGAGCATATTGGTAAAGTATACTAAAGACTTCCTTCATGAAAATGCTGGGATCACTAGTCCTGAAAGGAAAATCAGATTAACTCTCACAAATCCTTCTTGACACCTGAGAGACAGTTTTCTCTTGACAAGAGCTTGGCGAGGACAGTGTGATCAATGACAGCATGGCCTTCCCTTTGCTAGGTATCTAATATGACATAGCTTTTTTTGGGGGGGCACTTGGTTAAGTACTATATTCTCTTCTTACCCTGATGTGTCTTTGTTTGTTCTTTTTTTTTTTTAGCAATGAACTTTAGAAAGTGTTTGCAGATATGTCTTCTATCTGTACTGTTAGCTCTCCCAGGAACATGAGCCTTCAGAACATATCAAGATGAAAGCTGAGGGCTTCTTGTTTAAGAGAAACCTAGAAAATAGTTTTTATTTCCCATGCCAGCTGCTCTTCCTGATTTGAACATGTCAGGCAAATGTTTGATGCCTTCGAATGGTGTTTGATTAAATTCATTAACACTCATTGGCTGTTAAAATGACCCTTGGCTATTAGAAAAGCTCTTTATGTGTATAAACACATATGCACATAAATACCTAGATGTGTTTTAAAGACCACTTTTGTGGCTAAAATATATGAAAATAATCAATGGCAAACAAGATACGATATTAAAATTAACTGATCTTGTAGAAAAAGAAATTTTCTGAGGGAAATTTTAGGGTAGAATAGAACGTGATTAAACCCCAACGAGTCCAGAATTTTGCTAATACTGTAAAGGTCTTAATTGCCACAGGCCTCAAGAAAAGAAATTCTGTCCAGTGTGTATTTATGGACCATGAATACAAACTTGTTAATAATAAGCTTGAGAAACAAGTAAGGTTGAAGAACAGAAACTTCGGATAAACTCTATTAGAAACCAGCTTGCCTCCTAATTGAGAGATGAGCCCCTTTCAAAACTGGACAAACGTCGGCATGATCTGGGATACATCATTCCCACCTGTGTACTTGAGTTCCTGGGCCTATGACTCAAAAGGGTAGTCACATTTCACCGGTTCTTCCTGCCTCCCTGACAAAACCTGGAATTATGTATCATTTCTGCGCCTTGCCTGATCTTTGGAGCTACATCTAAGGTCATTAACACTTTAGAAGTGATAAGCCAGTGGATTAACTTTCATGAGGGTTATGATTTCTAATAATAGCACAACACCCTTGTTCATTGGCTGTTCTCTATTTGGTCCCCTCCCCGCTCTTCTCTGTCTTACTCTATTCAAGCCTACTTGAGCTTCCCTGCTGCCTCTCTTTGTTTGGGTTTGGCTGATAGGAGAGGGGAGGGTTTGGTTAAATAGTGGAATGGAAAGATGGCAGGAAATGATCAGGATATTTCTTATCCCAGCTCCTTCTCCCCCAACCTGGACAAATCCCCACTCCTCACTCCCCCTACCCCGCCCTCCCACTTTGGCACACGTTTCTGGCAGTAGCTATGCTCCTCCATGACTGGTTCCCACTGGAGCCCTTTCTTTCACTAGGGTTACAGTAGCACTGTTTCCACCACTTGCCCCCAGGACATTGGCTGCTTTCCTGGGCTGTTTGGTCTCTTGGTGTCCCAGTGTATCTTGCCTATCTTTTAACTTTGCCCTGTCTCTGCAAGTGATCCTTTCATCAAGTCTCTTTACGTAAACCATCTCAAGAAGCTGTGTTCCCTGTCACTACCCTGATAGTTACGCTTCCCTCGACCACAGCATTCTTTGAAAGTAAGGAAGATGTGTATTTAATATATAATTATAAATAGCTTAAGTTGGTACATGACAATGTTATAGTTCCCATTTGGCTAGTGCACTACTAAAAAATTCATTTGTAAGAGAACAAAAATACAAGGTGCCATCTTACAAACATTATGGTTTGGGCTCAAGTGCACATGCCATTGTGTATCTGCAGAGCTGGGTTCTGTGTCTATAGTAGCTGACCAGGTTAGTGTCTGAATACCTTGGTACCTACCACTCTGGAAGTGGCTGAATGACTCATGTGTTTCTTTCCTTCTTTCTTTCTTCTTTTTTTTTTTAAGATTTTATTGATTCATGAGAGAGAGAGAGAGTGCACAAGCAAGGGGAAGGGCAGAGGGAGAAGGAGAAGCAGACTCCCCAGTGAGCAGGGAGGCCTACAGGGTGCAATGCAGGGCTTGATCCCAGGACCCTGGGTCATGACCTTAGCCAAAGGCAGACACTTAACCAACTGAGCCACCCAGGTGCCCCCATGTGTTTCTTAAATAGAAGGCAGAAGCTGTCCAAAGTCCTTACAGTCTAGATAATAAAAGCTAAGATAAAGTGAATGTCACATTGTGTTTATGTTTAATAACACGGTATGTATGCATTATATTTATTTTTTATGTATTTTCATATATTTATGTATACACACATACATACTAGAGAGAGAAAGAAAGACTCTGAGCTGTGAATACCATGCATGGTGCTGCTTAAACTCAGTGTTAACCGAAAGCAGCGCATTCATAAATACTGTGGTTCCAGAAAGAAAATCTGCAATAGCCTGCTCTCAGGTTCTTGCTGTATGGCCCAGATTAGAGAAAGTGGGCATCTTTTAAAAAGCTAATATTTATAAGGCACCAGCATACCAATGAATGCAGTTTAATTTGGGTATAAATAAGTACGTGGGTGCTGAGGAATTGACCGGGATTAAAAAAACAGGTGACTAGGCAGAAATAAATTCAAAGATGGGGCTACTTCTGCCCTTCAGGAGAAGAAAATGAAATCAGTGGCATTATGGTGACTACCAAACCATTGCTATGCCTTGAATTTCTTCCTTTTTTTTTCCCTCTTCTAGAAGTCTCTTTATGAGATGGCTCCTGTGATGACTAAAAAACATTTAAAGTGATTTTCTACCCAACGATATAATCTAAAAACAAGAGGCATCACAATAGTAATAGAACAGGTTTGGAGGGATCTATGAGTCATTATTTACTTTGGGGGAGACAGTGAGCAAAGGATGAATTGTCATGGCCACATATGACCGCTCCTGCTCTCATTTTCTACTTTAATTCAGGGCATATGGACTACTCCACCATCCTCTCCCCTTTTCTCTCAAAATTACGAGGGACTGTTCTATGTCAGGCTTTCTCTCTTGCTTCACTGGATCAGGAGATCAGGAGATCTCTGCAATTCCTGATTTCTTTCTTATCTGTAAAAAGGAACCCACAGGTTCTTTGAGTTTTCCTGGTCTTCTACTAGTCATCCTGGTACAATCAAAATTCAGCATAGATGGGCATTGTGAAGCTTAAGAAACAAGTCAAGATGGCATTGGTCCCAGTTCTTGATATACTGTTGCTAACCCTGCAAAATGGTCCAGTGTGAACAGGTTAGGCTGCTTCACTTGGCTCCCCCTTGGGGCAGAGGTCACTCACCTCCTGTCTCTACCTGCCCACCCTCTTAGGCAGACTCTGCAGTATTGCTGGACACCCCTCATGGCTCCCGCACGGATTTTTCTCACCTTCTGTGCTCTCCGTATTCCCATCTGCCCTGGAAAATTTTTCTCTTTCTTTTCTCTCTCTTTCTCTCTCTTGTATTACAAAATATTAAGTATTTTGAAGGTGATTATCAGCATTAGATCTGCTGTAGACAGATCGGAGAAGCAGAAATCCCCTTCTCAAACTTTATTTGACTGAGCACCTTGGGTGAGCACTAGGCATTCATAAAGGCAGTCAGCAAGGACACTTGAGCACTCAGACCATTTGGAATTCTGTCACAGTTTCTCCTGAGTCATGGGAGAAGATTTGAACAAATGTATATATCCCTGTGTAACCAACTCCTGGGTCAAGATGTAGAACATTTCTGTCACCCTAGAAAGTTCCATCATGGCCCATTTCAGTCACTCCCAGCCTCCTTAAACAACTATCCTTCTGATTTCGAACAGTTGAGTTTCGCTGGTTCTTGAGCTTCGTATCAGTGGAATCTTGGCAGTATATCCACATTTGTGTCTGACTTCTTTTGTTCAAAGTATTGTTTTGGGGGTTCACCCATGTTGTGTGTATCCTGCATTTTTTCATGAAAATACAATATTTATTATTGTATATAATAATATAAGAAATGTACCTGTGCATAACTGTGACAGGAAGTGAAATGGGCAGTCCTAAAGGGAATTCCTAATGTCAATGAAAGATGCTTGGTGATTTTAATGTTATTATTACATTATCACACAAAGAAGGGTTTTGCCTCTGATAAAGCATTCTTTAGTAATTCCTGGGACTCTGTGCTTAACAGAGTGGGAATTTTACATGCTTGCTGTCACACAGCAATTGCCTCAATATCACTTCCTACATTGAGCTTTTGAATTTAGAATTCCAAAAGAACACTGAAGCCACGGGTGGGTAAGCTGTCTTTTAGAAAATATGCCAGAAATAGCAGCCAGAAATGTGTCTCTGACAAAACTGAGAGTGGTTTGGTTTATTTTATTTTATTTTATCTTATTTTATTTTATCAATTATTTTTTAGAGCAATTTCAGATTCACAACAGAGGTGAGTGGAAGGTACAGAGATTTCTCACGTGCCCTCTCTTGGTATTCCCAGTAACTTATATGTAGTTTTATCCCACCATTCTTGGATATTCTGATTTGTTTTTGTTTTTCCATTTTGGAAGTTTCTATTGACTTCCCAATATTCTGCATCCTCAAGTGTAGAGGTACTTTCTTCAGCTGGGTCTAGTCTACTAATGAGCCCATCAAAGGCATTCTTCTTTTGTTACAAGGATTTTGATCAACAGCATTTCTTTCTGATTCTTACCTAGAATTTCTGTCCCATTCCCTATATTGCCCATCTATTTGTATATACTATGTACTTTGTCCATTAGAATATTGAGCATATGAATCATTCCAACCCCGTTGCCATATCTGAATTTGGTTCTGATACTTACACTATTTCTTCGAGCTGTGATTTTGGCCTTTTGGTATGCTTTGTATTTTTTTCTTGATAGATGAACACAATGTACTTGGTTAATGGAACTGTAGTAAACAGGCCTTTGGTAATGTGGTGGTGAGGTGTAGGGGAGGAGAAGTAGGCTATGGCCCTCTGCTCGAGTCTCAGTCATTCCTGAGCTTGTTTTTTTGAACCGTGAATATAACAGGTGCTTCTCATTGCATCTCTACCTGCACAGGTGAGCTAGGATGGCTCGCATGGGCTGGATTTGGATGTTTTCCTACCCCGCATGGATGTAGGGCTAGAGCTGGCTGGAGTAGAATATGGCCCTCCCCCCAGCAAGTTAGGTTCTGGTAACACAGTTCCTCCTAAATGTACATTGTTAAGAACAGAGTGGCTCATTTCAAAATAGTTCCTCTCTCCGCCCCCTACAGTCCCTCATGCAGGTAGCACGAGGGAGTTTTTCTTTATATTCACCTTATTATATTCATCCTGAGAACCTGATGGAGCTTCTGCAGATAAAACTTACAGGACTGGGGTGGGGGGTACCCTAAGACTGGGCCCCTCTTGAGTTTTCAACTCTCAGCCTTGTCTACTCCAAGCTCCAGCAATTCCTCAATTACAATTTAGGTTTTCCTTCCCTGGTACTGGTTCCTGTGGAGGTTTCTGTCCCGGGGTTTCTGCTCCGTGAAGTGTGGTTCTCTGTGTGTCCGCCTGCCAGTCTCTCCAGTTTGGAGCACCACTGCTGGCCCTGGGACCTCACTTCTCTGATGGATCTAAGAAAAGTTGTTGATTTTTTTCAGTTTGTTCAGCCTATCGCTTATGAGGAGGGAGTGACAACTTCCAAGCTCGGAACATGCGAGAATGCCATTCTACTTTTTAAGAAGAAAAAAAAAAATGTCAGGTGTCACATAAGTAAAATACTGTACAAACATCAACTTTATTTTTCTCCCGGGAACACGTTTCAGTGTATACAAAAGTTCCAACTTCCTACAAAGATCCGTCAAAATAAATCTTCAACATACATGTTTAAATGGATATTTATTCCCACTAAAAGCACATCCTAAACCTCCTTCCTGGACCTGGCAGGTTTTTATGGCACATTACAACTTCATACTATCTTGTGTCTGCTTACTACAGCTCAAGCAGGAGAACAAATTGATTTTTGGTGAGAAATATGCCCTTCTAGGATTTCATTATTCTACCACAAACTTAGCCTAGAGCTCATGGTTTGTGAAATATTGTCATTCATTATTAAGACTGACAATGATGAGCATTGTGGGAAATTTGCATTTTAAAACGAAGTTTTCCTACTTTACAATGCTGTGGCTTATTTGGTCTCTTCATTCTCCTCTCATTCCTCAAACACTTACTATCCGCCCAAATACGTTACTGTGGTTAAGAGGAATGAGCCAGCTTCTGTCTGTCTGAGGGAAATGGTACATGCATCACTTCCATTTACATCTCTTTGGGAATTTTTGGGAGCGGTATCTTATGTTTGGGTAAAACTTAAAAATCCAAAAGCCAAGGATGGGAATATTCCAGATAGAATACTGGAGAGGTCATATATGCAGTGAATGGAAGTCAATTACTCAAGCCACTCCAAATTCATTTTTTAGATTCGTTACAGACATGTATTTATCATATTACTGGGATGTGAAATCCAGAGTGTAGTGATTTCAGGGATCTAATTGGTAAGCTTCTTTTGGAGGATGATACTTTAGACTACAGTCAATATGATACAATTCATTCAGAGGTTTAGCCATAAACGGAGTCGTTTTGTGAAAACCTGCCCTTCTACTACTTATTTCTCTTACCAAAAAATTATATTTTCTAGTACCAGGAAGGGATTCTGGAAAAAAAATAGGTAATGTAAATCTATTTCCAGATTCTCAGGACAAACAGGGAGACCTTACTAGATCTTGAAAAATGATTACACCTTCACTTGAGGTTTTGATTCCAGTGCCTGTTAAAGAGCCTGGTATTGGGGCGCCTGGGTGGCTCAGTCCGTTAAACATCTGCCTTTAGCTCAGGTCTTGATCCCAGGGTCCTGGGATAGAGCTGCATCAGGCTCCCTGCTCAGTGGGGAATCTGCTTCCTCTTCCTCTGCCCCTTCTCCTGCTCTGCTCTGCTCTCTCTCTCACTCTCTGTCAAATTAATAAATAAAATCTTAAAAAAAAAAGAGAGAGAGAGAGAGAGAAGAGGCTGGTGCTCCCAGCTAGTTTTCCAGGCCTCGTTTGCTGAGTAGCATTCCTGTCCCTTTAGACTTCCTTACACCTTTCAGCTTTCTCACATCTTTAAGTATATATGGTAAATGTAGGGGGTGGGACCTATATAAGAAGACCTGTGAGGAGCAAACAGGAAGGTAGCCTTATCCCCACATTACAGGTGTGGACAGTGAAGAATAGAAATGTGCAGTGCTGGGGTGCCTGGCTGGCTCAGTCAGACGAGTGTGCGACTCTTGCTCTCGGGGTCGTGCGTTCAAGGGCCCACGTTGGGTGTAGATAGTACTTAAGAACAAAATCTTAAAAAGAAACGAAGGAAAGAAGGAAGGAAGAAAAAAAGAAAGAAGGAAGGAAAGAAAGAAAGAATCATGTTGTGCTCACACAGATCGCAGTTTTCACGGGAAGGTGCAATGTCTGGCAGATTTGACTCCAAAACCTGTTCTCTTTTCCTTATTCTGGGATTCCTCTTAACCAATTCCCATGCCTCTTTGAGTTCTTTGAACTGGTATGAACAATTTATTAAGCATATGGTGCTTTTTACCCTGGAGAGACGGTCAACAGGTGAAACCATATTCCAAAGATGGCAAAGATCTAGATAAGAATAAAAAGCACCCCTGAGGGCTCTGCGTCCTCAGTGGGATTTCAAAAAGCATATCAGTCCTTGCTCAAGGTATTCGTCAGATTTTTCTGTGTTACAGACAACCTCGAAAACCCAGGAGCTGGCACCAAGTAGTATTTATTCTCTTGTTCACGGTTCTGCAGGTTGCCTGGGTTTTACTGGTTAAGGCTGGTCTTGGCCGGACTGACGTGGATCCCGGGCTTCTGTTAGTGCTCAGTCTGTTCCACCTGAACTTCGTGTGCCAGTCTGAAAGGGCAGTGGCCACCTGGGGCATTCCCTTTTTCTGCCAATGAACGCTCTTCCGGCCTCACATTTGCTCCCTTCCCATTGGTCAAAGCAAGTCACATGGCCAAACTCAACATCAGTGATGTAGGGAAGTAAGCTCCCTACATCAGTTTTGCAAAGTAAGGTGGCAGCTCCTAAGACAGTTGTGCAAAGTAAGACGGCAAAGGGGAGTGAAGAATTGGATATGCTGATCCAATCCAGCGCACTCAGAAGCCAAGCTGTCAAAAAGAGACACTGCAGTCTAATGGTGACATTACTGCCCACGTCAAGCTGTGTTCTCTGTCTTAACACAAAAATTTTCAGAACTTCTCACTTTTGATCTTTCAGAGTCTTTTTAAAAAGAAAATTATTTATTTGAGAAATAGAGACAGAGAGAGACAGAGAGAGAGAGAACACGTGTACAAGCAAGGGGGAGGGGGAAAGGGATAGGGAGAAGCTCTCTGCTGAGCGAGGAGCTTGATGCAGGGCTCATCCCAGGATCCTAGGATCATGACCTGAGCTGAAGGAAGACACTTAACCAACTGAGACACTCAGACACCCCTCAGAGTGTCTTTGTCATAACTTTCAGGATGATATACCCCAGTGAGCTTTATATTAAAAAAAATGTATTTTGATCATAAAAATTATATAATTATGTCAAATAATGTGTTAATTACAGTCTTAGTCCCTAAGGTTGCATTAATCTCTGCATTGCTCAGCAAAGGAGTGGCTGCTATTGAGAATTCTAGGAAACTACAAAGTAGAGTTCTCACCAACTGGCCCATTTAAGAAAACTCCACCTGCTGAAATGTGGAGGCTGGTTCAGACACACTTCGGAATGTAGAGTGTGGCAGCCAAGGCCTGTCTTAACATTCAGGCATGAAGAGGAGAGTTTCTCCATGCTCAGTGTTCATTGTAGAAAAGTTGGCCACTGAGAAATCCCGGAAGAATTCATTATGAGGGCATTTTGCAAATGCAGGCTTTCCAGGGAACTTGGGTAATCTTTGGGGAGTAAAAGCCAATAACCAGGGTCTTTGGCAACTAACTCCTCTTCTTCCATGTCGTGGTGTCACAGTTAATGTTGCTGGGAGCTGTGATAATAATCAATGCGGCTCCTTCAGGAGAAACTTGCATCTGGCTGTGCAGGTGGGAACATAAAAGCTTTTCAGGACATATGTGGTTTCATGCCTGTGAGTCAGTGACAGTTGAAGCTAAGAGACCCTCTACAATGATGCATCCCCGAAAGAGCTCCTGTGTTGTCAAGGAGGGACAAGTCCCAGCTTGAGCGTGACAGAAGTCCAAGAGGTATTTATTGGACCTAAAGCCAAGGCAACCTGATTCTCATTCTCCTAAATCCATGCCTTGAGGTTCTACCGAGGTCACATGCATTGCAGGGGGTGTTGGCTAGTATGCACCAGAGAGCGACACAGAATTAGTTCGTTTCCTTCCCTCCAATAACAGCGCTGATTTTTCCTAGGCTTCAGCTAGCATAAAATCATTTCAGGATGCTAGGAAGCATCACAGGACCCTGGAGAAATCAGAGATTTCCCATGTTCCCTAAGAGAGCATGCCAGGTTTTTGAGTACCTCCTTTGCTTTGACCACTGAAGGTAGAAAGGTGCATAAGACAGACAAGGACTCTGCCTCATTGAGCTTATATTCCAGTGGGATGGGGTTACTCATGGTAACCCAGGACACAGGACAGATAGCATTTCAGAGTGTGATGAGGGCAGCACAACAGCTCTGAAACCCCAAATTGAGGAGTTTGGACTTTGGTCATAGTGTGAAGCAAGCCACTGGTGTCTCAGCGTGCACGTGACATGATGTGGTTTATGTTTATAGAAATCATGGGCTTCCAGGGCCACCCACCATAGGGTGCCACTAGTTCAAAAATAAAACTGCATTTTCATCTCTCAGTAGATCCCAAGATAAATCTTTTCTGCTCAAATGTGATGTCCTCAATGAACTCCCTTGATTACCCCTGTAGAAAAAAATGTTCTCTTAAGAGAATTTTATTTTTTTAATTTTTTTAAAAGATTTTATTTATTTATTTGACAGAAAGAGAGATCACAGGTAAGCAGAGGCAGTCAGAGAGAGAGGGAGAAGCAGGCTCCCTGCTGAGCAGAAAACCCGATGTGGGGCTCGATCCCAAGACCCTTAGATCATGACCTGAGCCGAAGGCAGAGGCTTTAACCCACTAAGCCACCCAGGCGCCTCTCTTAAGAGAATTTTAGAAAAATCCTATTCTAGGTGATTCTATGAGATCTTTCATCTCCTTTCTCAAGAGACTTATTCAGGGTTAGTAGGAACAGCTTGCATAGAATAGCATTTGTTTCACGAGCCATTTCTTAGGTCATTATTATAATTCCTTAGACAAAAGATGATTTTAAAAATACCCTCAGAAATAGAAGCTGGAGCTCATAAGTTTGAGAAGCTGATGAAGCTTGCACAGATTATAACCTTGTGTCCCATAAAAATGCGGCTCATTCAAACCCTGCTTTGCAGAGCAAAGGAAAGACAACCTGAAAGGAAAACTTCATGTTGCCCAATTTTTAAGTAGGTGAAAGCAAAAGTAATTCAAGTCTGAGTCTGAATATAGTAGAATTTATGGAGTATCATTTGCTATGGCACACATAATGTCAAGTGAAATGAAAGAACGGGTGTGGAGAGATTAAAATGATAAGTACTAGATTTCCCTTCTCCCTTTTATATGTGACTAATCCGAGAGGTCCTGCTAGGAATATCAGCACAAAGCTGAACAAAATAAAGTCAGGGGTAAGGCAGGACCATGAGGAGAGGTGTGATGCACAGTTTTGTTCCAAGCTGGTGAGCTTCAAACTTATAGGTTCCAATTGTGTCCAGCATGATGGTACCTATGTTTTGAAGAGTAATTGTAGCATCCAAACCACCAGCTTTTCTACTTTCCCAAGGAGACTCCTTGGTACCCACCTGTACTCTACAATGCAGACTTTAAATGGCAGACTGGGTCACCCCAGGTCTATTGGTGTGGCCATGAGGAGGCCCTCTAAAACAAGCTTGCTCCTTATAGGTACCTGCAGTTTTCATTTATTTTCCTTGGAGTTTGAAACAGTGTTGCACCAGGATGGAAGTCTCTGAAGGAGGTTATGGTAGACTCCATTCATTCCGTGGAGATGGAAAGATGAACGATATACCAGGCACTCGGCTAGGGGATGGACAGAAGTCAGGCAGACCCAGGCTTGGGTATGGGCCCTGCCCTTGCTTGAGTTTTCTGAGAGTCTCTTTTTCTCTTCTATGAAATGGGAAAGATTATACACATCTTCAAGGGAGTTGGAGGGTTTAGGGAATTTTGTGTGGAAGCAGAGGTGGCTGGGCTCTTAGGAACAGCCTGGACTTCTACCCATGCCATTCATAGCCACATGCAGTATCTGTGCTCCCTCCTCAAGCAGATGCTGGTCTAAACCACATTAGTGATTGATACTGAGTCTACTAAAACTTACATAACAGTCAGGCTGTATTTTGCACACCTCTTGGTGGTTTTTAATATAAATCCAAATTAATCATCTTTGACCGATGCCTCCCTCAATACACTAAAGTCGCTGTCCATTTACAGACCCACTCATCATCATACTTCTCCTTTGTTCTTTTCATTCGGTTGTTGTGAAGCTGGAATTAGATAACACATACAGATGCTAAGTAGAATGACTTGCACATAATAATCACTCAATAAATATTAACAGCATCAAAACCAATATACTATTGTTTCAAGATTTCTGCCAAGTGGGGCCAGGTTTATTTATTTATCTTTTTAAGATTTTATTTTTTTATTTGATAGAGAACAAGCAGGGGGAGCACCAGGGGGAGTGGGAAAAGCAGACTCCCCACTGTGGATGTGAGCCTAGCTTGTATGACCTCTACACTTTCCCGAAGTAAAATACTATTGTACTTTCATGCTGACAACCTCCAACTTATCTCCATCAGCTCACTAAGTAATTTATAACTTATAAACTGTTTCTCTTCTGTGCATGTGCCAGAGATTACAAGTGGAAAAGTGGAAAGAATGGGTGCTCTCAAGATAAGACACGACACTCATTTTCTCAAGTTCATGAATGTCTGTTGATTGTGGTCATAGTTTGGCTTCCTCCCAAAAGCAGATTCAGAGGCGAGGGTTTGCATTGAAGTAGTTAATTAGGGAGATAACTTCAGGGAAGGGAGTAGGGAAGACAGATAGATAAAGGAAGCCAATAAGAGTGCATTATTGAGCAATTTGCCACTATGGACAACTGGTGGGTAATCCCACTGGGCAACTCGAGGAAACTGTATATAGTGTGAACTTCAGTGTTATCCCCTCTGAGCAGTGAGTGAGCTGGGTCATTTATCCACTCTCACTAATCATGCCTTGACACATGCTGGTGGTAGCCTGGATTTCCTGACACTTTGGACCTACCTTACGTGTGGTATCACTGCGGACACCAGAGAGAACCCTTGGTTGAAAGGCCACAAGTGCTAGCAGCTGTAATTCAAGCCAGTATGCAAGAATGGCACAGGCCAAAGGGATACATATGGTGTTGTCAGCATCTGCTATGGCTATTGAATTTGTTAATATGCCATATTATGTGTGTGTATATATATATATATATATATATATATATATATATATATATATATATATATGCATGTTTTAGAAAATCTGCCTTGTCCTTTTAAACACCAGCTAAGACTCCGCCAACTTACTGACTGGCTGGGGAGGCCTCACTCTTGCCACTGTGGTGCCCTTTGCTCTCCTGAGGAAAGCCAGTGACACCCTTTTTAGCATTCTGCTGCTATGCTCACTGCAGTGACAGAGGCCAGTGTCACTCTTATTACTTCACCTGTTTTATCTTTTGTGAAACTCAGCCTTTAGCCAGAATTGTCTGAGTGGCTGCTCTAGCGATTGCTTAACGGTGAGCCTCCTTCAGCTCATTTCTCTCAAGTAATTTGATTTCATCATGCTATCAGAATTGCTTTTACGGCTTGGAAGGAGGCCTAGGGGGAAGGGGTTGACAAAAGCCATTTTGAGATGAAAAAATAAATTCATTGCCCTATACTTCCCCGTGCCCACCTATATACCCCACACCCCCACACCCCCATGTACCCTCCATCTATATCCCCCTACATCTCCTCCTAACCCAGGATAGGGGTGTGTGTGTGTGTGTGTGTGTGTGTGTGTGTGTGTGTGTGTGTGTTCAAGGGGGACTGGAGAGGAATGTTCTGAGAAAGACACAACTCATGTCATACTTTATTTCCTTTTACCTGAGTTTGTAAAAGTATACTGTTGCATGACCCTTTGGTCCCCACACCAGAATTTCTGTGCTAAGATGGAAAATATTATAGTTATACTCTCTCAAAACTGAGGCAAAGTCTAATTTCACATTGATAGTAGTCAACATTGACAATCCCAGTTCAATTGATGATAACATTTCAATGAACCTAGCAATACATCCCTCTCATTTAGGACAGTCAGAGATTTTTATCAGTGCTGAAAAGCCCATGTTTAATACCTACACAATATTTTATTTGACTTTGTATGTAAATGGAAAAAAAAAGAAGCACCAGCCTGCTTTCCTCATTGAAGACTTGATAGGGAGGGCTCAAAAGTGGTTGCGAATTTAATGTGCAGAGTTCCAGGGAGTTTTTTGTTTTTTAATTGTTGCATCTAACTTCTGAATATCTATGGAAATTCAGTACCAGTTTGGTGCTTCTAGTCACTGAGTGGTGGTTAGTATGACAACCACTGTGTAAAAATATGCAGTCATGTGAGGATTTGTGATTCCACAGATTTGCTAGTATTTTGTCATACCTTTGGCCAAGTGCCCTGCTTGGTGGGGCAAGATTAGGGGCTAAACACCCTTTGAAGTGAGAACCACTCCAGAAGAATTTGTGCAGCTGAAAATAAAACAGTTCAGTGCACAAGCAGTGGTTTTTACACTTGTAAGCTTTGCCTGGACATTGATGTCTAGTTTGCATTATTCTTACAACTGCTAGAAAGGCATCCACAGTTGAAGCACTTCAAAGTTGACTCTTGGTGCCTGGGCTGGAAAAGGATGTTTGGGCCAATGTAAGAAAGACAGGCCCTGGCTAGACTGTAAATGGTAGAGAGGTAACTTTTTTTTTCAATTAATTTTATTTTAGTTTTTTCAGTGTTCCAAGATTCATTGTTCATGCACCACACCTAGTGCTTCATGCCATACGTGCCCTCCTCAGTACCCATCACTGGCTCATCCAATGGCCCACCCCCCTCCAAAACCCTCAGTTTGTTTCTCAGAGTCCACAGTCTCTCTTGGTTCATCTCCCCCTCTGATTTCCTCCAATTCACCCTTCCTTTCCTTCTCCCAATGTCCTCCATGTTTTTCCTTATGCTCCACATGTAGGTGAAACCATATGATAACTAACTCTCTGCTTGACTTACTTCACTCAGCATAATCTGTTCCAGTCCCATCCATGCTGAAACAAAAGTTGGGTATTCATCCTTTCTGATGGAGGCATAATATTCTATTGTATATATGGACCATATCTTCTTTATCCATTCATCTATTGAAGGGCATCTTGGCTCTTTCCACAGTTTGGCGATTGTGGCCATTGCTGCTATGAACATTGGGGTGAGAGGTAACATTTTATCATGTGGTGTAATTATACCTGCCATTATTCAATTTGATTTTTTTTTCAGTAAGAACTTTGAAATAATTGATTTAAGGCGTTACCATATGCCTTTCTATGATAGGGTAATCTACAGCAACAAGCATTCCCTTATTTAAGTTTAAAACAAAAGCTGATCCATTATTTCTTCTTCCAAAAAGGGTAGTTTTACTGGCAAAGTTAGAGCTATTGTTATTTCAGTAGGATAGGCTAGATAGGCTAGATTTCCAGTAGAAGATGCTTTATCTTACTTTTATTATTTTTTAATTTGAATATAATTACACACAGTGTTATATTAGTTTCAGTTGTTCAACATAATTTATGATTCTATATGTTCCTCAGTGCTCATTGTGATATGTATACTCCTATTCCCTTCACCTATTTCACCCAACCCCTCTCCCACCTCCCCTACGGCAAAGACCAGTTTGTAGAACATGGTTTTTTATATCAGGGATATAAAATTAGTTTCTACATTGTAACCTATGGACAGACTTGAGGATATCAGAGAATTATCAATAGCAAAAGAAAAAAGGATGAAAGCTAGAGAGGAACATTGTCTATGGCAACAGTCAAAACCAGATTCATTCTAAGTGGTTGAAAATATCCCAGGTTTTTAACAGTTCTGACAAACAAGTAGTTCAATGGCCAGGTAGAACCTTGAGTGAGTCTTCATGGTTCTATCTTTCTGCAATTTGATTAAAAGAGAAATATCTGCTTGATAACTGAGGGAGAGAAAAATATCAGTTTAATGAGTTATTTGGTGTACTATGGATAAAAACTATTGAAATTCAACTTGCTGTTTCAGTTTTTACCTCATTTGTTTAAATTCTTTAATGTTCTGTTGATATAATTTGTCCTGTCTTGACCGAAATACTCCCTGCTTGGTAGGGAGAAAGTAGGCAAGTCATAAATACCTGTGTTTCTAACTCTAAAAGGTATTGATTAGCCTAAAGCTGTATTTAATGGTTTTAGATGTGGTAAGAGAATATATTTAGTATCTTGATGTGTTAACTAAGTAGACAGATAAATACATTATTTTAAACTTTCATCTACTTCTGGTGGGAGTGTAAATTGGCATAACTGCTTGGAAAACTGGCAGAATCTACCAGAGTTAAAGATCTGCATAAGCAATGGACCAGTATCCCCACATCCTGGGTAAATACTCCACAGAAACAGTGCTTATGTCCACCAAATGAACTGTGTGAGAATTTCATGGCAACTTTATTCCTATTGGCTCCAAACTGGAAAAACCCAACTGTCCATCAACACTAGAACAGCTAAGTAAATTGTGGAATACTCATACACTATGATACAATACTGCCGAGAAAAAGAATGAGCTGCTGTTCTATGTAACAACATGGATAAATCAGGCAGGCATCATGTTGAAAAATTTGGACAAAAAAGGGTGCATGTTGTACATCCATATATTTGAAGTGTAAAAACAGACAAAACCAACCTGTGACAATAGAAGAGAGAATAGCAGTTTCTTCACGGGGTAGATATTGATTTGGGACAAGATAAATTTCTGAGGTGCTGGAAATGTTTTATATCTTGATTTGGATAAGGGTTATATGTACGTACGTATGTCTATATATGTGTGTGTGTGTGTGTGTGTGTGTGTGTGTATGTGCGTATGTGAAAGTTTTGCAAGCAATTTTAATACAAAAGTAAATAAAAAGAAAAAAATCACATATACATTTGGTAAATCAACTTCAACATTCACAACAAAAGTTCATCTTAATAATCCTTCCTAATGAATAAGGAACTAAGCTGTGGAATGCCAGCAGAAAGCACAGATTCTGTGCACACCTGGGCACACACATATAAAATTCCCTGCACGCTGGGCCCTAAATTATTAATGGCTTGTTCAGCCTCATTGACCCTCATACTTGGAAGAGATTTTCTATGTCATTTGATTCAATGATTCATCTAAAGCTTGTCTGCAGCCTTCCCTCTGGGTGGCCATCCTGCTTTTGTGAACAAAAGCCCTTGGGTGACTAGAATACTATTGTGACCTCCCAAGGCTGACTTACTGTCATTGGGAGCCCATCCCTGGGCAAAAATAATCTATCCTGTCTATTCATTGGTTTTACTTGTAACCATTGGGGTCTTGCAGTTAAGTAGACAAAGGATTGTGCTATTGCTGTGTCCCTCGAATACCATACTTTATCTTGTGTGTATGTATGTATATATGGAAATACACACACATACACTGAAAGCAGGCATATTTTCAGGGATATTTGTCTTGTTGTTTCCCCCCTTTTTAATTAATAACAGCATACTATTTCGCCAGGAACTGTGTTCTCTCATAGGCATCTTCTCAATGCTTTCCCCTCAGGAATGAAACGGGATAATGTGGGTATATCATTTTGCTTAGATGTCTCAGGATCCCTTTGCTCTCCCATGCTCTGGAGCTAAACACCCCTGTTCTCCAGTGCTCAGCCTCTCCTGCTATCAGTGTAATGATTCATACATCCACAGCCCATTCACTCATTCAACACACATTTATTGATCATCTTCTATGTGCCAGCAATGTTTTAGGGATACAGTGATAACCAAATAAGAGACTTGTGGCATCTGCCTCCTTAGGCTTTCACTCTACTAGGGTTATTAATCAAATATGTACATAAATAAATGCAAAATGTAAAAATGAAACTCTGATGAACTGCCAGGGAAATGTACATGATGTTATGAAAGCATCAAATAGGGAGTCGTCATCGTCAGAGAAGCCTTCTCTCCAGAAATGAGATTGAGCGAAGGACAAATGAAAGTTAAAATAAGCTAGAGATTGAGCGAAGGACAAATGAAAGTTAAAATAAGCTAGGAAGAGAGGGAAGAAATGTCATTTCAGGAAGAGGATAGAACATAAGCAAGTCCTGGCAGCAGGAAGCAAAAGGAAACATGCCATATTCAAAGAACAGAAGAAAGGTCAGTGTTGCTGGAGTTAAAAAAGCAAAGAGTGGGACACCTAGGTGGCTCAGTCGTTAAGCGTCTGCCTTCGGCTCAAGCCATGATCCCAGGGTCCTGGGATCTAGCCCCACAAAGGGCTCTCTGCTTGGCAGGAGGCCTGCTTCTCCTGCTACCATTCCCTCTGCTTGTGTTCCCTCTCTTGCTGTGTTTCTCTCTGTCAAATAAATAAAATCTTTAAAAAAAAAAAAAAAGCAAAGAGTGATACAGTATAAGAAGAGCCTAGAGAGGTAGGAAAGAGTCATACAATTCAGGGGGGAAATGTTAGCATTAATTTGGACTTCAAATGCTTATAATGGCGTTTGGAAAGAGAGAACAGGCTTTTGAGAGAGCACTGCTTAAATTAGTAATTTGGGAATAGAAATGTTACATCAAGGTGCATTGTGTAGGCAGTGGCATGGAGGTGATTGTCAAAAATGATCAGGTCAAGGAACTGGCAGGCCAGGTGTTGGGTGGGTCATCTTATTGGACGTTGAAATCACCCATAATTATGGCAAGGCTTGAGGTGGAAATGAAAACCATAACTTAGTGCCAGAGGCTCTGATAAATATGGGAAAGTGACCAGCAGGTCACAAATAATTGAGAACTGACCATAGTTGCCATGGTTCTATAAGAACTTGTATAATTTCTCTGTGGGGAATTACATCTTCTAAAGGTTAATGCTGACGGCCATTGCAACTGAGCATGATTACAGTATTTATTAGCTTTATATAGCCCTATAATCTTACGATTTAAGTACTTAAACATAGAAAAAAGTTGGAGAAGAATTTCATGGGAGGAGAATAAATAGGGAAAGCTAAGATACAAGTATAGGAAGGCCCCTTGTGGAGACTTATACCAACTAAGGTGCTAAAATTTCCTGTGTAGAAGCTGGAGTAGCAGGAAGGCTGTCATTGCTTTGTGTAAGGTTGTGGTAACTATACTTTAGGAAGGGTCACTTGGAAGTGGTGTGATGGGCAGGTTGGGAAAGGGGTAGAAGACCAAAAGAGCACAGTTATGAGTCAATTATAGTTGTCAGGGTGAGGGCTGATTGGGCTTTGAAGAGATCAGTGGGCAAAGAAGGGAAGGAATGGGTGGTACACAGTATTTCAGGGGACTCATTTACCAGCCAAGAATGCAATTAAGTACTGCAGTGACTAGAAGAGAGATAAAGCCATAGCAGACACCAGAAAATCAGGAAGAAGTTCATTTGGTGGAAGAATACACATTACATTTCTAGTTCTGGAGGGCATCAAGGGGAAGTATCCAGGTGATGAAAAATGTAGGTGCTAAACTCTGGGAAAAGGTAGATTGGAAAAGCCCCCTATTGTTAACCCCTAACCACAAATGCCCATCCTGGCCTGTTTTTTCCTTGCAGTCCGCAGGAACTTCTCCCTTCACTTCCCTTGACTTCTTCCACTAATTCTTAGGTGCTCACAGCTTACTTCTGAAGACAGTGTCTCCTCAGCTCGCTTTGTTGTTCTCTTCCCCAAACATTCTCTGGTTTCTTAGAAAGCCTCCTCTTTCTTGCTTAGTTCCTCTCATCTGTGTCCCCACAGCTCTGATGCACTTGTCATGCTTGCCTCTTATCTATTTTCTCCCTCTGACTTTGGGCTTTAGAGGACAGGGACTCATTAAGCGTGTCTATGTATCTTTTCTTTTCTGGTTCAGTAATAATTTGCTTAATGAATTAGCTAATTAACAGGTTTATTTTAAGGGTTCTACATTTTGGAGGCTTCATTTAGGGAAAAAAAAATAAATGGGATGAAAAGTTCAAAACAAATCCATATACCCCAAATGTCACAGATGAATTTACAAAGTTTGGGAAGTTGTGCACATTTTCCCTATGCAGCTGGGCCCTGCCTTATTATGTCCCGTTTCCTAATGCACTCTCCTATGAAGTGTGTAGAAACCTAATCAGAAAAAGCAACATTTATTCTTGGAAGTGGGGGCAAACATCTCCTCTGTCTTGCTCTTCCTCTCCCACATTGTCTCTGAAAGTCTAATGAGATTTAACTTTCTGTATGAACTACTGGAATATATATTTGCCTTCCAATAAAACTGAGTCTTTAAATCCCAGACCTCCCCATTTCAGCAATACCTCTCTCTGCATCTGTGCAGAGCAACGTCGCAGTAGCAACCTGATTAGAAGGCACATCCGTGGCTGATGCTGCAGCTGGTTCACTCAGAGTATAGAGGAAGAAGAAGTCTGAGTTTAGAGGTTGGGAATGGTATACATTTAATGGATACTCCTAGGAAAGGGAGCCAGGGGAGCTCAAATAGGTAGGAGGAAGCATAGAAGGCAGTGTTGAAAAATCCAGAAGGAGAATTTGCAAATCTATAGAGACAAAAAGTAGATTCATAGTTGTCAGGGACTGGGGTAGAGGGAGACTGGGGAGTGACTGTTAATGGGTGCAGAGTCTTTGGGGAGATGATGAAAATATTCTGTAGTTAGTGGTAATGGTTGCACGACTTCGTGGACATATCAAAAACCACTACATTGTACACTTTAAAACAGTAAAAACAATAATAATAAAAAAAAAGAAAATTCAGGGAATGCAACATGGAAAACAAATCAAGTTAATACAATACAGGGAAAGATGAAGACTGATTGAAAGAGTGATTGACTGTATGGAATCTGGTGATTACGAAGCCGGTGGTGAGCTTAAAGAGAATAGTTTCAAAGGAGTAGTCACTCCTATCTCTTCTTCTTTCTGCCCAGTAAATATATAATTTGTAAAGTTATTCTTTCATCAGACATTGGCAAAATGTCTGATGATTTTGCAAGTTTAGGAATATGTTTGGTTTACATAAGCTAAGGGGATATTCCGGATGAGTTTTGGGAATTATGATTATGTGTGCACCTGTTCACTAGGACATAGTATAAGGCTCATTCTTTCTGTCCTTCAGAAACCAATTCCATAGTGCCAAACCAGATCAGTTCATGTAGTCCTAATCTGAAACGTAATTTCCAGTGGCCCTAAATGGAGCGGGCATTACCTTCTTTGAATTCTGATAGTAACTTTGAGTTGTATGACTATTCTGCAAGTTGTTTGCCCTGTCTTGTGTCAGTTCATTGATGAGTACTGGCCTTATGACCCTGGGTCAACCGCATGTATTCTGTAGCCATATTTACTTGGTTTGTAAATTGAAGGTAATAAACCTTAATCTGAAACCTCTTATGAGAATATTATATGAATGTGCTTTGAAAACTATTAAGCAAAAGTAAATACATTTTTAATTGATTCTGTTGTAGAATTGAAGAGACAGTTAAATCCTTATTGCTTGTTAGTCCTGGACTGGTATAGGACTGACCCCTTTGATGCCTTGTATGTATGATCACAGGCCTCACATCCATGTTTACCTTATTAAGGACTGCCTTGCTCAGTGGTAATTGGTTGAATTGAATACTGTTGAAATGAGAAAAGTTTAGTGTCATACCATGATTGAATTCTCTCGTCTTCATCTTTCTTTGTTAATTTGTTTTCTTTTGCTCTTCATGTAGGTTTCCCAAATGAGCCTGCTTCCGTCATTGCCCTCAGCACCATTAAGGAATGGCTGGCCAAGAATCATCACGAGGTAGGAGGAACAACATAATTAGCAAACATTTAAGATGGAGTCATTTGATCCTCAATTTCAGAAAAGGCAGAAAAATATATCCATAAGTATCAAGTAAACATAATCATTGAGATGAAGCTAGCTGACCATGCTTTGTTGGGGTAATATGAATGATTGAATATTCTCCTGTAATTAATTGACTGAAGGGATTTTGTTGATTATTTTTGGTGGTGGAGATAGGCAGAGTGATCTAATTCACTTAGCCATGATCTTGTTTTTATTTTTTATTTATTTTTTTTCATGATCTTGTTTTTACATTAAGTTTTTAAGTCTCATTTTTATATTAAATTATCTTTGTTGACATGGTGTATGGTAATTTTTTGGTATCCTGAGGTCTCTTTATTTATAATTAATCATTTCCATAAAGTAACTTCTGAGTGCGAGATTAGAGTAGGTCTGGATAATTGATTATCCATTGATAATGATCATGGTTTTTTTATGAAACTAAATGCTTCTCTCAGACTTTTCACCATGCCTCCTATTCTGCTTATTTAATAAAATCTTTAAGCTATGTTTAGTGATGAACAGAATTACTCAAGTTAACAAAGGAACACAATGAGTAAAGACACTGTGACGGCTTAGATTTCAGAGTTTTGGCAACTAACTGTAACAACAATAGGTTTCATACACTGCACAGCCTTGTGTGTTTTTCTTCCAATTTTGTTTTTCTCCCCAGATATTTACATGAGTGCTATAAAGAATACTGTTGCATTTATGATAGACCATGAATTTAGCTTTCTTCCTGGGTAGGACATGGAGTATTTGGAAATGTCTGGGTATGGAAACAGATTATGGGAGTTTGCTGTAATATGAGAATAGCTCTTGGTGCCTTCATATGTTTAAAGAAACTGCATTGTCATTTTCTGCTAATGGTTATAATTTCAACATTTCTTAAGTAGATGTAGAAATTGTTAATCTCCAGTAGGAGTAAAGAATGGCCCAACCATATCCATTTTGGTGCTTATTCTTTCTTCTTCTCTTACTATGAAAGATATATATAACTTCAATTTAGAGGATGGCTATAATAACCCCAAAAAATCAGAATTAAAAAAAAACAGTTAAAGTAACCAGTTTACAAAACATTTCTTTGACATGTATTATTTTCACAACAATCTCATGAAATGTCTAGGGCAGGTATCATTATTCCATTCTCATGTAGAATCAAAAGTTTAAATGACATTCTCAGGACTTCACAGTCACAGAGCCAAGAGTCAGACTCTGTCCTCCTGACTCCAGCAGCCATTCCTCCTTGGGGGGATTCTAAGCAAGGGAGAGAAATTTGGTTCCTTTGAAAGTGGTTATTTTTAATGTATCTTTTGGTTACAGTAAAAGTTCCTCACCTGGACTATCTGCTTAGCAAAAATGTAGAGTGTTTCATGAGTAAAAGTTGGTAATGGAACTAGTACATTAGTGTAAGCCCATTATTTCCACTAATAATCCAAGAGTATTCCCTACTGATGGATTCACATGTGTCATGTTGGCATGTGAGGGAAATACACACATCCACCCAAAAATCACTGAAGAGATGATTATGAAGAAGAAGCATTTTGGTTGTATTTAAAGCTCATTAACAAATCCTATTGATGGATTTTCTCCAGTTAAACAATTCAGAAGGTTATTTTCCATAGAAATTTGTTAACTTCGTGTTTCCCACTTAATGGTTTGTGCCCTGATCTCCTTGTTAGCTTCCTCTGTCTTTGAGTCTGTTCCTTTGCTTTCATATCTTTCTCTTGCTCATTTCTTGGATTTATTGTATAAAATTTTAGGTATTTTGGATTGAGGAACATAACTCAGTTATTGCCATTGTGACTTTAAACATGTCATATGCTAATTCTTTTTTTAAAGGCTTCTTGTTTCAACATGCACTGGCTAATTTAAATAAATTAGTTTGAACAAGTCAGGTTGTACTTAATAAATGAATTGTAAGTGGTCGGGCATAGGTAAAAGCTATACAAATTTATTATCTTGCAATATTTTGATTTATTTTTTTTTTGCTCTGTTAAAAAACAAGCAAAGTAGGTTAGGTACTTATGACAGAGTATTATTTCTCAGTCAGTTGTCTCTTCACTGGAGTATAATTTTGACTTTCTCATTGTTTAAGCTATTTATTCATTAATTCACTCATTTGACAAGCATTTACTGAATTCCACTAAGCACCAGGAACTTTTCTAGATCTGAGGGATAGCATGCTGAAAAACAAAATCCTCTTCTTATGATATTCATAGTCTAGGAAAAGAGACATCAACAAATAAAGAAATAATATAGTTCAGAGAGTACTTTGCAAAATAAAACAGGGTAATTTGATAGTGAGTTATTGGAGAATGTGGTTTTAGATCATTTAGAAAGGGCTCTGAGGACGTGATCTTAGGACAAAGATTTGTATGATAGAAAGGTGTAAGCCAACCACAAGGAGGTCTTGAGGTAGAACATTCCACACAGAGGGAACAGCAAGATAACAACCATGATGGAAAAATGAGTTTACTGTTTGCAACTATTGGTAAGATAGCAATGCCGTTGGATTAGAGACATAAAAGAATGGCAGGAAACAAATTTAGACAAATAGGTAGGGGACAACCACAGGGTGCTGTGGTTCATGGAGAAACTTGGATTTTTATTTTAAGTCTACTGGGAAGCTTTTGAGAGTTTGGGACAGGGAGTGGCATGATGAGATTCACCTTTAAAATGACAAAAGGCTGGCTGCTTCTTGGAAAGGGACTTTTGAGACACCTCAAAATAGAAAAGGGAAGACTGATGAAGAAGATCCTGTAGTAAATCCAGGCAAGAGATGAGGATTCTTTGAAATACAGCAATGGTAGAAAAAGAGGTAACAGCTCAAGTTTGGTATATATTTTGACAATAGAGCCAACAAGGACTTGGGGATTATCTTAGAGTCGGCTAGCTCATGCTGCAGTTACAAACAACTTACAAATCTTGGGGCTGTAAAACAGTGAAGGTTTATTTTTTGCTCACACTATATGTTTTGAGTCAGCAAAGGGCTCTGGCTTAGTCAGGAACCTTAGTCAGGCTGACAGACACTCTACCATGTGAAATATCATCTATCACATGACAGGAAAAGATAGACAATCAAGCAATACCTCTTAAATGCTTCTGCAAAGGAATGATGCATATAACTTTTTTTCTCACATTTCACTGTCCAAAGCAAGGAAATGCAATTTTCTCATATGTTCAGAAGAGAGGCAACTGGATATCAGTGAACAGTAGTAATGTCTATCATAGCTGTAAATCAAATGTGGTGTATGGGAAAAATGGGAGAGTCAAAAATAACAGCTAGGTTTTGACCTGAACCCCTGGGTAAATATTAGTGCATTAACTGAGAAATTAGGTAGAGGAAAATGTTTAGATGAGAAACAGAAAGAAAATAATAACTGTGTTGCAGATAGTTAACCCTGAGATGATCTTAGGTATGCAATGAAACTTTCCAATAGAAAGTTGGTTACTTGAGTCTAAAGCTCAAGAAAGAAGTCAGATGGAAGGACATGGTAAAAATTGATCAGATTATCACAACTTTAACTTGGGTGTGGGTTGGGGGTGCCTGGGTGGCTCAGTGGGTTAAAGCCTCTGCCTTCGGCTCAGATCCTGGGATCGAGCCCTGCATCAGGCTCTCAGCTCAGCAGGGAGAAGGTTTCCCCCGTCTCTCTGTCTGTGTCTCTGCCTACTTGTGATCTCTCTCTCTCTGTCAAATTAATAAATAAAATCTTTAAAAAAAAAAAGTTGGGTGTGGGTCTTACTTTGAGATTAGCTGCAAGAAATAGAAAATATTAAAACTAAATTATATAAAGGAATACATATTGTATAAATGAACTATATGAAAAAGAGTCTTGAAATTCAAGAGCTAGAACTAGGGCAGGGTCTCATGAGTGACCAGAATTGCAACCTATAAATCCAACAAGAACCAGGGGAGTTCATTTACATTCTCAATCTCTGTCATATCTCTGTTTCATTGATTTTGTTTTTGTTTTTGTTTTTATTTGGCACATTTTCTCCACTACCCACTCACCAGCTTACTATGGCTTCATGATGACTGAGAGCCACTCATTAGTCATTGAGCCCAGCTCAAGGCAAAGCCGGGATTGAGGTTGGTGGGCAAAGTTGCATCTTCTGGATCTTTCGACTGGTTATGTCCCGTGAAATTTCCCTTTCAAAAAATAAGGAATCCATGTAAATGTGGATTCTATCAGTGGCCATACTTCTCTCATTCAGATAAGTATCCAATTCAAAATTCATGATTTTTGATCATTGATAATTGATGCTGTCATGTGATTAGTGAGCCTTCACATTTTGCCACTTATTCTCTGATTTCTAAGCCATCAAGAAGGGACATTTCTTATTTACTCTCTGATTTCTAAGCCATCAGGATGGGACATTTCTATTTTTTTCAACAATAGTTGATTTGACTCTATTTAACTACACAAATCATCCCAACCTGTGTGGCTGGGCATTTCCACATTCAGAGAGGCTTCTCTAGAGCACGTGGGCCCAATAGACATGACTTAGGGAAAATATGTTCTGTCATCCACCGTTGACTTGTTTTGTTTACCCAAAGTCTGAACTGTGAGGGTGCTGCTATCACCACATATTTAGGGGAACTCAGGGACCTGGGGGAGCCCAGCTGAATGAAGAGTACAGTTAGCTCTGACTGCAGCAGCTCTAGAGGAAGAGATAGAGCAGTGCTTTAATGCAAAAAGGAAAAATCTCAAGAGGATATAATTGGGGCAGAAAAATGACTTACCAGGACTAAAAAACATAATGACTTCTTATTGAAAAATTGAAAAACAAAAAAGAATATTCCCTGCTAAGACTTGAATTATTGTTCTCAGAAAACCAGAGAGTTGAATTATCTTAAAAAAACAGAAATACAAAGAAACGGAAATCATGACTGAAGAGATAAGGCACGTGGCAGAGAAACCCAGGGATCAAGTGTGAGAGAGGCAAGGGATGAAGATTACCCACTGGCATTTTCAGCAAAATTAAGAATTAAGAACTTCTGAGTTCAGGAAATCAAAAAAAAAAAAAGACTATCAGAGTTCACTCGGAAACAAATGACAGCATGTGGCATGATAACCTTTCCGTAAGTACCCATTTTTCTCAAATAGAAACTTTATTACAGAGACAAGCGAGCAAAATAAGGGGCCGTTATGGAAATGAGTAGCGGAAATGCAGCCCAGACTCTCAACTTGGGGTGGCTGGTCCACGTTATCATCCGCAGTTTCATGCATTCCTCATTTTTCATGCAGTCTAAAAATATCATTCCTTGTGAAATAGTGATTTTTTCCCTCCGCAGCTCTGAGGCACCCCTTTCATATCTGGAAGTTAGCCTAAGAAATGTTTTTACAGTGCCTATTCTATTGTTCCACCCCAGAGACTCATATGGAGTCTGACTATTGGTCTCTGGGGCAATGTACATATTTGTAATTTTTTCCATAGAAAGCAGAAGAAGAACAGGATGCTTTTCCCCTCTCAAAGCCACAAATGTCCTGATATTATATGAGAGATTTCCCCATTATGGAGGTCACGTTCAGTGATTTCAAATGCTCCAAAGGAGCAAGCCTCCTGCAGCACAGAGTACCTGTGTTAGGTCTTCCAGGAAGTCCTCTTTACGGGGAAGGCCTCTAAGATGAAGATTCTGAGACGGAAGATAAGTGAGTTTTCTGGGTACTCTTATATGTGGAATCACTAAAGTACTAATCAGGCCTCAGTTGTAGCACGGCACAAATCTTAACACCCCTTATCTCCAACGACTAGAAAGCAGCGGAGAGGTGGACAGAAGCATAGAATTCTGGGAGGCTCTAATTAAAACTATGGCATGTGTAGATATGGAGATATAGAGGAGATATGCAGAGGGGAGGCTGTGGTCCATCTAAGACCAGGACCACCTGTGGTCCACCTAAGACCAGGCCCCAGCTGTTTCTCTGCATATCTCTGAAGATGGTATTTCCCAGAAATCTTTACCATTCAACCACTCCATGGGAAGTTCCTCATCTCCCTCCTCATGCTGACAGCAGCCTCCTCCACAAGCAGACTCTTTTGTTCTGGGGTGGGAACAATTCAATGGAGGAGTCTTTGTTTCATCTTTGAAGGCCCTGATGGGGCACCTGGTGTGACTTAGATATCATTGGCAAGGAAGAACCCTAGCTCTGCAATTTCAAAACCAAAATCAGTTCTCTTCTCTGTAGGAGGAAGGTACAGATTTTCTCTCATGGCATGCAGAGTTTGGGCTTCTGCCTAACATATAATATATTTTTTAAAGATTTTATTTATTTATTTGACAGAGAGACAGAGATCACAAGTAGGCAGAGAGGCAGGCAGCGGGGGTGAAGGAAGCAGTCTCCCCCCCTCTCTGCCAAGCAGAGAGCCCGATGCGGGGCTCGATCTCAGGACCCTGAGATCATGACCTGAGCCAAAGGCAGAGGCTTTAACCCACTGAGCCAGCCAGGCACCCCATATATAATATTTTTTAACTGTACTTTTAGCACAAACAAATTTTTATTCAAAATGTTAAATATCATCTACTTGTCATTTAAATCATTAATGCTGTGCCTTCTGAGGGAAACTTGATACCTGTGGTATTGCTGTTTATCCTTTTAAGTATTGTGCCTACGGATGTGGCAGGGCATCATGCTCTACAGAGATGCTCTGTGTATGTGGCAGTGTTCCATTGAGGCAGATATCCTACTCTACAGCTCATTGCTAGCCATGCTCCTAGACCTTACTCTGTGAGCTCTAGACTTCAAGGTCAACAGATAGTAACCAGAGAACAAAACTTGTCTTAAGCTAAGCAATTTGAGAAAGAAGAACCAAAGCTGGAGGTATCACAATTCCAGATTTCACGATATCCTACAAAGCTGTAGGAATCAAAATAGTATGACACATAGATCATACTATTATGATCTAGTAGTAGACACATAGATCAATGGGACAGACTAGTGTCCAGAAATAAGCCCACACTTATATGGTCAGTTAATCTATGACAAAGGAGAAAAGATTATACAATAGGGGAAAGACTGTAGTTTAAATAAACAGTGCTGGGAAAACTGGACAGCTAGACGCAAAAGAATGAAACCAGATCACTTTCTAACACCAGACACAAAAATAAACTCAAAATGGGTTAAAGATCTAAAGTGAGACCTGAAACCATAAAATTCCTAGAAGAGAACACAGCAGTAATTTCTTTGATGTTGGCCAAAGCAACATTTTTCTAGATGTGTCTCCTAAGGCAAAGGAAACAAAATCAAACTACTGCGACTACATCAAAATAAAAAGCTTTCACACAGTGAAGGAAATGATCAACAAAACAAAAAGGCAATCTACTGATTGGTAGAAGATATATGCACATGATATATCCAATAAAGGGTTAATATGCAAAATATATAAAGAATGTACACAACTCACCACCAAAAAACCCCACAAATAATCCGGTTAAAAATGGGCAGAGGACCTCAATAGACATTTTTCCAAAGAAGACATACAATTGGCCAATAAGCATGTGAAAAGATGATCAACATCACTAATCATCAGGGAAATACAAATCAAAACCATAATGAGGTATCACCTCATACCTGTTAGAATGTCTAAAATCAAAAACACAGGAAGAACTGTTGGCAAGGATGTAGGAAACAAAGGAACCCTTGTGCACTGTTGGTAGGAGTATAAATTGATGTAGCCACTGTGGAAAACAACATGGCAATTCCCCCAAAATATAACAATAGAAAACCATAGGATCCAATAATTCTACTACAGGGTGTTTATCCAAAGAAAACAAAAACACTAATTTGAAAAGATATTTGCACCTCTGTGTCTATTGTAGCATTATTTACAATAGCCAAGATATAGAAGAGACCCAAGTGTCCATCAATAGATAAATGGATAAAGAAGTTGTGAGAGAGAGAGATATATGTAAGTGTATGCATATATAGGATATATATTATATAGGATGTATATTATATCATACAGGATACATATTGTATAGGATATATTACATCATATATATTTGTATATATATAAGAATATTACAAAGCCATAAAAAAGATGACATCTTGCCATTTGTGACAATATGATGGACCTAGAGTTTATGCTAATTGAAGTAAGCCAGACTGAGAAAGACAAATACCATATGATTTCACTATATGCGGAACCTAAGAAACAAAACAAATGAATAAATACACAAAAAGCAGAATTAGACATATAAATACAGAGAACAAACTGATAGCTGCCAGAAGATGAGAAGGTAAAGGGATAGACAAGATGGGTGAAGGGGAGTAGGAGGTACAGGCTTCCAGTTATAGAATGAACAAGTCACAAGAACAAAGGCAAACATAGGAAATATATTCAATGATATTGTAATAGCATCTTAGGGTGGCAGATGGTAGCCACACTTGTGGTGAGCACAGCGTAACATACAGAGAAGCTGAATCACTGTGTTGTACACCTGAAACTAATGTAACATTGTGTGCCAACTATAGTCAAATACAACAATTTTAAAAATAAATAAGCAGATACTGTGTCATTAAAAAAAAACCCCAGAAAACAAAAATTAGTTTTCGACACATATTTGGTGCCTCTTACAAGTAGAGATACTGGTTTCTGCTGAGTAGAAGCAGTGACACGGCCCCCCCTCCTCTGCCTTCCAACATTCCAACCAACAGCCACAAAGCAGTGAGAAAGGTAAACTGATTCGTCTACCCCAGAAAACGGAACTGGGAATCCATTGAAGAAATGCATGTTTGGCCTCTGGAAAAGTTCACATGCTCTTCTGCTAATGGTACAAGATCAGAGGCATGGCCACTTGTTTCCTCATCATGGATCACAAAGGAACCATCACATTTATCTCTGGTGCCAAGACTATTTTTTCCCCTTCTTGGCAGAGGTCTTTGAACATATGCAGTGTTAAAAATTGTCACTTTTATTTCAGAATCACATTATGGACCACCAAAAAAACCCCAGTGTGGGGCCTGCCTTATGTCACTGACTCAGAACACCTTAGGATCTTTCTTCAAAGGGACTTAAATCAAACATAAAATGATGCTTCCATTTCTAATGAGAAAATTACATCCCTCACCCCAAGTTTCAATTCCTGTGGTCTATTCTTTACAGAAGTGCAACACACACAACACACCATGCTTCCAGTCTACACAACACGGGGGTGTGGTTAACATCCAGAGATCTGAAAGCAGCAAATGAAGCGCTCAGTGTTTTCCCTGGGGAATGTCTTTTTAGGTCTCTAAGACATTATTTACGTATGTATGCTGGTCTTAGTTGTTGGTGTGATATAATGTTAAAATATGTTTGTTTGGAAAAATAAAGTCCATCTTAAAATATTCAGGTTCTGTATAAGAATGTGGCTATGGTAATAATAATCATCATCCTAATATGCTGGCACATATGCCATGCTCCTTTCGCTCTTCAAAACCCCGATGAGTTGCAAACAGTTTGTTTCCTTTCTCCATCCCATCAATTTATATTCCTGCCTTCCTCCTTCCCTTCTTTCCCTCCTTCTTTCTTCCCTACCCCTTTTCCTCTCCTTCTCTTTCACACACACACTCCCGCATGCACTACTTTCCCATTCTCAGATAGCCTTTGTTGAGATTTGCGCCAAGCAGTTACATCAGTAGTCAGAAATGACTTTTATTTCCTTATCTTATGAACCTCAGTCCCCATTGTTAGAGTGAAAGTCATGACCCAAGGAAGCTTCTGCCTTTCTTGGTGGGAGTGTTCAAGTGCTTGGTGTTGCAATAGATCACCCCATATTAGAGCTTGCCAGGTGGGCAAATCCACTTAACTCTCCATCCTTGCACTGCCTTAGCATCTATTCACAATGGTCCTGCCCCGGTTTTTAGAGCCAGAAGTTAGAGACCCCTGCTATTGCCTTCATAACCCCATTCCCATCAATAAGAAGCAAAATATATGATGCAATATATATTTTACTGCTCTAGTTAGTGAGCCCACTTGCAGTTAGCCAGTGTGCTTGGGGTACAGAGGGTTTTCATCAAAAACTTTTAGGCGTTGAAGCAATGTTGCCCAAGTACCTTTTCCCTAGTCTTACTTTGTGTAGAGAGCTCTGTGAAGTATAATCATTTTTTTCTTCCAGCAAGGGATGTCTGGATAATCAAGGTCCCAGGGGTGCCCTAGTGACACCAACCTACAGTCCCATGTAGTTCAGGGTGGCTTGTTGATTTCTGTATTGACATATAATCGACATATGTCCTCCTCTGCCAGCCATCCTTAACCCAGCACAGTGTCCATGATGGTCCCATTACTTTCAGATAAATATACCCAGCCGTGGTGGGGGAATTATTTAAATAGGTGTGGAAAATTCATATGTGTACTGCTGCTAGATCTGGGACTCTAGAAAGAATTCTAGGAGATGTAGAATAAGTATGTGAAATAGTTACAGAGAGAAGGAAAAGCAGTATTTTTCTGGCTCCTGGTGTGTCCCATGGCCTGTGTTTGCACAGGGACATTATATGCATTATATGCACATTATTCCATGTTTCTGTAACATATCTTGTTATATCTTCACAAAATTTTTTTCAAGGGAAGTGCTTTTTTGTTTTTTTGGTTTTTTTGGGGGGGGAGTGTTTTGATCTTTAATTTTACATATGTGGTGCTGAAGTTCAAGGAAAAGGAAATTCCTGAGGTTAACTAATTGGGCATTTTCATGTTCTTATAATTCTGTTTCTATGGTCAGTGATGATTACTCCAAAATTGTATATCTTATCCAGACTTAGCCATTTGAAGTACATTTGTGGGGATGGAACCCAAAGTAGTCTTTCTCTAGGACATTTTTGCAAGGTGGAATTGGGCAAGGAAAATTAAGGCTACTTTGGTGGTGATCTTGAGAGCATAGAAGCCACCGGTGGCCATGTTCCATGCCATCTTGTGGATGAGAGAGGCTCTCCTTTAGAAAGATATTTTGCTGAAGATGTCACTGTTGGGCAGTTGGCAAAATATTATATTTTAGCAAAACAGAATCACCTCCCAATTTTAGTATTAACAACTCAAGTTAATAATTCTCAGCTAGAGGAAAGAGAGAGTTGAGAATCATTTGTTTCCCTGCCCAGAATACATGTTTTAACTAGTTCTCTTTCAGAGAACCCTGCTATATTGAATCACTGCTTTTGATGGAAGTATTCCAGTTCCTTCAAATATGTTGGATATTTCCAATATCCAAAAATATTGGAAAAAATAATTTAGAGTCACTGTTCTTAATAGGGAAGTGAGTAATAGCTCTTTTAAAAATCCAGTCTTTAATATACATTTTCATGCGGGGGCAAATCAAAACTTTATCTGTTTACTTACTATTTAGTAATTTTATTTATTAAAAATATTTATTTTTGGGGCACCTGGGTGGCTCAGTCGTTAAGCGTCTGCCTTCAGCTCAGGTCATGATTCCAGAGTCCTGGGATCGAGCTTGCATCGGGCTCTCTGCTTGGCAGGAAGCCTGCTTCTCCCGCTACCATTCCCTCTGCTTGTGTTCCCTCTCTCGCTGTATTTCTCTCTGTCAAATAAATAAAATCTTTTTTAAAAATATTTATTTTTACATTTTAAAAATATATATGTATTTTACTATTTCTTCAGTCTAACCTGAAGGTAGGAAATATGTAAGTTTTAATGGAGCCAGTACTGAATAAAAGCCAAGAATAAGTAGCACAGAATAATTGTTTAAAAGAGAATGGATCCCTTTACAAAAGATAGCTTAGGAGTCTATGAGATAATGGGACAGCTCCAAGCCTACAAGGTTGTATCAGTGAGGCCAAAATGAGGCCAAATGCATGGATCCTCTACCACGCATCCAAAATGGGAATTATGATGCCTGGAAGCTGGGTAGAAAGAGGCATGGTATAGTTCACCACTCACTGCATATTGTTATCCCAAAGAAAAAGCTTAATGTGAGATTAGAACATTGGCTGAAGGGGTGCCTGGGTGGCTCAGTGGTTAAAGCCTCTGCCTTCAGCTCAGTTCATGATCTCAGGGTCCTGGGATCGAGCCCCACGTCGGGCTCTCTGCTCAGCAGGGAGCCTACTTCCCCCTCTCTCTCTCTGCCTGCCTCTCTGCCTACTTGTGATCTCTCTCCTCTCTGTCAAATAAATAAATAAAATCTTAAAAAAAAAAAAAAAAAGGACATTGGCTTAAAAGTCAGAAAGTTTGGGCTATAATCAGCTTCTTTCAGTCTTGTATAACCTTGGACAATTCACTCCATAGGCCATGGCTCTTCCAGCTCCAGAATTCACCACCATCAGTGTTGAATTGATGATGTTGATCAGTAGGAGCAACCCTACTGATGCAGCTGGTTACACCTTTGCGCAGGTCATCGTAGCACACTCGGACTAATAGGAAGCTTTGTTCTAGGCCCTCCAGGTGACATACGTATGTGGTCTTGATGTCTTTAAGATGGTCCCCACTATGGGTGTATCCTCAGAGTAAATATTAACAACCTTGACCCATTTTGTGTAGGAGAAGGAGGGCCCACATGTTGCTTTTCTGTAAATGATTTGGATTATATGGTGGTTTCAAAATAGCCAACCTTTAAAACTTCTTATGAAATTAAATCTGCTGATTATCCAAATGATGTGACATTTTTATAAATAGAAAATAAACCTCTGGGCATGTGGCTAGATCCACATCTGACACAGGGATAAAAATGACACTGGGAGGTCTACTGAAGGATGTTCTATAGCTGAAAGTATGTGTCTCCCTTCTTCTCAGGTAGGAAGGGAAAAAAAATAGCCTTTATCTTATCCTCCACTTTAATTGAGTAGGGTGTGAGTGTTGCTCTAATTCAGTGAAAAATCAGTAGTCTTGCCACTGCCATCTAACTCAACTTAAGGAAGAATAAGAAAGTCACTTTCTTATCCTAGTGGAATTAAGTAATTTGCCCCTAAGAGGCAGTGTTCCCAGCCAGGCCTCTATTTTCGATGGAATGTAGTAGCCTTTTCCCTTTTTCTCCTATTGCATTTGGGCCTAGAGGTGGCCTCTATGGAAACAAGACCTCCTTTGATAAGGAGGGATATCCTTATAAGGATATAAGATAGGAGTGTACTACTACTTCCTATGGTAAGAAACATAAGTAGGTCTGGGAAAGCCATCATTTATCCAATCTCTTGGCTCTTCCACAGAAAACATACTAGAAAAAGCTTCATAGGAGTTTGGACATACAGCATCAGTTTAATTATGGGTAAAAGCTGAATTAGAGGAGCTGGTGTGTGAGCCCACTCAAAAAAGGACTTGTAACATGCCCCTCTCAATCAGAACGTATTCTACTCATTTCTATTCATGAACTCCTTTGAAGTCCCATTATATGGAAACTTGACAAGAAGTTGAGAGAAGTAAGCTTTAGTGTCTTCATGTCATGCCAGGCAGCCTCAATAATTAATGAAGAGCCTGTTCCTTTATATGAAGCAGGAATAGAAGGACTTGGAGAATGTATATTTCCCTAAACCTATGATGAATCCAAGTTACTAGAACCTTGTCAGAATGAAGCGTTCACATCCGAAGGTCTCAGGCAAGGAAGTGAGAGCTCCAGGTAGATTCTGAACTATTGACCTTAGACTTGGCTGTGCAGAAAAGGTATAACTACCTGGCATGTGACCCAATGGGAACCCGGGGTAGTTCAGTGGTGGGGAGGTGCTATCTGTACGTAGAGTTTCTATTATGTGCTCTCTTGAAAAAGATACAGATAAGGAGAGCAATTTGAAATGATGCAATTTGTTTTCAGTGTCACAATCAACATTTGTGTGAGATAAGACATATGAGTTCATTTTTCCCCCCCTTGGTCTAAATTCTCATGCTTCTTAGCTCCTTTCTGCATTGGTGTGATGCTAGTACATACAACTTTTTGCCCTTGTTGCTTCTCTGACAATGCTCCGAAATATTAGACAAATACTTCATCTTTTGCTCAGAGGTAACTTAAAAAAACACAAACACACACAAAAACTCCTGCAATCTCTATTAAATCTGGAAGAAAAAATGGGCTTTGTTGAGACTTGAGAGATCCCTCAGTTTCCAACATAGGGCCTTTTAAAAGAAGTTTAAAGAATAAGTCTGCCCTTATAAAATTTTCACTTTATGAGCGGACCTTAGAGGCATAAGAATAACACAACTACATTTATTTTGCAACGTAGACATTGGCTGTCTCTAACCAGCATATCTTCTCTTCATTTGGGCTGTGTTTTGTTTTGTTTTGTTTTGTTTTGTTTTCCCTGTTATTGGACTGAAATTTCCCCTAATGACCCAGACATTGCTGAACTTTTGCGTGACACACTAGCCTGGGAATTAAGGAGATTGTAGGAGATGTTACAGTTCTGGGACTGTTCTTCATCTGTAAAATAAGGAGAAAAATCACCTGGGAAATGATTGAATCAGACAACAGAACCATACCTTAAATCTACTGCACTGGAATATCAGAGAGGTCAATAGTCTGTATTTTAAAAATTTCTCCAACAAGTGGTTGGGGCCAATTAGATCAGTTACTTTCAAGGATCTTTTCCAGCTAGATCAGACTAAGGTTCAAGGTCATACTTATTCTCTCCAGTGTGGGAAAGGACCTACTGAGTGAGAACTCTAAGAGTAAATCCCCCTTCTCAACCAATAACCAGCTTTCCAATGAAGGATTAGGAACCTTGAAGGGCTGCCCTTGTCTAGAAGGTTCCAGGGTGGTCACCAAAGCCTTCCTACGGATAAGCATTTGTTTCTTCACCTCCATAATCCCCTTTGACATGAGTAAATAATGAGTTTGGTGATGTGTACATATAACATGTAACCTCAACTCACATGAAATATCAATGGGAGTTCCTAGTCAGTCTTCTGTGATACCCTGTATATAGTAGGGACCTGTTTCTCTCTTTTGAAAACATTTTCATGTATTTTCTATGTCCTGTAATCATTGTCTCTGGATATGTGCTCAGATGCATCCATGCATGAGATGCATTTGATAAATTAGTAAAAGTCATCAGCATATACAGCTGAATCATTATTTGAGTAATTATTGTAGTCAGATTGTAAAAGAAAGCCAACAGGTTTATCTTTTGGATCTTGTGGAATTATTTCATTCCTGAAAAACCTTTGGAGAATAAAGTACTCTGTCACATGAAGCAAATTAGTTTCCTCTGGGCATGAGAGCACTATTTAGCATCGCTGCAAGAGGTGATTTTTTGATTGGTATCCTGTTTTCCTTCATGACAGCCTGTTTACACCACCCACTTGTGGATTGGCTCCTGGATATGCTGATACGTGTCACCCACAATGTTTCCAGAATCTCTTGCCACCAATAAAATTAACCTCCTTCAAGGAACTGGTACCACCATGCTAAAATTTATTGCTGAAAATATTAACCATCTTAACATCTTCTGCTGTCCGGAATTTTACTCTGAAAACAATTAGAGCATGATGAGCTATGTGTTTGACAGTCCAAATTGAGCTACAAATGACCTGACTGTGCTTTAGCTAAGCACAGGGCAACTTAGGAATGTATTAAGTTGAGTAATCATCTCATATGTTTTTCCCCTGAGTTCAGTGACATCTACAAAGTTCATTTTTTTAAGAAGTTTTTCTCTTTACAAATTTAAACTCAAGGGAAATAGGATCCATATGTTCCTGATTCATTTGTACTAACTCATCAAAACGTTCTTTTCTTTATAAGTTATTGGCTTTCTACAGAGGATTTTGACTGCTTTTTTATAAGTTCTTTTAAGCCTTTCTGTCTAGAGGCAGGAAATGGCCGTTTGCCAGCAGGGAATGAGGCCCCCCCCAATAGTCACTAGTCACATTCTGTTCAGGAGGCAAAGGAAAAAGAAAATTCATATTCCCTACTTTCTAAGTACAGTCAGCAAGTGGTTTTCCTTAGAGGGCAGGGATAAATGTATACTCTGGAATGTATTAGTAGATTTATCGAAGGTGTAATTAAAGAGATTCCATAAGGGCGCTGCAGCAGGGATGGGATTTAAGTTGCCCCCTTCACCAATACATTACCTGTGCATCTCTTAGAGCAGTTGGTTTACCCAGCAGCATAGAGCCTTGAACTAGGGGAAATGTGAAACATTGACAATGCACATAGCAGAGGTTATAGGTGTGTGTGTGTGTGTGTGTGTGTGTGTGTGTGTGTTTAACAGAGAGAGATTGATTTATTTCAAACTGTTCTACATTGCATTTTGTACTTCTACGTACTGAATTCAACTACTGTTGAGGATCAAATATCATGGTGCATACTGCTCCATTACAAATGAAAGCAAATTTCTCTTCGGCCTATCCTATGGAGATGTTGAGTGCTTCCTTGGGGTCAGTGCCTCACTTGGATGATAACCTCACTTAATTAATACAGTTATTCCATGCAGTAGTCCTTGTGATCATTCCCATTTTATGAGTGAGGAAAATGAGACTTTGAAATATTAAATAAATAAAATTTTAAAGACCACACAGCAAATAAATGGCAGAATTGGAATTTTAATTCCAATTAAATTCCAATTAAATTTGGAATTTTAATTCCAAATTAAGATTCAGGATTCCAAGTTCATAGCCATGATCTTCAAAGGTGTCCTATATTTTTCCCCTAATAATGCAAATAGACTACTATATCAGAGATATCTTTCCAATGCTTACAAATCACATGATAGCCTAATTCTGATTGCTTCAGCCCTGATTCCATGGTATCTCCCATGCGGTTGCTCACACGACTTATGTACAGTCGCTTGTTAATTTTTCTGTGAAACCAACATATTTATGAATCCAAGTTTGGTCAACTTCTGTTTTCTTGCCGCCAGCACAGTGTAATGCCCAAACTTATTACAAGTTGGATGAGAGAGTTAGCAGATGGGACTTTTATTAGCTGACCTGAACCTCTCATAGTCTCCTAAGACATCCATGTGATTACAGTTAGAGCTGAACAACCTATTGGTTCAAAGCAACCATTTCTGAACCCTGGATATTGCCATGGATTAATTTGTTAAATCTTATCAAATGATGAACAAGTTCAGGAACATTTGAAATCTCCCTGAGGATAGGTAACCCCTGATATGGCTCCAGTTTCTCAGGGATCAGCCCTGTCTTTGGAACACATGCTTCTTGAGATGACAGATTCCTTTACTTAGTCCTATCACGTCTGTTCAAATATTGGATCTTCAGTGAATTTTTTCCTCCCTTATCCATGTAGACGTAGAAGTATCACTGTTTTCACTGTGGTGTGGATGTACCTATTAGCTTTCCTGCTGACTCAAGCAAGGACAGGGAATGTGTAATTTCACCCAGGGTTGTGTGTGTGTGTGTGTGTGTGTGTGCGCGCGCACTTAATTCACGGGGCCAGGAAAATAGAAAGTCTTAATAAGAAGGTATTGACTGAATTAATGTTTTACATAAGAAACAACTAATTGTTTCTTACAATGATGGAGCTGAGCATGCATGAAGCCAGTACATCTGTCTCATACAGACCTTTTTGGTGTCAAATTTTAAGCATGCTAAATAGGTTATTATCTATATTTCAATAGATTCCAAATTAAGATTCAAGCCCTGAGCTCCATCCCCAACCCCAAATAAACACAGGTGCTAGAAACCATCCCTAGCCTGCAGAGCTCCAGCCAGGTCCCAGATATGACCCAGGACTGGGGGAAATTCTACTGTACTCCTTCCTCTATCTGCGGATGGACGGCAGTATGTTGGGGTTAGGCAGCTGTCAGGTATTGTCTAAAATGGAAAGCTTATTCTGGGAGCAAACCAGAGACAAGGAATATTCCTGGAAGTTCATCTGGGCTGAATTTTGACCTGTTGATCTATGGCTGGTCTATACAATGCTTAACCTCTGCCTACCTGGCCTTTTTTTCCTTGCAGAGGCTCCTGTAATTTTAAACATAAGGGAGACTTGGTCTTTAGGTAGCCACATGATCTTTTTTTTTCTCTCAATCAATCCATTTTTATTTATTTATTTTTAAAGATTTATTTATTTATTTTAGATAGAGGAAATGCAAGCAAGGGGAGGAGCAGAGGGAGAGGAAGAGAGAAACAATCCTCAGGCAGACTCCCTGCTAGATCCCAGGACCCTGAGATCATGACCTGAGCTGAAATCAAGAGTTGGACTCTTAACCAACTGAGCCACCCAGGAGCTTCTCAATCTACTTTTAAATTATTTTTTTTAACTTCCCTGATGGCATCAATATTTCCATTTCCTCTTCTAAAGTCTGAGGACAACATTTTTAAAGTATTTGGTATTTCCACACATAATCCCTTTCAGAAAGGAAAAGATGTTCTTCGGAAAAATTTGGTCATGTGGATTCATGTGCAATTCCTTTAAGAGCATCTCAGTCTCGATTAATTTATTTAACAAATACTCAATAGCTGGTATGTCTTAGGTATTGTGCACTGTTGATACAGAGATGATCGATGGGTAGTTCTCATCCTTACACTCTGTTGGAAGGAACAACACACAAAGTTACCACATGATAAAGTAATGAATGCCAAGACAAATGTTGCCCAGAGTACTGTGTTCACTAGGTAGAGGAAACAGACAGAGGAGACCCTGGATGCTTCCTGATTTAGATGAACAAGTACACAGGAGACTGTAAGCTCCTCCCTGGCCTTCCGTTCTCCTGGAAGTAGAATCCAAATGCTTCCCCTAAAAGCTGGACCCTGGTGGTCACAAACTCTTAAGAGGTCTCAGGGAATTTGTGAACTTGGGGAAAGGAAATACTGTTATCTTCATTAAACTCCAAGTGCAATTTAACACTCCCATCATGACTGTGTAGCCACAAACCACAGTGGCATCAGCAGTTCCTGTGATCTTGTCATCCGTAGAAATCACAGATATTTCCTGTCACCCTGGAGTTGTAGAGATCACAATAACACTACTGATGCTCCTTGTAACTTCAAAGATCTTGTCTTAGTGTGTCAGTAAAGAAACACACACATTACCATAGCACACACTGATTCCGTGTAATTGTTATCTCAATAAAATCATTTCCTTAGTAATCTTTTGTACTTTTATCTATTTAAAATCATGAGACATATTCTGAGAAGGATCTAGAGGCTCCACTCAGCTGCTAAATGGGTCCATGACAGCCAAGAAAGGTCTCTCTGGTGGTAACCATACTGTTTCTTCCCTTGCTCCCTACACTCCAGTCTCACTGACCCTGTCTTTGAACCCCTCCCAGCATGTTCATGCCTCAGGCCATCATGGCCTAGGTGAAGAGATGACAAACAAGTGTTTATAGCAAACAGCCCCACAGCCATGTAGGCAGTATCCATTGGCCTTCCTGCTCTCCTGTGATTCATTAGCAGGGATGAAGCAAGCTCAGTGTGACTATTTTTAAAGAGTAGAAAATACAGTTTTTGACGAATTCATTGATCCTAACAGATACACCTGAAAAATGCTAATGGAGCAGGTTGCTTAGCTATATCTTCTCATCTGACCTGGCTGCCTACTTTACCCAGAAAAGATGGGCAGACATTATTTGCATAATGCACATGTACGAACTATCAAAAGTCTGGACATTCATGTAGCTGATGACAGACATTCTTTTCACAGACACCCACAGTAAAATGAGAGTCTTGGGAGAACTTGAATCACACAATTCTGGGTGCCCAGAGAGCAAGCTTTATGGGGGGGGGCGAAAGTAATGGGTTCATTGCTGCCAGAATGCAGTGTCTTGACACACAATTTGAGATGTCTAAATCTGACATTTAATAGCTGAGTTGATAGTGGCCAAATACTTCTTGAGGTCAAATTCATGCAGAGTTCCTGAAAAGGTGAGAAATCGCTGAGATCCGTAATGACAAAGCTGATGAGAAGATTGATGAAAAATGGTGGTGGCGACAGGAAGAGCCTCCAAAATCACTTGCAAATGATTTATCCCCGTGACAGCAAAGCCAGCTGACAATAGCGGAGCCCTAATTAAATACCAGCCACTGGGAAATACCGTAAATTTCTTTCAGCTCCGTGTTGGCAATTTCGTACTTCTAAGCAGAGGCCAAGATATGTTCCAATAATTCCTCTTTTTAGACCTAAGTGGTGCTCCCATTCCTTTTCTCCTTTTCCTCCATCTCTAGCATGTTTGATTTGAAAACAAAACAAAAAAAAAGAGACGAGGGAAGAAGAAAGCAGAGAAGGGACTGGCAGCAAGAGAAAGGAGGAGAGTTGGCAGAGGAAAGAAGCTTCCGTGTGTTCTCATAACATTGTATGAGAAATATTTCCATTCCTTTCTAGTTTGTGGCTAATTAGGATAATATAATAGCTACCATTTATTAAGAACCTATCACAAGCTTGGCACTGAAGTGTGTTATACGGAATAAGAGTTAGCATTTATTATTTACTATGTGCCAGACACTGTGCTAAGTAAGTGTAATCCTCACCACCACCCTGTCAGAGTGTGGGGAATTTTTTTTCCCCATTTTTTTCAATAGGGAAACTGAGGCAGATAGAAAGTTAAAGTCTCATTTGAAATATGCTATCTCATCTTAGTGAGTGTGAGGTTTGCCATGAAACAATTTTCGAAAGGCCTTTCATGTGGAAGCAGTTTCCATGTATTATAGTTTGCTAAGAAATACAATTAACACCATTTCAGGAAAACCCTTGAGTACATAAGCATTGAATTCAAATTAATTCTTAGCTCTAGTTTAGGAAAGAGAAAGAGATGGAGGCTTACCCCTAAAATCAGTGAAGTGCCAAGTGACCTTGGTTTGGAAGGCAATTAAAATGGGCTAGAAGAATTAAGCATTCCATACTTAGAGAAGCTTGATCTCCTTTTTTCTTCTTTCTGGTTTGCACTAGATTGGAGAGGGATACTCTGAGAGGCAGGGATTAAAGACTGTGGGGATGTGGAGTAGAAATGAGGTCAGTATTCACAATGCTTCCATTATCTAAACCACCTCTACCTAATTGCCCACAGCTAACCTGCAAAGGCTTTTGAGGCGAAGTTGAGGAGAAGCCTGGAACTGTGTACAAAGCAGAGGAGGTCATTCTGTTGAAGTTAGGCTAAGTGATGAGTTAGAAAGAAGCATCCTAATCTATTTTTTTTTATTTTATTTATTTGTCAGAGAGAGAGAGGGAGAGAGAGAACAAGCAGGGGAAGTACCATAGAAAGTGAGAATCAGCTTCTCCCTTGAGCAAGGAGCCCAATGTTGCACTTGATCCCAGGACCCTGGGATCATGACCTGAATTGAATGTAGATGCTTACTTAACTAAGCCACCCAGGCATCCCCCAGTCCATTCTATCAATTGAAATGAAGGCTGAGGGGAGCCTGAGTGACTCAGTGGGTTGAGCTTCTGCCTTCGGCTCAGGTCATGATCTCAGGGTCCTGGGATCAAGCCCCACAATGGGCTCTCTGCTCGGTGGGGAGCCTGCTTTCCCCCTCTCTCTCTGCCTGCTTGTGATCTCTCTCGCTCTCTCTCTCTCTCTGTCAAATGGGTAAATGAGATCTTTAAAAAAAAAAGAAAGAAAGAAATGAGGGCTGAAAAAAGCTTACAGTGGTAGAATGATTAGTGACATTGAGGTGAATGTGGCTTTAAACAGCTCATTGGATAAGAATGATCTATTTTGTCAGTTAACATTGATTACATTTGGTAGTATAAATAAGTTTTGTGGGTAAAACCCAAATGGGGTAGGGAGTAAATCAAGTCCCATATGAATCTCAGGAGAGGAACCTATCTTGTAATTTTGTGAAATGTTTAGACTGGGGGAAATATCCAAAGAAAGTAGGTGTGGTGTGGAGACCTTTTCCAACATGTTGGAGTGGTACTTTCTGGAGTGTGTCCAAGCACCCACTGTCTGAAGTTAATATGATAATAACTGCATGGGTAGGATATTCATCCCCTTTTGTCTTTTTTGGCACCCAGACTGATAACAATAATAATTCCTAGCATCAAACTGTGTGCCAAGGCAAATTATCCTAGGTGTCTTCCCTATTCTTAAGATTTAAGGTCACCTTGGAGCATCAAGATTTCCCTCTCATAAGAAAGACCCCCAGTTTCCATGACAGTTGAAACTGTGCAAAGTGAGAACAGATTCAACAGAGGAACTGAAAGTTCTCATTGGGCCTACCACATTCCAAGTCTCTCTATGGCACTTTCGGAAATCAGGTGGTTACCTCCTACATTTTATACCCTAAAAAAATAAACAAACAACAACAACAACAAAAAAACCCAAGAACTAAACACATGTGTTCAAAAAAATCAAACCAGGGCTTAGATAATCTCTGATAAAAGTTCTTTCTTTTTAGTTCTTGAATTGAATACCCTGGCCTGGGTCTTAACAGCATCCATGTTCCCATCTTCCCCTAGCTCTTGATGACGGGATTAGAAGACTTGCCATGGGCCAAACATAGATCTCATTGGAGTTCATAGTTCTGAAGCCACAGCCCCCCAATTCAGACAACCTTTCCTTCTGTTCCTCATCAGATACATTTAATGGCAAGTGGGTGTTTAAACCACAGGGAAGGGACAGTAAGAACAAATATATAATTAGACATGTTTCCCAACTCTGTGCTTTGTAGATGGGCCTGTGGGTTTTCTCCTGGGTGACTTGCCCTAATTGCATGAGCAGCTTCCCCCAGCAGAGAAGAAGGCTGAATTTGATCCACAAACTTGAAGTTTGAGGTGAGGAATCATGTATCTGCAAGAACAGTTATAACTATAATTAAGAGTGGGTTGTTTTCATTTCTTCTTTTTTTTTTTTTCAGTTTGCCTTCTTGTTTCTCAGTGAGCATGGCAGGGATTTCCATTAATAATAAAGACATTCTGGAGATGTAGAATTAGGAACTGGTTGACTGTAGTTAATTGGCATATTATTGTATTCCTATAAATTCTGTCTGGGACTACTGTGAGTAGATTTAAAGCTGCTAGGAAGAAATAAAATATACAGCCCTTTACAATGAAGTTGTTTTAAGCTTGAAGCTTTTGGTTTTCGCGACTTTGAAGCTGGGTAAGTATTAACCTGAGGATTTTATTTTGGAGAATGCTAAAGTAATGGGTCCAAGAGTTTCTGGTGAATTTCTATAAACTACCGTTGGAGCTAGGGGACAGAGAATTTTGAATTGTATAAAAATGAGGATGACCATAGGACACACGTTCACTTTCTGCTACTTCTTGGTTAGTCCATCCACATCATTACATTCTCCAAACAAACCAAAATTATTGATGAAAAAAAAACCCAACAGTATACATAATTAGGATATGCTAATTGCAGGATTTTAAAGAAACTAACAAAGCTCAACATAAATAGCATTCTCATTTTACAAACAGTGATAACAATGATTAAATGGAGATTTTCTTTGGGAGTGCTATCTACACTGAATTTTAAGTGAAGGTAGAAGGAGCCAAGTAAATTTCTATGCAATTCGTTAAGTGTGGTTTTATTTGGCAATGGCTTTGGGCTCTGGGCCCCTTAGTGTAAAAAAGAACACCAGAATGGGGTCAGAAGGTTTATTAACAGGAGGCCTTTGGCAAGTTGCTGAAGATCTCCGAGTACTAGTCTATCGATCTTTGAAGGGAGGAAGATTATGTGCAGCTGAGAAGGGCCAGGACTCAGGTGAGGCAAGCAGGATGTCTAAGATGTGCCGTTCAAGGAGCAGCTATCCAGTGCCAACTCTGCAATTGAATGACTCAGAGGGTGAACACCTCCTTAAATTCTACACTCTAGGTGCCTCCCTCACCTCATTCTAGTCCTGGTACTCTTAAAGAGATAGTACGCAGAAAACCTGTCACAATGCATGGATCATATTGAGGCTTAAAAAATGTTTTCCCGTTTATCCTGTCTGCCTCATAGGTCTCTTTTGAGAAGTACCTAAGAGAAAGCATGTGAGTGTACTTGTGACATGCTATGGAAATGTTAGCCGTGCTCAATTGCTATTGTAGTAAGGAGTTATATGGTTATATCATTAGCAAAGACCTGTGTGTGGGTATGTATACATGTATATATACAATAGATATTCTAGTTGGTGAAAGAATTTAAATGAGATAATGCGTTTTAATTAACATGTTAAGGATATTTTTTCTAAAGATTTTATTTATTTGTTTGTTTATTTATTTTAAAGAGGGAGAGAGGAGCAGAGACAGGAGAAGGGAGAGAGGGAGAGAGAGAATCTCAAGCCAACTCCCCACTGAGTGTGGAGCCCAATGTGGGGTTGGATCTCAGGACCTTGAGATCATGACCTGTGCTGAAACCAAGAGTCAGTCGCTTAACCCACTGAGCCATCTAGGTGCCCTGGAGGTAACTCTTTATGGTAGGTTTGGAATTATTTCTTGAGTACAAATTAAGGATGAACTCAGTAGGGATGGTATTCTCTTGCTTTGTTTAATTTGTCTGCAAGCCTAGTACTATCAGCATGTAATCACTTTGTACCAGAAAATAGGTGTGATTGAGAAAAAAAAAATCAGGATTGAACATAGTTCTTGACTCGAAGAGTGTAGACTGTGTGCTGATGACTGGTGTTAGCTACCTGCTGGATGGAGGGGAAGAACTTGGATGGTCACAGTTGAACCTGGGGAAGTTGGGTGAGTGAGCAGGTGATTCACAAGATTACATTCTTACCACCCAAATATGAATTCTTCTGGATGAGAGTCATAATAAAAACCAACCATCTATGGTGATCTCTGGGTTGGCCTTAAGCATTCTTTGAAGGATTATTAAAGAACTGCCTAACTTCATATGAATTAAAAGCTAAATTTATTCAGAGCAAAGAAAGATTTTTGCTGAGGGAAGGACGTTGCCTACTGTTTCATCACATGAGTGGTGGCAGATAATTTGGGTCGGGTTCAAACGCAGTGTACTTTTCAAAAAGTAAATCTGCAAGGAAGAGCTGAATTTTTAGAGTCATCTTAGTTTTAGCAATTTAATGCTTTATTCTGAACTTGCAGTCAAGTTCAGTGGCTCGAGGATACTGTTGGAAGAGACATGTCTGGGTCAGACAAATGGTGGATTTGGGGCACATTTGGCTATTGTCTTCCTTTGTGCAGGCAGAGTTGTTTTCTCACTGTGTTTCTGTGTACCAGCAGGAAAGAAAGCTGTGCACACATTTGTGTCTGTGTTATTCAGAACTCATCCCAGGCTGTGCTGCTGTTGTTAGCACATTGGAAAAGCAGGGAGCTTTTGATGAGTCACTAATAACTGGTTTCTTGAGACTGCTTACTTACCATATACAAGCAAACAGATTTCTGCTGTGGTTTAGAATTAATTGAAGAGTGAAAACTTGCCCATGTCTCTCTATGGTACTGTGGATAGGAGTTATCTTCATTCTTTCTCCATGGAGAGGTGGCTTCCATACGTGATGAATGGATAGATAATAGATAGGTAGATAGAGAGATACATACATACACACATACATACCATCAAAAGCCTAGAACAATAGTAGCTAACATGTACTGAGCACTTGTGATGTGCCAAGCCCTATTCCAGGCTCTTTACCTCAGTATTTTGCAGATCTAGAAACTGAGGCACAACTAAGTAACAAGCTCAAGCTAGTAAATATCACTTTAGAATTTATTTTGAAACTAGCAGCCTTGGCCTAGGCTCACATTCCTCCCGATACACTAACTTTGAAATCCTGTGCATGGGTGCACTTACATGTTTGCTTTTGAAGAACATTGAAGAGATTCTATCTTGAATAGAAAGTGTTTGTATTGAGGCCATTCCTTTCTTTGTTGAGTATTAAAGGCAAGAGCAGCAGAGATAAAATTGCCAGGTTTGCCATACTCTCAGATTTGATGCTTCTGCCTGGGGAAGATATGTAGATCAGGTCTCTCAAACGCCAGCCTTTCCAGGGACCCAGATAGGCCACGTGTCTGAGTGAATTAGGCTGGGCAGTGTCTCCATTGAACTTCAAGAGTCCCTTTGACTTGGTTCCAGATACTTACCACCATAAAGGATTAGCCAAGGTGACCTCACTGTCTAATTTTTCTGAAGAAGACAGATATTGAGATTTTTTAAAAAATCAATTTTACAAATACTGAAAACTAATTTTATTTTATTTTTTTTTAGATTTTTTATTTATTTATTTGACAGAGATCACAAGTAGGCAGAGAGGCAGACAGAGAGGGGGAAGCAGACTCCCTGCTAAGCAGAGAGCCTGATGCAGGGCTCGATCCCAGGACCCTGAGATCATGACCTGAGCTGAAGGCAGAGGCTTTAACCCACTGAGTCACCCAGGGACCCTGAAAACTAATTTTAAAAGCTTAAAAAAAATGCAAACCAATCCAAACATATCTATAGGCCAGATATGGCTCATGTGCTATCATTCTGAGATAATCCTGTTCTGGGTGAATAATGGATCACTTACAACAGATTTTTGTTTCTTGTTCTTCACTTAAGGAAGAAGGGGAGTTATCGCCTATGGGAAATCCCAGGAGGTGATTGTCTGATAGAAGGACATATTTACTGTCTAGTGCTCAGTTATAACTCTGCATGCTTTCAACTCAAGGTGGGTTATCTCGTTTCACTGTATAATATGGTAGGCACTAGTTACAAATGACTACTTAAGTTAAAATTAAATAAAATGAAAAGTCCAATTACTAATTTTTACCAATGACATTTCAAGCTCTCAATAACCTCATGTGGCTAGTGGCTACCATATTGGACAGAGCAGAATAAGAACATTTCCATCATTGCAGAAAATTCTATTGAACACTCTGGCTCCAGATTCTTAGACTGGCAGCTCAGGCTATGTGACCAAGCAATGTAAGAGGATACTCATGTGATAAAACTTGCATAAAATTGAGTAGCTTGCTTTCTCAGAAATTTCTTCTTTTTTTTAAGATTTTATTTATTTGAGAGAGAGAGAGATATCACAAATAGGCAGAGAGGCAGGCAGAGAGTCGGGGGAAGCAGCCTCCCTGCTGAGCAGAGAGCCTGATGCGGGGCTCGATCCCAGGACCCTGAGATCATAACCTGAGCTGAAGGCAGAGGCTTTAACCCACTGAGCCACCCAGGCGCCCCTCTCAGAAATTTCTTAACTGGCTTATTTACCCATGTGATTGGAATTCTCACCATAGGAATACTGCCTTGAATGGTGATACAATAATTTTTCCTGGCATGCAGTACTAGTCAGTTCCATCAAGTCATTGCAGTGATCCTTACATTAAAGTCATCTGAGAATATTTTTAAAAATTTAAGTGTTTGGGTTATACTTTATACCTACTTTGCCAGTACTTACAGAGAGTTGGGCTAAACCATATTTGATCCTCAGGATGTCCCTTGTTGATCCTGACAAGAGTCCTTTGGGTAAGCACTACTCCATTAGTGCAAACCAAGTTTGCCTGTCTGTTCCATCCTTGGGAATAGGGCAGTCCCTTCCATAACCTCAGGGAATACGTTCCAAGACACCCAGGGGATGCTTGAAACTGCAGATAGTGCCAAACCCTATAAATACTATATTTTTCCTCATACATGTTCTTTGATACATACATACCTGTGATAAAGTTTAATTTGTGAATTAAGCACAGTAAGAGATTAACAACTGTAACTAATAATAAAATAAACAATTATAATAATATACTATAATGAAAGTTATGTGAATGTGGCTTTTCTTTCTCAAAATATCTTATTATACATACTTACCCTTCTTGTGATGATAAAGTACCTATGTGATAAGATGAAGTGAGGTGAATGACGTAAGCATTGTGATGTAGTATTAGATTACTATTGGCCTTCTGATGATACATCAGAAGGAGGATCATCTATTTCCTGATCATGGTTGACTTCAGATAACTGAAACTACAGCAAAACCATGGGTAAGAGGAATTACTATACCCAAAGGCCTCGGTCATAATCAAATGATGTCTTGACTATAGTCTGTCTATATTTATTTGAACTTTTGCACCACAAAATTCCTTGGTGGTCATTTATGTTGTTACCTTAGTAGAGCATATTCCAGGAAATCTAACAGTATTGATCTTCCTCAATAGAGAGAATTTTTTTCAAGACTGACAGACCTTTCATTCACACTTACATGGTCAGGTTTTCTGTTGGTTCACAGCTCTTTGGAGATCCCCTAAAGTTAACTCTGCCCTTTGCATTTTTAATGCCTCTGGGACATGCTTTACATTGAAATCACAGGTGCTATATTGGAAATATCTATTAATGGAGCACAATTGGAAATGGGTCCATCTCCAACCATGGACCTCAATGTGTACTTCCCAGTCCCTTCCAAGATGCCACAGGTCTCTAACAAACAGGATCTGGGGAGACCTGTTTAACCTCCCAGTGCTCTAGATGCTGGGTTACATTAACATGGTTTGGATATCAGGTGGTCTTATCACTATGCACTGAGGGAAGAGGACGTGGTTTAGAACAAAAAGACTCCAGATAAGGACACATCAGGTGGGGGCACCTGGGTGGCTCAGTGGGTTAAAGCCTCTGCCTTCAGCTCAGGTCATGATCTAAGAGTCCTGGGATCGAGCCCCACATTGGGCTCTCTGCTCGGTGGGAAGCCTGCTTCCCCCTTTCTCTCTGCCTGCCTCTCTGTCTACTTGTGATCTCTCTCTCTCTCTGCCAAATAAATAAAATCTTAAAAAAAAAAAAAAAGACACATCAGGTTGCAGTCTACAAGTAATGAGAGGGACCAGGCAGCAGTAGACAAGAGGAACCTAGGGAGGAAAGCTGGTGAGTACAGCTATGAACATACTGAGGTTGACTCTTAACGGCCTGGCCTGTGATGCCAGAAAAGTGTCATGTGTAGGTCTCAATGATGTCCACAAGATGACTAACAGTCCCTATAAGTCACATCAATATCCTGATAAGGTTACTCAAAGCAGGCAATAACACCATCAGTAGTTTGATTTGTATGCTTTTTACTATCAGTAGTTTTCACTTACTATAATGCCTCCTAAACTTTGTTGCACACTAGGAAAACATAGAGAACTCCAAAAATCCCAGATCTCAGGTTGTCACATACCAACTCAATCAGAATGCTTAGGTGTAGGAGCCAAGCATCAGTATTTTTAAAGATCCTCGACGATTCCAATGTTCAACAAAGATTGGGAACCACTGATTTAGCACCAAAGCATCACTGGAAATTGACTGTTGTTGAGGTCTTTGGCTGTTGCTCAACAAGGCTTAGAGCAACTAACAATGGTTCATGCCCTCTAATTCTATTTTTGTTTTCTTTTATGGCCACCCAGTGGACTCCCTCTGCATGCAGGAGAGAATCCAAGTCTTCCCTTCCCTTTGTTCTCTGTTGGAAAATTGAATGCCTCTCTGGATGTGGAAAAGGCAGAACAGGTCTATTAAAAGGACTGCTATTCCTAAATCAGAGGAACTCCAGTTTCTATAATGGGGTATCCAGAGGATGCTTAACTAAAAAAAAAAAAAAAAAAAAAAAAACGAAAAAGAAACCAAAACAAAACAGAGGATACTTAACTTCTCTTAGCCTGAGTATCTCCATCTGTAATTGGTCATGAGTATTCAAGGACATAATGGAGTGGTTCCCAAACATTTTGTGCAGAATTTCTTGAAGAGCACATTTACTGTATACAAACCTCATCTTGGAGACCTTGATTCAGTGGGAAATAGTGAAGTCCTGGATCAATATGTTTAACATCCTCTTCAGGTGATTCCAATGATACTCAATATCTAAGAACCACTAAAGGTACTTTATTTATGAAGCATTGAGAATGAGGTAGGTGTTATTACCTTTCCTACCCCTCAATTCCTGTGCAAGTTCTTTTCTTTCCATCCAGTTAAGAGTTACTTGTGCTCTAGGACAGAATTATCTAATCCTAGGGAGATGTATAAAATAACCCCTCATCTCACAAGTCTGTGAATTAGCTATCCAAAGATATTCTTCATTGGATATCTTGTGCATTTCAGAGGGTCAATTCTTTGAGTCCCATTTGCTGACAAATAGCCTTGCACATGAGTACTTCAAAGAGTAGTGGAGGCTTGTCTCTTATGAACTATACAAGATATATCATGGCTACATGACCTGATATTTCTTTATGGCTGTCTTGAATTATGGGTTATTTCCTCATCTTGTGGGTCTTTCCTTGTCTGTATTCACCAAAGTGCCTGAACAATGTTCCAACTTTGCATTGTCTCATAGAGCTATGAGCAGTCTCTCTGATCATAGCTGTCTGGCATGGCACTTCCTGACACTGGCCATTTAGCTACTGTGATTGCCTTAGGGGCTTGAACTTGTTTGCATTGCCTCAGTCTCTCTGTTCCTCCAAAAAATATCTAAATATTGGGCCATACCCAGGTGCCTCACTGTCACCTCATGAAGATGGAATGTTTTGACTCTGAGGGAGAAAGAAACTCTTGTTACTTCTTGCACTTCTCCTTTAGACCATTCATGACAGTTACAATTCTATATTCTATTGGTTCTTTCCACTAGAATTCCACTAAGAGCCACAGGGCTAGGGATCATGTTTGTGATTGCCATTTTATCTCTTGCACCTAGCAGAGTTCCTGGCACAGAGTGGGCAGCCAACAGCTATTAGATGAACTTAGGCCCTGGGTAGAATAATTTTCCTTAATAACAGCATCCAGTGTGGGCAAAACACCATTCCCAACAAGAAAAATGACATAGCTCAAAGAAGCAATTTCCATCATCTACAGGCTTATGAGGTATCATGGTGTGATTCAGACCCACATGGTCCCCTATTCTTTCATAGTAATGTACCCAAAGCAATCTGTTGCAGAACTGCCAACACAAATAAGATCAACCCAACTTGCATGTTCTTATTCATCTAGTGTTAAAGTGTTCTTTTCACTGTCAACACTAACCAGCGAAACTTTGTGTGAAAACACTCTGGCAAGAAGTCAGTGATAATTAATTTGTATTTAAGGGCAGTTTGGGTAGACCAATTATGCTTTTATCAGCCCTATTTTTATCATAGCCATTTAACTTCCCATTATATAAATCTAAATCTCTCTTGTTTACACAGCAATCTAGATAACTATATACTACATATAGGGAGATCAGGAGCACTCAGAGGTCCTACTCGACATCTGGTTGCTGCAGGTAAGCATCACACTCAAGAAGAAGTGTACTTATGGCAAGTTAATGAGTTAATGAGCAATGGTGACAAGTAAAAGGGACTGATGAAGAAGAAAGATTTTTTCTTTAAATGTTCAAAAAGGGAAAATAGAGTTTT
>CM053610.1:32950748-32997181 GCA_028646535.1 Procyon lotor
AAGAAAAAAAAAAAAAAAAAAAAAAAAAGGTATCTAATATCTTTTGGATATTGGATTTTGTGTTTTGGACCAATGGATATCTAACCTTCCACGACAATTAGATGGCAATCTCAAAATAGCGTATAATTTGACACCACCAAAATTAGTAGACATATAACATAAGCCCTAAAGAGATATGAGAAGGAAGAAAATATTTTAGGGTAAATTTTTTCAGGAAGGGCTTTAAGGAGAAGTGCAAAAAACTGACAGAAAGAAAGATTTGGATAGACAGGAGTGGAAGGGAGACCATTAGAGTGGGAGTGGGGAGCCGGGGAGTCCTGGAGTATGGAAAGAGCAAAGAAGCAAGAATAATCAAATGTTTATAGAACAGTAATAATTCTGACTTGGCTGGTTATGACTGAGAAAAGATGGGTTGACAGATTTCTACTAATTGTATATGATGGTGCAGAAATCGATTCTACCAACTTGACTTAGTAGGAAAAAAGAAATACATAGTCAGAAATTAGTAAACCATGTTGGAGGAGTGGGGCTCTGCTTGCTTGTGGTAGTTGACCACGTTTTTTTTTTTTTTCTTGACAAGGCTGGCTTCATTGATTTAGTTTTTAAAGAATGCCCTCCTCCCCATTTACAAGTACATACACCGCCCCCCCCCCAAATCTCTATCAAAGAAAGTGACCTTCTCAGATAGCAAATAGAAGAGAATATTTAGTTAAGGAAACATGGGTACCCCCCAAATAATCAATTTTTGGTAAGCATAGTTCATTCATCCTCTGTTTCATAACAAATATTTGTAAGCAAGTATCTTACCACATAGTGGAAATTACAAAGAGATGACTTTGTGGTAATGGTTGTGGTCGGAAAATGCCAAAATATTATGTAAAATAAAACCTTTAAGTAAGGGGAAAAAAACCATATCAGCTTCCCATTCCCTTGTCTGTGCTTGTAGCTTCAAGCTGTTAGGACTGTACCAACAATTCCATGTGTTCCTTGGAGAAAATAAAATGAGCCCACTAGATATCAGTAAATATTTCTGTGTTTGGTTTCCATGTGTCTTAAAGTGTGAATTTTTGACTGAAGATTTTATTCGAGAAAAAGGCTCCTCATTCATTTTTCTACAGTAATATTAGTAAAGCTTAGTTAATTGTATTCAACCCTCTGTCCTACTCAGCATCATAATATAATCGTATGAAATAAACTGAAAAGAAATTTCATTTCCAACAGCCTTAGAAAGCATTGTTGCTGAATTTTTGATGGAGAAAATGAGTTAAAAATAAGTTAAGTGTATATGTTCACTATTTAATAGTCAGTGGGTTCAGCTAAATCTACTTCCATTTTAATCACCCAGGGTCAGATTCCCGAGTTGTGCCATTTTTCTCCCTGTATCATTTAACCAGTACCACTCACTCTTCTGCCTCTTAACCTCACTGATGGCCCTTTGCCCATGCTGGTTTCTGAGTTTCATTAGTATATGGCTCAGAATTCTCTAAGGTCCATTACCAACATCCACAGTTCTTCCCTGAAGCCTATTCACACTGTTTAGCAAATATCTCTCCAGTGGTTTTCCAAAGGCAAAACCTAGCACTTGAGATCCCCAAAATACGAAATGAGGAAAGGGGTTTCAAAGCCAACTGGCACAGCTGCTCTGAAAATGCATGTTTTCCATCTTGCTTTTCCCTTTTTGCTCAGTGTCTTCAATTTTTTTCTCTATTATCTCCATAGTGCTTGACAAGTTATATCCTTTACTCATTTAGTTTGCTTGTTACTTGCCTAGTCCCACCAGAAAAAAAGAATAAAAATTTTGAGGGACACCTAGGAGGCTCCATTGGTTAAGCATCAGACTTGGTTTGGGTTCAGGTCATGATCTCATGGGTCATGAGATCGAGCCCTATGTTGGGCTCCACACTCAGGACAGTCTTCTTGGGATTCTCTCTCCTTCTCCCTCCCTCTCTGCCCTGCCACCTTCATGCTCATGCTCTCTCTCTTTCAGATTAATTAATTAATTAATTTTTTTTTTTTTTAAGAATTTTTGATGATTTAGTTCACTTCTGTATCTCCAGTACATAGACCAGAGCCTGGCACACCAAAAGTATTCAATAAATATTTGGAGAATGAATACTATAGAACAATAGTTCTCAACTAGGGCAGTTTTGCCTTCTGGGAACATGTGGCAAAGTCTGGAGATATTTTTGATCATTGGGGTTGCAGGAAAGAGTAGTGTTTCTGTCATCCTACATTGTGCAGAACAGCCCCTCACAACAAAGAATTATTTGGCCTTAACTGTCAGTGGTGCTGAGGTTGAGAAATTCTTATACATAGAATTCTCCAGAGTTCTGACAGGGAAGTTGGCTGCCATCTCCCCTGTGCTCCCTCAGGTACATCTTCTTAACTATGTCTTTTTCTGTCTCATTTCCTGACCAAACATTTCTGTTTGCTTTTTGTCATCTAGAAATTGAAAAGTCCCATTTGTTTCATTTTATATTCTTTCACTGCCATTATAATGTGCTTCCCAGAAGAAGGAGAGGCAAATGCCTATGTTCAGCTGCCATTTTGAACTTGAAATTCTATTATGCTTATCTTGTTTAAGTGTCATATTTTCTCTGAAGCCTTCAATATGACTCAAGCCAATACGTCGTTATCTCTTCTCTGAATTCCTAGAATATTTACCATAAATTTTGGCCATTAGAGCAATGTATTAGATAGAGTTGCTCTCTAACAAAGATAGCCCTATATACCATAGCTTAGAGAAGAGGGAAGTTTATATCTCTCCAGTTTAACATCAAGGTCAAAGTCAGTAGGATGGCTCTGCTCCCTATGATTATTTAGATTCAGGCTCCCTCTGTCTTGTTACTCTCAGAACATTACTGTCAACCAGAAAGGAGAGGATCAGAAAGTAGACATATTTGTTTTCCAGCTTGAAAGAAGGGGAGAGTGAGGCAGTCTTGTGTGTGTTTTATTTTAAATTGTGATATATGCTATGTAGGTAGGGTGAATGTATGTACATGTGTGCATATGTGTAAAATGTTAACAGCAATTTTTGGAAGGTACACTGCAAATGACTTTTAATTTTCATTTTTTTGCTCTTATATATTTTTGCAATATTTTACACTGAACACATAATGCCCATAGCTGTAAACCACTTTAGACTTACTCATTTCTTAAGACTTATTATTAAATAGAAAGATCTGCCAAGGGAAGTAGGGAATTGCCAAATGGAAGCTAGGTGATATTTCTTTAAAACAAGAATAAGCCACTAACTGGAAATGCAAGCCTCCCCCCCGCCCCCCAAAAAAGGAACCATATTTAGGATTTTAAGTAAATTGAAAACAAAATTACATTACTATCTCTTCAAATATATCTTTAAACTGCAATGTTTATGTTTATATTTCTTATCTTTCAAAAAATCAAGAAAATCAGGTGTTTGACATTGTAGAGTTAAAACTCCTAGCTTGACTTATTTTTGCTCTTTGACCAGTGATTTTGACATTTAGCAAATGATAGTTAAGTTTGAGAAATGGGAGAAAAGGGAACACACAATATAAAGTGGATGAAACTGCGTAGAGGAGAATGCAGGGAAATAAAAGTAAATTGTGTATTCAGATAGGTGTGAAGATCAATAATAGGCAGAAGAAATTTGAGGAAGGACAGGGAAATTTATCAAGTCAGAAATGGAAGGGGAACAGAAAATAAAGCTTAGGGGCGCCTGGGTGGCTCAGTGGGTTAAGCCTCTGCCTTCAGCTCAGGTCATGATCTCAGGGTCCTGGGATTGAGCCCCACATCGGGCTCTCTGATCAGCGGGGAGCCTGCTTCCTCCTCTCTCTCTGCCTGCCTCTCTGCCTACTTGTGATCTCTCTCTGTCAAGTAAATAAATAAAATCTTTAAAAAAAAAAAAAGAAAAGAAAGCTTATCTTTGAAGAGGAAAAAATAAGCTGAAGTAACTACCAATAAGCCTGAGTTAATTGGACCTGAAGTTTCATTATTTACCTATTAATCACTGTATTTTGCCTTTCCTTAGTCATATGCAGAATTGACTGTTGCTCCTCTGGCAGATACGAAAGTGAAACTAAGGCTTTAGGTGGAAATACGAAAGCTCATCCCAGGAACACAGTTAAGATCTATGGGATGAAGGAAACTTTTGGCTAAAGGTTAAGTGAGTGTATTACAAATTAATTCTCAGACTCTGATACTACAAACACGGGATGGTTTTCTGGATTTGTTTATATTTAATGTCATAATCTAAGATTACCATACCATAACTATTGAGCAACATAAATGGTGTATCTATTTTTATAAAATGCATTTTTCTTATTGAAATATTATTAACATTTTTATTTTCATATACATGCAATGCCCTCTCATTTTTCATGGTTATATAATATTCCATCAAATGAAAAGTTCAGTAAATATACTTCTGACAAGATTAACCAGGTTGGATCTATGTTTGTTGAGGAAAAAAACTACTTGGCACTTGTTATGGACTGAATGTTTGTGTCCCCTCAAAATACGTATGTTGAAATCTTAATCCCTAAGGTGATGGAATTAGGAGGTGGACTTTGGGAGTTAATCAGATGATGAGGATGGGCCCCTTACGAATGGTATTAGTGCCCTTATACAAGGGTCTTTTGAGAGCTCTCTATCTGTAATGTGAGGGTACACAAGAAGTCAGCTATCTGCAACCTGGTAGAGGATTCTCAGTAGAACCCAACCATGCTGGAACACTAATCCTAGACTTCCAGCCCCCAGAACTGTGAAAGTACACTTCTGTTATTTGTAAGTCACTCAGTCTATGGTACATTTGTTACAGCAGCCTGAACAAAGTAAGACAGCACTATTTATTTATTTTCACCCCTAGATTGTTTTTAATAAAGCAAAATCATTCTGTTTAGGTTGTTGTAGATGATTACCTAAGTTAAAAAATAACTTTGTTTTATTTTATGAAAATTGCTAAAGAGTTTGTCTATCAATGATGAATTAAAATTTATTTTACTTATTGAGAATTAAAAACAGTGTTACTGCCATTTATTGGCAAAAGTGGCGAAGAGATATTCAAATGAAATCAATAAATATATTTTTTTACTATAGATAGAAATGTGAAAATAATCAGTGTTCTAAATAAGAAAACTAGAATATGACATATTCTAGATAGCATTATATTTTGCTATTTCCAGAACTATTTTAAAGATTACATAGCTGTTAATTCTTTTTCTCTTTTTCACATTTTCTTCTCTCCCAACTTGTTATAAAAATCTTCAAACAGGAAAAGGTTGAAAGAATAGAACAATGAACACCAGTGTAACTTCCAAAGTTCAATAGCTGTTATATCCTAAGAGAATAAAAACTCCTTTGTTGATTGAATAGATAAATGGTATAGGGAAAAAAAACCTTAAAAACCAATATAATGCAACTTTTTATTTCTTCATTATGTTATTGATACTGGTTTGATACATTGTAATATCTTTGGAGAATCGTAACAAAATCTAGATTGGAGAGAATATTGAGTCACAGACTTATATCTGATGAATAGCTAGCACAATGCTTTTTATTGCTCTTTATCTGTTCTTTTTCTCCTTTTTTGTTAAGTCTCCTTTATAGTTCTGTCTGCCACATGAATAAAATTTAGCAAAAATAATTATTGACCAAAGAATTATCAATTTAAATGAATATTGGTTGCATGCAAAGATCAATTAATTACAGTCTAAAATAAGGAATCTAGGGACGCCTGGGTGGCTCAGTCGTTAAGCATCTGCCTTCGGCTCAGGTCATGATTCCAGGGTCCTGGGATTGAGCCCCGCATCAGGCTCCCTGCTCGGCAGGCCTGCTTCTCCCTCTACCATTCCCTCTGCTTGTGTTCCCTCTCTCGCTGTGTTTCCCTCTGTCAAATAAATAAAATCTTTAAAATAAATTAATTAATTAATAAAATAAAATAAAATAAGAAATCTATTTTTGTGGTCAGTTTACCTTGTGTTACATGGAGTATATTTCATGAATGTATAAATAAAATCCATGTATCCTTTACAAATTACTATTTCATCATATTCCTTGGAAATAAGTCACCCTGGAAATAAATGCACTGAAATGTATTGAATATTAAATGGCTTTGTTGTTCTCACAGTAGGCTTGCATAAATTTAAGTTAGTATTAATTTATCAGCAAGTAACATTTTAATTAAACATTTTAAAGTGGGGAGTTCTAGGGCTGGCAAATAAAATATAGGATTCCCAGTTAAATTTAATTTCAGATGAATAGCAAATAATTATTTTTATATAAGTATATCCAAATATTGCATGGGATGTACTTATATTTAAATAACTTTTTGTTACTCGTTTGAAATTCAAATTTAACTTCTTTGTTAAATCTGGCAACTCTAGTAGACCATAATACGTAAAATGCTAGTTGTCTAGTTTTTTGATTGGTTCTGTGGTGATTTTTTGTTTTGTTTTTTGTCTTTTTCTTTTATGCCACTCTGATTATTAAAAGACTATTTTGCAAGTTTTAGCTACCTATTTGATAGGTTGAAAAACAAACTTGGCACTTTCACTGAGGAAGATAGCAAAATGAAACTTTAAAAAATTGCTCAACCATATACACAATTTTAATTTTGTTTTTTGCTCATCAATTACAATTTGTTTCCTAAGTACAATTTAAAACATGCTTGGTGTAACAAACAATAAGCACACCTAAAAAACAGAGAAGACTAAAAACCAACTTTCTACCTTATATTAAATTTATCACTTTCCATAAGCAGCCTCTTTTCTGGAGGAAAAAAAAAATTGGCCCTTGATCTTGGGAAATCTTAATTTTAGTGCTGGCTTTGTTCTTATGGTCTGGGCAAGTCTCTGACCCCACCTCCTATGATTCCCTGATCTCATATGTCAGTTAAAGAGGGTTAAAAGATTATTATCTGTAGCCATTTCCAGAGATGAGGTTATAGGTGGTGATGATTTCAGTTTCAAGTTCCAGGACAATAATTACGCATGGATGGTACTCATGGAGCCTGCTCTTGGTTAGCAAATTTTTTTTTTAAACTTCTTTTTTAAACTATGCTGTTTCTATCTCTTCGTTTGTCTTTATCCAAGTGGATTTAGTTTTTTCCCTATGGAATGTAATGATGTCATTCATATGAAGGAATAATTCAAAATTAAGTCCAAAGGAAGTTTCTCAGCAATATTCACATTATGATGCTGTGTGTGCCCTTTAAATGAAGTCAACATTTCTCCCTATAGAGTTTGAGGCATTCTGAAAGTTTGATGGTAGAATAAAATGGTATTTTCTTTGGGAAGAACAATTGTGGTAGCCCTATTGTAGATCAGTCTTGTGAAGAGAATTGCAGAAGGTTAAAAAGAAATGTACATGATCGTTTCAGGTATTAAGACAGTGCTGCATTGACAGATGTTTTCTACTGCAATATATAAATTTATATTTTAGGTTGCCCAGTTTTTCTCATTCATATTACTTGGACACTCTACAGTTTTGATACTTTGGAGGTATTTGTTTTTTTTAAAGAAAGAAATGGGGCACCAGGGTGGCTCAGTCTGTTAAATGTCTGACTCTTGGTTTTGGCTCAGCTGAAATTGAGTCCTGTGTCAGGCTCAACACTCAGCGGGGAGTCTGCTGGAGATTCTCTCCCTCTCCCTCTGCCCCTCAACACACTCACATGCTCATACTGTCTCTCTCTTTCTCAAATAAGTAAACAAATCTTTTTTAAAAATAAAAAAAGAGGGGCACCTGGGTGGCTCAGTAGGCTAAAGCCTCTGCCTTCGGCTCAGGTCATGATCTCAGGGTCTTGGGATCGAGCCCCACATTGGGTTCTCTGATCAGCAAAGAGCCTGCTTCCTCCTCTTTCTCTGCCTGCCTCTTTGCTTACTTGTGATCTCTCTCTCTGTCAAATAAATAAATAAAATCTTAAAAAAAAAAAAAAGAAAGAAAAAAAAAAAAACTTTAGAGGTGATCTACCCTACTCTTTTCTTTTTCCTTGAGAAGAAACTCAGCCCTAGTGCAGCTCAATGACTGACTGATGGGAAACTAGTTGGTAAAGGAAAGAAAGGGAGTATGTGACAGGTTCTTTGCAGACATAGCCCAGTGATTTATGAGAGCCCCACTGTGAACTCAAGAAGCCCTGGACTTACTGCTATAGAAGGGTATTAGGGGGCACCTGGGTGGCTCAGTGGGTTAAAGCCTCTGCCTTCAGCTCAGGTCATGATCTCAAGGTCCTGGGATCAAGCCCTGCAGCTGGCTCTCTGCTCAGTGGGGAGCCTGCTTCCCCCTCTCCCTCTGCCTGCCTCTCTGCCTACTCGTGATCTCTCTCTCTCTCTGTCAAATAAATAAATAAAATCTTAAAAAAAAAAAAGAAGGGTATTAGAAATGATGGTATGGTTGTGGAGTCAGAGAAGGAACTCGTCTGCAGCACAGCTGGGGGAAGGAATGAGTAGGAGACTTGTCTGGAAGTCATATTTGCATTTCAAGTTCACTATTTCTACTGTTGTTTGATTGTATACCTTGATGACACAGGCATGGCTACATGATTTTGAAGGATCTGATGGAAATTATGGAATGTGTAAGTCTTTCCCAAGCCAATTTTTGGCTCTGGGGCTTCCTGTGAGGTGGGAGTGTTTGTTTGTTTGTTTGTTTGTTTGCTTGTTTCCCAGTTGTACAGATGATAACCGTAAGGCCAAAAACCATTTCATCCATTTGCCAAAGACAGGATTCAGACCCAGGCCTATAGAAGCAGAAAATCTAGATGGGTTTTGCATTTTACCGTGTCAATGGAATCAACATGACCTCCTCAACTTTGAAGTCCACCCTGACCTCCAGGACTCTATGTGACTGTGTTTGCTGCACGTAGACACATACTCTTCCAAACATAGTAATTCGAATTATATTTCTTCAAAATCACTCTGAAAAAATATATGGCTAAAACTTTATCCTCATGTACAAATTAATAGGTAGAAGAAAATTAAACATACTAAATCCTATATTACATTAAATAATGTATTATGAGTTATTTATTTATTTTAAAATATCCAGACTGACCCAATTCCATTAGTTGGTTATAAAATAGTACAGTATTTGATGAGATTCAAACTTTTTGTTCCTGAGAACAGCTCTTCTAAATACATATATGCAGTTCTCTCTCCCCTACAGGCTTCTTTCTTACCCATACAAAAGTAATACATGCCAATTTTTTTTTTATTTAAAAGATTGTGTCGTGAAAGGGAGTCTCAAAAGGGTGCAACAGGATGGTAGGTGGGAAGGTTGATATATGTTTACCAATTTCAACCTTGTTAGTTAAACTCTTAATGTGTAAATGTCATAACCAAGGACATAGCAAAGTCACAAGAGTCAAGAATGTGTTAGATCCTCAGTTCTATCACTAACAGGTTTGTGACCTTGGATGTGTTAGTTAAATTCTCTAAAGTCTGTTATGTCTGTGCTCTAAGTATCTTGCTAACTCTAAATTCTGCTGTTCTTTGACTGGTTTTACACAACCAGATATTTCCATGCCAATATTTTGAAAACTCTGTTCCCAGGAGGTCTTATGGACAATGTAGAGTCCCTTTAGTCTTATACCAGTGGTTCCCAAACTATGGTCTTGGGAACTTCTAGAAATATAAATTTTCAAGCCCTACCCAGACTTGTAGAGTCACAAACTCTGAAACAGGGCCAGAAACTTGATTTTTAACAAGCCCCCCAGATAATTCATCTAAGTATTTCAAATAAATTTGTATTCAGTAATTGAGGATGAGAAATAAAGTGGCAACCAGAAAATAAGGTAGCATACTGGTAAGTATCTGGCAATCTTGGGGAGGGCAGCACAGGAGCACCCTCCAAAAAGTACTGCCCCCAGAAGAGTAGGTGTGATGGGACTGAAATTGAAGCAGTAATTTGAGGCATCACTGTGAACACCAAAGGTCATGGTGTTTTATTTATTATTGCAATTACAAGAACAATAAAACTGCAACAGGCAGCAGGGTCCATGCAGTTTTGCCAGCCTTCCTCGTGACACTGTTCCCCCTCATCAGCACTTCTGGTTTCCAGAGGTTTGAGTCTAACAAGCAGCCTCAGCAAGTACACAGATTAATATATTTGCCCAAGACAGAACAGTTGAGAGCTGGCAGTTTTTGATAAAGACATGTCACCCCCGGTTTTGTTCTTTCCTGGAAGGCCTGAGAGCAGAAATGGTGAAATTCTTGTTATCACTTCCACATGGGTTGTCTTCTTGGCACAAATGAAGAGACTAGGGGGCTGCAGTCATTCGTCAACTACTAAAACAAAGAAAGGTGGATTCCATTATTCCACGGGCCCCAGGGATTGGATGTCTTCAGAAGCATTCAAGAAAGAAGAAAGCTAAATGTTAAAAGGCCTCAGTGTTGATTAAAAAGTGAGATCAAAAACAAAGCTCAGGTGCTCATGCATTTATCACATGTATTAATTGTGCTGCTATCTTTAGTTTGCAGAATAGGATGTTATAAAGAATGCAGTGACTGTTCTGGCATGTTGAAAATGCCCATTATTAATATGGATTAAGAAACAAAAGAGAAATCACCAAGCAATGAGTTATGCCCATCAGAAGATTTGTTGATGGAATGAAACTTATCCTTTATTCGCACTCCAACAACTTTTGAATAGTTACTTATAGTGCTGCCGTTTGGTGCATTTCCAGCCACCCAGGGCTATAATGCAATCTTGCCATCCTAAGATATGCCTCTCTCTTTTTAGTATTTTTTACAGAATTTGATAAAAAGAAATCCTTGGAAGTGATCATGTAACCCCTGGTTTAGAATCCTTCAATGGATTCTTCAGAGCATGCTCAACAAAGGATGCAAAATCTCACCATTGTTTATCCCTGTGACCTTGACATACCCAGTTCACCCCTTGCTCTCTGAGTTCTGAAGCCTTTCCACATGCAGCCTTCCCACAGGTTGCTCCCCTACTAGGAACAGCCTTTTCACTTTCTTGGAGGAACTATACCCACCTTTCATATATAGCAGCTCATACAACTCATTCTAGAAAGCCCACCCCTAGATCCCAAACTGGATCATGACCCCAGTCATAGGCTTTCAAAGCATCTCACAACTGTGCCTTAGAGTAATACATGATTAATGTACATCTTCCAAAATAGAGGCCATTGTTTGTTCATTACTGTATCCCTAGCACTTAGCAGAATGCCTGCATGGCTTATCATGGATAATAAAAGCCATCAAATTTTTTGAGCAAAGAATGATATAGTTGGCAATGTTTTAGAAAAATAATCCTGTAGTAAGCCTGGAGGTCAAATTGGAGAGTGGAACAATTAATAATAGGGATTTTGTATAAGGAACTATTGCAGTTGTCTAGGAAAGAAAAAGAAAAAAAATACATACATATATATATATATATATATATATATATATATATATATATATATACTGTCCATTTTATTGTCCATCGACTGACTTGCCAAACATTTATTGAGTACTTACAATGTATGTGTCAGATACTGTGCTGGGTGCTGAGGCAATAAAAAACTCTGTTTGGAAAATGGAAAGGAAGGGATGGATTCCAAAGGCACTTTTGAGGTAGAAGCAAGGGGACCCACTAAGCAATTTTTGATATGGAAGAAGGAATTCAAAAGGAATATAAAGCTTCTAGCCCAGTGACTAAATAGAAGATGATTCTATTAACCCTATATTAGGACTTCAGGAAAAATAACAAATCAAGGCACAAGGCAGAAAGCACAAGTTTGAACATGTTGAGTTTTGAGATGCTTGCCAGATTTGCAAGTGTATCAATTGGTACAGTCACAGTTTCTAGAAGGAAGCTTCTCTGTTCAATGAAGAGGTTGATTTTGAAGGTTGGTCTGTAAAGTGACAAAGTCCACCTAAAATATAAAAGTATAGCTTTTTCTTGAAACCAATGGTTTCTTCTTTAACCTTTAGAATATGTGTATTTTGAATGAGTGAATGAAACCAATTGATTTTTTTGGCAAAGAAATGCTGAAAAAATATATTTTATGGAAAATATAGTTTGAATACAGAACAGTCATAAAGAGAAACATAAATAGAATTTTCTTACTGAGGGGCACCTGGGTGGCTCAGTGGGTCAAAGCCTCTGCCTTCAGCTCAGGTCATGATCTCACGGTCCTGGGATGGAGCCTTGCATCAGGCTCTCTGCTCAGCGGGGAGCCTGCTTTCCCCGCTCTCTCTGCCTGCCTCTCTGCCTACTTGTGATCTCTCTCTCTCTCTCTCTCAAAAAAAAAAAAAAGAATATTCTTATTGAGTGGCAATAGATTAAATTGATACTTGAAATCCTATTGCTTCTATTTGTGATAATTGTATGCCTTAGAATATATGTTATATTAAATCTTGATATTATATATTTTATAAACATATATTTACAATAACAATGCTATGTTTTATATTTATATTAAATAAAATGACACAATTTATGTAAATATAAAATATAAGTTATATAAAATATGCTTTTGTCATTTTAAATATACAATAGAACAGTTTGTTCTGTGTTTTTATCGTTTCTTCTTCTTAATATATAACTCTTGCATTTTTCCCTTTAAGGCAATACTTAGGAATGTATGTAACCAGCCAATACGGTGATAAATATGTCTTTTGCAGCAAGCTTTAAAATCTCAAGAGATCTAGAAGAAGCATGAAACTCTAACCAGATAAATCCATAGTATATTGTGTGAGCCAAATGCTTTCTCTAAAATGAGAAAGATTCAAATCAGTGACAAGGAGAAGCATGTGGGGCTTAAGCCAACCGTAGAGGGACACAGGTGTGCATCAGTACCACAAATGCACACAGAATTATCTAAGAACATCTTGCCTTGCCAACTCCTTAATATCACATGAAACTTGGGCCAAGTATGCAGCAATATTGAAATGTACCAACTCTGGTATTGCTTTTCTGGTGTCTAGTCTAGCAATTGCATTTGCTTTTTGTTCAATAAATTATTTCAGTACTGCAGTAGAATTTAATACACTAAGGTTTATTGGTCTTATTTGTCTGGAGATATTTTCAGACTTGTTGGTTAGAAGGAAGATTTTTTTCCAGGCTTGTCCAATATATTGATGACTCATATTTTAACAAGATGAAAATCTGATTTTATATATTCACTCAGTAAACACCTACTTAGAAACTACTCCGTATGGATCATATGGTGCTAGACTTTAGGTATGAGACATAAAGTGATGGCAAAAGAGACCTATAGCTGAAAGGGAATTTGAGATGGAGGGCATGGCCTTAGCCAAACATACCACTCTGGTATCTTCTCATCTTCACCAGTTATATCTACAATGATTCTTTTTGCAAATAGGGTCACATATGAATTTTGGGGGACACGATGCGTAACAATCCAAAACAGAGTGCTACTCATGTAAAAAGATAGTCCAGTTTTTGTGGGAAGGGGTGATAAATTCATCAATAGTTACATTAAATTTGAGGTACCATGGGAATATTCAAGTAGTGATTTTTTCCTGGAACTGAGTTTATGAGTCTGGAACCCAGAAACCAGTGCCTCTTAAATAAAAGAGAGGATTTGGGAACACTGCCTACTATAATCTCTTTCATTTCTTTCTATACAATATAAACTTATTTAAATTGTACTAACAGAAGAGCAGAAATTTGATCATTAATTGGAAATTTGAAAAATCAGAAGGAAAGAGCCTAATAGACAAATATAGAAGACCCTTCCCAGATTAATTTCAACAATTTGGCATTCATGTGATGAGTTTTGATTAACGGGAAAGCAGCCCAAACTTGGTGGAAAGAACTGAGTATTTGATTTTCTGCAGAATATTTTGATTCTGTAACATGACTAACACATATCCAATATGTCTCAAAGCAGCATCTTATGTGATATTGAGGTTTTGCCTGACAGTTTTCTTCAGAAAGCTTGGAACGTTTATCCAATTCCTTAATATATTTTTCTTTAATAGATTTTCTGTTGGTAGGGAAAACATTTCCGAGAAAACATTTGTTTTTTATACATATAATTCTCTATTGCCTGACATAGCACCTCATATGTGGTAGGTGATAAATAAATCCAGTTGCGGAATAGCTGTTGTGTAAATGTTTGAGATACAGTCTTTGAAAAGAATCCCTATAACCCATGTTTGCACAGACTTTCATATAATGCTCTCCCTTCCACTCCATGCCATGTGGGAATATGTTTGTTCATTTAAAAGCCCAAGTGATGCTAGCCAATGAGCCCATCTTGGGTGTTCAGTCTTTTTTTTTTTTTTTTCAGTGGCATGAACTCTACTGTTAGCACCAAATAATTGTTGGAAACCTCTAAAGTTGTGACCAGTGTAATTCATGCAAATGAGGGTCCACTCTGTGCCTCCCCATGTGGCAGGCACTTTGGAATTATACAAAAGAAACCTAATCAGATGCTGTCTGGTATGGAGACAGTCAAAAGCTAAGATTGTTGGGAGTCAGACTGATTCTTCACTCAGCCACTCCGTGACCTTGAGCAAGTTATGTGAACTTTGTAAGCCTCAGTTTCTTCTTGACAACATGGAGATTATAATAATACCTACTTCTTATGGTTATTGTGAGCTCAGTGACTCTAAAGAGATGGGGTCATATAGAAAAGTTCATGAAATAGGAGATATTATTGTCAGAATTGTCATCATAATTGTCATTATAATAGAGGTCTGAGAGCTCTGTACACTTGCACAGTCCTATTAAGAAACCATCTAAGAAAGTAGGACCAAGGGGGAGATGACAGCGTAATTGTCTTGAATATTTAGAAAGGGGCTGATGTGGTGCTCATACAATCTAGGAAGAAGGTAAGACTTCAAAGGCACTTCAGCGATGGATTGCTTTAAAAAGATTCAAAGGACAGAATAATAATGTACTATCAGAATTCTACTATTTCAGGCACTTGACTGATTCTGACTTGTCTGAAATCTGTTCCTCAACACAATTTCCACAGAGACATTGGTTCTCACAATATTTATTTACTATTGTAAGCTTCATCAAACAGTCAAGTGATTTCTTAAAAAATAGGGGCCTTGACCTTCGCCTTTCCCTTGGCTGGGAACTTAATCATTCTTTGGTGAATAATACCCACTCTGTTTGCTGGCCCAGGACTTGTGGCTGGAGTACACGTGATGGACTCGCCTATTTTCTCTGAGACATAGCACTTCAAATCAGAGTAAATGACTTTCTTTGGAGCTCAGCCTGCTGTCAGAGGGTGAGGGCCTGGAAGGCACTGAGTCCCCCCTTCTGGGACTGGGCTCCTGGGTTGATGTCCCTGACCTGCACGAACATAAGATAAACATGGACATGCAGAGATTTAGAATTTTTGATCTTTGAAGAACCAACTGCAATTTTCACTCCTTTCAATAGCTTCCTATATATGTAAAACTGCTTGCTACTGAAATCCTTTGGGGTGGTGTTTTGTTTGTGTTTTTTTTTTTAAAGATTTTATGTAGTTATTTGAGAGAGTGAAAGAGAGCACAAGCAGGGGGAGAGGCAGAGGGAGAGGGAGAAGCAGAGTCCCTGCTGAGCTGGGAGCCCCTACATGGGGCTCGGGGCTCAATTCCAGAACCTGGAGATCATGACCTGAGCTGAAGACAGACGCTTAACCATATGAGCCACCCAGGCACCCCTCCTTCAGGGTTTTAAACTGATCAGGGGGAAGTGTGGCATATGGGCTTAACTTTTGGTTTGAATCTATTAAACCCAGGTGTAACTATATTAGTTGTAGTTCCCAGAGCAAGTTACTTAGCTTTTCTGAGTGTGGGTTTCCTCACCTGTTCAAATAACAGTACCCCACTTACAAAGTTAGAGTCGATTTAAGGATGTTTGGCACATACTAGGCCTTCAATGAAGTGTAGCTGCTATTATTTTAACGGTACTGCAGGCAGACGTTCAAGTTTTTGGTGTCACAACCATTGAGGGCTTACACTTCTGCTGCCAGGAATGTCATTCCCTTGACTTACAAGTCATGACAGAGGAAAGATAGGACATCCTGCTGGAGTGAATGGAAACTTAAACAATGGCTTCCAGCCATGCAATGAAGCAAAGCTCTTTTTTTTTAAATTGCTTAGTTTTCTATTGCCACAATTTTAAGAAATGGCTTAAAACAATGAGCAACCCACCCCCCAAGCTGGCTAAAAACAATAAGTATTTATTTGGCATATGGATCTGTAGGATTGGCTGAGTGGCTCTGCTGGTCTCAGCTGCGCTTGCTTATGTGTGTCTGGGAGTCAGCTGGCTATTGGCTGATCTAGGTAAGGCTTGGCTGGTCAATTATCTCTGTTTCACCTGTCTTTCATCTTCCTTCTGGGACAGATGGCCTGCCCGGGCACATTCTCATGGTGATGGCAGACGTACAAGATTGGTCTAGTCCAATAACCCAAATGCATTGCAAGACTCTACTTGATTCGTATCTGCTCGAATCTTATTGGCCAAAGCAGATCATGTGGCTGAGCAGAGCGTCAAGAGACAGAGGAGCTCACCCTCCCCACAGTGGGAGATTACTGCCAAGTCCTGTTGAAAAGGGAGTGGACACAGAGTAGGGGGAAGAAGTGAAGACATCATTGTACCTATGAGTACATACATAGGTATGTAACATACAGCTGATAGGCCCGTCACCTCAAAGCATCTAGATTCTGAGAAATAGACATTTGCCCTAATATTGATTGTTTCCCTGAAGTCATATAGTTTGCTTTAGTACCTGAGTATACCATCAATAATAGCGGCACAGCAGAATGTCTCAGTCATTCTCATATAACCACACACTGAGCTAAAAGAAATAATTCGACCTTTTATCTCAAGAATATAGACTCTTTAGCCAGTAGCAGAAATTATCCCTAAGTGTTTTGAATAGGTTTTCCCTGATTTAATAGCTAGGATGGTGGAGGTTGATTACAATTTTCTGTATAGTCTCTGAATTATGCCATAGAGATATATGCAAGACTCATTTGTTTTAAGCATCAGAGAAGCCATCCAAGATTAGATTTCCTGGCATTGTCTTTCACTGTGAATAGAGTCAGACTTGGGTCCAAAAGCCAAATTCAGTATGAATTTGATCATGACTACATCAATGCCGTGCTGGAAGGTTTGACAATCTCTGGGTATCCAAACACCCCCTTCTACTAAACCCATTTCTGCATGTGTGTGAACGTTTCTCTCTCTTTTTTTTTTTTAAGATTTTATTTATTTATTTGACAGAGAGAGATCACAAGCAGTCAGAGAGCCAGGCAGAAAGAGAGGAGTAAGCAGGCTCCCCACTGAGCAGAGAGCCCGACGCGGGGCTTGATCCCAGGACCCTGAGATCATGACCTGAGCTAGAGGCAGAGGCTTTAACCCACTGAGCTGCCCAGGCACCCCAAGCGTTTCTAATGTAACTTAGGACAGAGCTGTCCTTCCTTTTGTTGGTATTGATCGTACACCTTTGTTATTTTATTTAATGGTTGTTCGGAAAAATAATAGATATATGTAGCTCAAAAAGCCAACCACAACAGCTGGTTTTTAGAGGAAGCATATCTTGCTTTTACCCTTTGACTTCCAGCCCTCCCCAGCCAAGTCCTCCAGGGAAATTCCTTAACCCACTGAGCGGTAGTGGGGTTACATTCTAGGCTTCCATGCCCTCATTTTCATGCTGCATTCCTCAGAGAGGCCTTGAGTACTTTAGGAAGCTGATAGAGTTTGGCTGTCATTTGAAAATGTTTTCCTTCTAACTGTTTTCATTTAGAAGCTAATTTATACTCTGCTTTCAAGTAGGCTCAACTCCATTTCACATCTCTGACATGTAACTCGCACAGCAGTGACTGGGATAGAGGGAGACAATTCAATCAAAGGATGTTTTCTCCATGGAGGAAATGAATATTATTTGTTCATCTTGCAATTCAGGATTCTGGGCAAATGATGATGTTTGGCAAAGACGCTGGCAAGACAGAAAGACAAATAAATTGCGTGATGTGAGAACAGCCTCCTTAATGTTAAGGCTTCCTTAAACCAGTGGGTTATTGGCTGCAGGCAAAATATCAAGCTGCAAATCACTGGTTTGCAACTCCTTGATCATCAGTTGTAATCCCAAGAACATATTTAATTTCCTATTTAGTCCTAATTTCTCTTTGTTCCTTAATGATATTTCTCTCCACTCAAAATAAGCCATCTGTTGGCAGCAGCCCACAGAAAACAGATACTGCACATGCAGTAATCTTGGAGTGAGGCTGTTACACTGGGAGAATGAAAAACGGGTCTCTCTGGAACCATGGGGTCACCTTTAAAATCCCCAATCTTCCTTTTTTGGTTTTTTTTTTTCATTCTACATTACCATACGTAGTATTGGAAATAAATCTTGTTCTGTTGTATTTTCTGAAATGTTTGTGACCACGGGACAAAGCTTTGTTCTCAAGGGATAGAGAGTTTACAGCTTGGCTGGTAGACACACTTTGCCATTTTTTAACCCTCAATTTAATAAATCCCTGGATTTACTGTGTTTTGAAGGGAAAAAAAAATCTAACTGGCCATGCACACCAGAAATCAAGATGATGGCAGGATAATCCCTTCCACTGGAAGGTAGTGAGATGGGCAGGCTTTGTATGGAAGAGCGAACACTGTGACATGGGGAGTGGGTGGAATAGGACATAATCAGTTCACCCTGTTCCCACCCAGTCTTTGACCACACCCATCTTTCACCTGTATCTAAACAGCATTCCTAACAGAAAGAGAGGACTCTTTTTGACTAAGAGAAACGTAATACTAACTAGTATTTCTGCAACTTTAACCATGTGCCAGGCAATGCATAAGTGGTTATAAGTGGATCTTCTCCTTTGCTCTCTCAACGACCCCATGAAGCTTCTCATAATATTTGCATTGTAGAGATGAGAAAAGAGTCTCAGAGCTCCACAGCTATTAAGTGTCAGAGTCTAGATGACAACCTGGACAGCTCGATTTCCAGGGATCTCCACACTTAAGCTAAAATTGGGAATGGATTTAACAATGAAGATGTTATATCCTGAATACCTGCAGGAAACCTCCCAAGAATAAAGAATTCGGTTCCCTGAATTTAGAAAGTGTTAGAAATACTGAGATGGACATACAAAGCACATCAATGCAAAGGTGAGAGAGGCAGAGGAGATTTGATCTTCCTTTTTGCTCCCTCGTGTTTTGAAATATGATTCCTTTTGATGCCATTTTTTCCGTGGTTGCTGCACTTCAACTTTAGATGACTTTTCTACCTCCCAGAGCAATTAAAAGGTAATATCACTATTTTACCATGTGAAGCTCGACACCTGATTCATATATCACTCAGCCTGAAGGCATATTTTTCATACTCACCTGGGTGCATGTCAAGCAGTGAATTGATCTTTTTTAGGATTCAAAAGGAATTCCCTTTTCCAAAGGAGATTCAGGTGAGTGAACAAAATTAATATCCCTATTACTCTCCATCTCCTTTAATTAGTGAGCCAGAGAGCTAATAATTATCTCACCTGTCAGCTATCTTGACAGCTTGTTGTTGAGGCAAAACCAAAGGAAACCCCCACCCCCAATCTCAAACCCTAGCAAATGCTATCAAAGTCTCCACCACCAAAAGTCTGCTTAAATTCCATTGGTGTGACCTTCATCTTTTGGTTCCAGTTCCTACAAACCAATCTCTCCAATGCTTCCTCCTGCCTCCTGGGTAATCTGATAATAAATGTCACTACATGGTGAACATTTCCTCATCTCACAAATTTCCACTGTCAAAATATTCTCAGCAGTACTAGACAGATGGAACAAATCCAGGGAGCAAAACAAATGCTACCACAGCTTTTAGAGCACTCCAAATGTAACGGTACTAGCTGTTCTTATCTCATGATATGCCCACCACCATCATTTTTCCCCCTAACAATCTGTCCATGATGACAAGTTCTATTCCATTTTCTTGATGAGGAATCATGTCTCTAAGCCATATGTTGTAACTGGAAGACTAGCCTTTAGATTTCTGAGTGAGTGGAATCGGACCTCTCCTCTTACCTCACATTATCTTAGTACTTATCTCAGTCCAGTTCCTGTACCTTTGTAATTCCCCTAGCAAACTAAAGGATACATGTGATGTGATCACAAATTTGTAGGACGGAATAAGTCGTCGAATTGTTTTCCTCTGCCAGTTTTTTTTATTCCCATTTTTAGAGGATGATCTGTCTCCTGCCATGAGCTGACATGGTGCTACTGACTCTGTAGCAGAATTGAGCAGCTGGCCAAGACAGATGGATTTCTGTGTTGATCCAGTGAAGTTTCTCCTGTGTAAATCTTCATTTCCTCATCATGCCTATTAAACATCCTTCATTTCAAGAACTTGCCCTCTGCCTTGGTTTCACCTGGTTTAGTAATCGTTCCTGAATGAACTATGGTTTTTGTATAAGCACCCTCTAAGAGATGTTTGCAACCACAGTCAATGGTCAGTGTTGAGAGTAGCCACCTACTGTGCTTTGAATCTATCCAAATATTTCTTCTTTCCTTAACATCTATCTACATCAATCCATTTATTTATCTGTGTCTGCCAATCCATTCACCATTCATCTATTCATCTATCTGCCCATCTATTTAGTCATTTAATATTTCTTAATATTTGGAGATAGTCTCAGAACTTAGCTTTGCTTTGTTGTCTGATAATATAAAAGCAATCTAACTTTTATCTGTTACAATTCATCCAGTAAAGTGCCTGGATAGCTCGGTCAATAGAGCATGAGACTCTTAATTCATCCAATACAGCCTTCATTTTTAGAATTCTAACAAAAAATATTTGCAAGTCCACAATTAAAACATAGTGGTTCTAAAACATATCACCAATTTCTTAACACTCCGCACTTTGAGAGAAGTCTTTGTTCACTTTCTTTGAATCTGAGCCAAACTTAGTGCTTTTTTTTACTAATAGAAGTAAGCAGAATTAATGTGCAATTTCCAAGCCAAGATCAGTAAAGGCCATGTATCTTCTACTTGGTTCTCATGGATTGTTGTCTCTGGGGGAAGTCAGTTAACACACAGAAAGTACTAATGCTTTGAGACCAAGGGAGAGAACATACATAGTTATTCTGGCCACCAGTCTAGTTGAGTTACCAGCCAAAAACTAGAATCAACTGTCAGACATGGAAGTGAGCAGTCTGGAATATCCAGACAAGTCAAGTGTTCAAGTGATCCCAACTCTACCCATATCTAACTTCATCCTCATGACAAACCCCGGGCAAGAACTTCTACCTAAGCCTTTCCTGAATCCACTAACCAAAAAATCATGGGAATAATAAAAGGGCTGTGTTAACTGCTAAGTTTTAGATTAATTTCGTCTGAATTAATAACTGAAATAAAAACAGTATTTGACTAGTAAACTATTGAGGACTTCAAAGGAATGCTGATCATTTCATTTTTTTGTTTAGAAATTGACTTTTTTTTTTTTTACTTTTCACGTTTCTACTTTAAACTATGTTTTGTAAGCTTTGCTAGGTAGAGATTGAGACAGAAAGAGACCTAAAATGACTGTCTATCAATATCTTTTCCCCAGGGGATCATATGATTTATAAAATATGGAGAGAAAACCTTAGTTTCATAAGTTTGTGATGTGATAGGAATAAAACGATTTTTAGGTCATCCACTTTCATTTATTTACTCCCAGGTTTAGTCTCATTTACATATCGGGTGGGGCATCACACATATATCATTGATATACCTCACTAGGTAGTCTCTAAGTATTGGGTAATGCAATTCAATATAGACTGAAGTTTTACTTTGACCCCAAAGTCTCAGCTCCAGTGGGCAATAGGGAGCATTGGCATTGATGTCACATTCTCCAGTTCCTCTTAGAAAGAGTTCACTTTTCTCATATCTGCCCCAGCTTCAATCATCATGTCATATAATCCAAGAAGTTTCCCTATGAGTCTTGCTATGTCATCCATTTAGCATGTGTTGGGTGATCTTTCACCATCAGGGAATATGTTAACTCAAAGAGGTATTGTCTGTCTACTTGTAACCTATGTGCATATCAATTTTTTTTGCAGAATTTCTGAGTATTAAGCATTAAGTTGGGGGTGCCTGGGTGGCTCAGTGGTTAAAGCCTCTGCCTTCGGCTCAGGTCATGATCCCAGGGTCCTGGGATCGAGCCCCGCTTCCGGGGTCTCTGCTCATCAGGAAGCCTGCTTCCCCCTCTCTCTCTGCCTGCCTTTCTGCCTACTTGTGATCTCTCTCCTCTGTCAGATAAATAAATAAAATCTTTAAAAATAAAAAGCATTAAGTTGGAGACATTGACACTTCATCACAAATACTTCAACATATGTCTTCGAAGAAAATTACTTTTTTATATATAACCACAAGGGCATTATCACCATACCCAAGAAACTTGGCTCTAGTATAATAATATACCCAATATACAGTCCATATTCAGATTTCTCTAGTTGTCCCAATGATGTTTTCTGATTTTGTTTTTAATAGAGTACCCTGTGCATTGCATTTAGTTGTCAGGTCTCCTATAATTTAGTAAGATTTCCCCATCTATTCATGTGTTCAGTAAAATTGACATTTTTAAGTGTCAAGTCCCATTATTTTAAAATGTTCCACAACTTGAATTTATCTTATTATTTCCTCATTATTAAATTCAGGTTATAAATTTTGGGTAAGACTATTTATAGATAATATTACTCCTTCCCAGTACATCACATCAGGAGTTGTTTGTCTTCCATCACTCTCGTTATTTGTAATGTAAAGTTGATGTCCTTCATATTTTTTCATTGTATGGGTATGTTTTTCTTTTAATAATTTCTAAGTGATCCAAGAAGTGACACTTTGAGATTGTGTAATTATTGTTTTCTCATCCCATGATTTTTTTTTATACTATGGTTTTAGCATCTACTACTTGAGACTTACCTGAATTAATTATTATATTGGTGATTGCAAAATGGTGGCCTTCCTATCTACTATCAGAGATAGATATCTTCTGCCAGGGAAGACTCACAGAAGGGCAGGGATGTCATGCAACATGGAACAGCGAGGGCATAAAGAGGTCCAGTTGCTCCATGTATAGACTTTCTCCAGCTCTCCTATGTTCAGCCGCAAGCTTTGTCCCTTAGTTTATAGGTACCAGGTGTCTTCAGTTCTGAATCATCTCTAGAGTTCTCTGACAACTGTAACTGGCTTCTTATTAGTTACCTTCTCTGCAGGCTCCTATATTTTAATTTTTCATCCTTATTCTGTTACCTCTCATCCCATATGTTTATAAAAATGTTGGCTTTCCTTCTCTCCTGTCACCTCACTTCTCAATCTCTTTGTTCCTTTGGGCTTTTATTTATCATCATTATTATTTCACCATCACTTTAGTGAACTTTCAGAAAAGAGAGAAAAGCATACTTAAAACCTCATGTTTTGGGGCGCCTGGGTGGCTCAGTGGGTTAAAGCCTCTCTGCCTTCGGCTCAGGTCATGATCTCAGGGTCCTGGGATCAAGTCCCGCATCAGGCTCTCTGCTCAGCAGGGAGCCAGCTTCCCCCTCTCTCTCTGCCTGCCTCGCTGCCTACTTGTGATTTCTCTCTCTCTGCCAAATAAATAAATAAAATCTTTAAAAGAAAAAAAAAACCTCATGTCTTGTGTATATTGGTATTTTTAGTTTTGAGTTTCGTAGACAAATACCTTAAACCTCCATTCATATTGCATTGTTTCATGTACAAGGATATTTCCTCCCTGTGTGGCCACATTACTTTTCCTTTTTATTCATGATGACCACATAAGCATTTGTTACTTTCATATAAGGAGAACATTTTTCCTCAGTTGTATATGCAAAAGAATGTATATGCATATACATTCTTTTTTCCTTCAAGGAAATCTATGACTTATTTTCTTTTTTAAAAAAAAGAAGTGTGTTTTATTAATTAATCAGACCTAAGGAAGGTTTGATGAGTATATGGAAGAGAACCTATATTTTCCTCCCTCCACATTTTTACTAGAAGTTCTCTTTCTTGTAAAACAGTTAAAGAAATCAGCACTCCCTTGCCAGAAGCAGCATCTGGACCTTTGGCATAATCCTCAGGTTGTTTTGTTGACAGCTTGTAAGCTTGTGTAGCTGCTCACAATCTTCGCTTAGCTTTAAAGACCACTCTGAAATATTTGAATTTTTTCCTACCCAGTGGTCACCTAACTGTGAATCTGGTCATCAGCCAGTTCTGGTGTCTTGGAAACCTCTCATTAGTCAATGATCCTCTAATCTGCTATTAAGTGGATAATAGAAGTAAAAAGTGAGAGACACTCTAGATTTTAGGGATTTTTTTTTAAATGTACTGTGTAATAATGTGTCACAGCAGATGCTGATGCTGGCTTATCTGTTTGCCCTTAGCCTCTGAGTCTACCTCAGCCCCACTGGACAGTGCCCCTATATGCAGGCAGCTTCCCATCTCAAACACATCTATCTCTCTGCTTCCTTTTCTAGAGACTTTTTCAGTGGCATGAGAGTTTTTCTCAGTTTCAGTGAAGGGTAGCCTGGAAATAATAAGAATTCCACCCCTTCGAGGGCATCCAGGGACATCAGTAGGGGATGGGAATCTGGGAGTAAGTAAGTATCTTGGCATCTCAATCCTTCAGAGACAGTTCTGAGAGTGTCCCGTGTACACACTCAGAAGAAATCCAAGCCGCAGTTATCCACATTTGTAACTTACTCATTAATACTTTTTCATTAGGTTTTTCCATTCTCTACCTCATTTCCTATTACCTCCCCTTGTACTTCCTGGGATGACTTTTCAAATCAACTAACTGCACTTAATTCTGTCTCTACTTTGGGGGAAACTGGATCTACTTTGGAAAAAACTGTTGCAAAGATTCAGAATGTTCCAGAAAAAGTACTATCACATTTTGTTGTAAATTGACTCTGCTCTGAGAAAGTGCTTAATAAATTATCCTTTAAGAAAATTAATCATATTACCCTTCTTTTAACAGGCAACTGGTGAATTTATAATATATACAAAAAGATTAATTTATTTTTAAAAATCTCTGGAATTGTGCTGTGTGCCATGGTTTCTGCTAGGGGCCGAGAATACACAAGTGAACAAAATAAGCATACCCACTGGTCTCTATTATAGAGCTTAAACTCTAGTGGTGATATGACAAATAATCAATTATGATGCAGGTTGGGACATGCTATGTATGGTAGGGGAGGTCTCATTACTAGAGTAATGAATGAGGTCAGAAAGACTGTCTTCAGTGGTCCCTGGGTGGCTCAGTTGGTTAAGCATCTGAATTTGCCTCAGGTCATGATCTCCGGATCCTGAGATCAAGCCTCACATTAGGTTCCATGCTCAGTGTAGAGTCTGCTTGTCTCCTTCTCTCTCCCTCTGCCCCTTGCCCTGCTTATGCTCTGTCTTTCTCAAATAAATAATGAAATCTTAAAAAAAAAAAATGACTGTTTTGTTCATCCCTCTTTCTCAACCTCTAGCATAAAACCTAGGACAGAGTGGAAATTTCAGAAGTGTTTCTTGAATAAAAAGAGGTATATTTAATTATGAGTTATATCAGGAACTCTAAACATGATCAGTGCGACCAGAATTTACCAGGTAAAGGAGAGGTAGAGAGATGGACAAGGGTCAGGACTTGTAGTGCCTTGAATACTGCGTTTAGGAATGGGAACTTTATACCAAGAGTACCAGAAGTGTTAAACATTAACGGGGCAGGACCGAGATAGCAGTTTTACAAAAATGCCCATCCTGGGGACATAATGCAGAATGGAGCTGAGCCAGCCAGGCAGGGATCAGGCAAATCAGTTAGAGAGCTGGACTGTAATCCACATGAGAGATGCTGGTAGTTGCAAATCCACAGGTGATAGTGGGGCCATGGAGACATGGCTGAGTCAGAAGGAGATGTGGAGGCAGCATGGATGAGGCTTGGCACTTGGGTACGAGAAGTTGGGAGGGTGGAGGTAGCGCTGATAATTCCGAGTTCTGCCCAGCATAGCCCTCTAAATCTGGGGCTGCAGTGCAGCAGTGAGTTGAAGGGTGAAGGTAAAGAGAAAGGAATTCACTCCAGGATGGTGCTGAAAGAAGAAAGGAAGTTTTGCCAAGGTTGTTCTTTATTACATTTCCCTCTGCCCATCGATGCTTAAAAGGATTATTTATTTGTGAAAAAAAGATAAATCCAAAATATGTCACTTAAATGTATTTATAATTTATAGCCTTACAAATCTGAATGCATTTGGATAAAAATTTAGTATAATGTTAACTTTTCCTATCAAATAAGTATCTTATTTTTTAACACTAAAACCTATAAATCATGGTAGTCTCATCTGGCAAAAAAAACCAAAATATATAATATTCATTTTCTTAAATAAAACTTGATGCTCAGAACAAGCTATTTGTTGAAATGGTTTAATGAAATTGATTATAGCCCTTTAGGTGCAGCTTATTATTTTGAAATTGCTTCTTTTGGAAATGTGAGGGAGGGTAAGAAGGTTAAATGGAGCCGAAGTAGCAAGCCGGGCCATTTAAAGAAGGCATGAGTTTAAATTCTGAACGCTGAATAAAAATGTCCTAAAAGACCTTTGTTTGGAAGGAAATGACTTTAGCTGTTTAGCCTTGGAGGGAATAAACAGCCACATGCATACTAATCTCGTGAACCTCATGCCCATGCTCACGGACTCCTTATCTTTTATTCATTTCAAACTATACAAATCTTCAAGGCAGAGAAACCCTCGCTTCTTGTAGCATTGCTGCTAAAATGCAGAAGCTGTGTTTGTGCCAGCAGAATGTTAGTTATTTGTGATTTTATGTGGTTAAGTTATAGCAGATCCCTAAAGACAGGGAGTGTAAAGGGGTGTGAGTGTATCAATGGGGGATGGAGGGAGTTGGTGGGTGGCGGTGGGGGGCCTCCAGTGGGCTGATGGGGCAAAAGTGAGAGATGACAGAAGGCTCACAAACCAAGAGCTTTTTGTCCCCCCCCACCAAGCCAGCTGTACCTCTGTTACAGAGAAGCTCTCCTATCCTGCTGTATCTATTCTCAAATCAGCCCTAATTTCATCCATTCTTGTTCCTCTTCTGGAATTGGGAGTTGGAGGGGCATAAATAAGATTTGAAAATTGTCCTACTGTCGGCTGCCATTTGAACCAGATGTTTTCCTTTGAGTTTCTTCTTGCAACTCATTTATGATTTTATCAATACAGTTTAATACACATTTAAAGGCATACTTCCAGAATGATATAGCATTTTCCAGGAAAATAAAAAAGGCACATACTGTAACTGTTGATCACGGGGAATGATGGATTGGTTCTGCCCTTTGCTAGTCCAAAACAGATCACTGAAAGTCTACAGGAACAGGTAAGAGGTTGACAGTTGGGACAACGAATTTTAAAATTTATACTCTGAGCTTATCCTACTTATCAAGAAAATTTGACATCAGAAATAACTGTAAATTAACTGCAATTGAAAGTGTGTGACATTTATAGCTTGGCATAATCTTCAAATGAAGAACATGTTTATTTGGTTTGAAGGTAGTTTACTCAGGATTCATTGCCCTGATCTTTATCTCTCTCAGGTCATAAAGGGGCTCCCTGGAACTCACGCATTCCTGACTTATTCAAACTTGTTTCTGAACTGTGCTTGGCTCACTGAAGCAGAGAGGCTTAGAGAAGAAAAATTAAAATGGGTCATATGCATCTGTGTCCTCTTTGAGGCATACCACAAAAACAGCCATTCTGGGAACATCGTAAACAGTTTTACCCATCTGTCTAGTTTAATCTATTTGGGGATTAAACCTTCTGGCTTCCCAGAGTACAGGGTTGTGCTAGAGGCTCACTCATTATGATACGTGTTTCCAGGATGCTGGTTACTCAAATATAAATGATGGATTGGGGGCATTGTGTTTACTTAAAGAATCATGGATCTCTTGATTTATACTGGGACATCTGGCTTCTTTTTCCCCCGAAACAGTTGCTTAAACTGGAGCCATTTACCCAGAGATAAACTAAGCTCTGGGTGCTCACGGTACCCAGTTATTAGTGACTAGTGATCTATGACTTTCTAAAAATATTTTTGGTTAGATCGCATGCGTTATTTATAGTGTCGGGGTTCTTGAATAACAAAATATTGGGAGAGACCTTCTTGAACTGTAGCTCTTATATATTACAATGTAGCTCACATGACCAACTCTATGTTTATTCTTCTTTTAGAACACAAGAAAAGCATTTAGGAGATATTCCCAAAAAGAATCACTATCCCTGTTTCTGTTTTTCATGTGATTACAATTTTCTTATTAAGAACAAATGTTGGTATGAAGTGAATATTTTGTTAGTTTCATTTCTGCTCTGACTTCTCCTTTGATTGGTAGTAATTTGCTTCATCTGGTGAATTTGAATCCAGACCACACTGTGAGATTGATACTTGTCAAAAAAAGGGGGGAGGGGAAGAACTGTTTTCCATAGGGACAGTTTCCAATTTTATTTATTGTTTGGAATTTTTTCCATGAATTTCAGTTTTACCCAACTAAAGCTCCTATCAGCTTGACATTCAGGCTAGACCATTGCAAGTAAGGCAAGCTCTGAGAAGTTATACAGGTATTAATGAATCAGTCATACAATCATAAGTGAAGAGGAATTGGCAGCAACATAAAATTCACATGCATATAGCATGGGACTGATTCATTTATTGTTAAGTTCACTTTTATAGAAAAAAGTACAACATAATTTACTTCTCTGTATCTCTTCATTCAAAAATCGCACTCTACAGGGCACTCTCTTTTAAGTAGGTGAATTCTGAAACCCCTTAAGAGAATGAATTCTGTTTTTCTTAGGTACAACTGTGTTCAGTAATAGCCCAGTGCTATAAAATACAGATTAGAACATGAGATGCAAGTTAGAACACCCTCTTATGTCTCTTACATATCTTTGATTAGGTAGTAGTAGTATCAGAGCTTTTGATTGATTAATGAGATATGACATGGGAAAAATACCTATTCTTTAGATACAGAGAGAGGGGGTAAAAAAAAAAGAGGGGGGAGGATGGCCGGATGGCTCTATTGTTTAAGGATCTGACACTTGGTTTTGGCTCAGGTCATGATCTCATGGGTCATGAGATTAAGCCCTGTGTTGGGCTCTGCACTCAGTAGGGAGTCTGCTTGAAGATTCTCTCCCTCTGCCCCTACTACCTTTTTCTATCTCAAATTAAAACAAACAAACAAAAAAAAAACCTTTCAATTTCATTTTAAAAACAAGAAGAAATAGCAAGTACGAAAACCAAAAGAGAAGAAAAGCAATGTAATCTAAGTTTGATCTTTGGGTTTTCCCTGCCACACAGACTTCAGAAACTTGCCATTGTTTGAGTCATCTCCAAACCAGAGCTTTAAAAATCATCAGTTGCCTAAGACCCTAGCAGCCAAGTCAGACATTCTACGACCTGAGCAAGAGGGCCAGTTGGAAATTTAGTCCCAGTTGTGGTCAAACATGTTTACTATAGAGAGCATTCTGAAGCAGTCTCAGATTTTATCTTTCTGAGCTCACGATGGAACAAAGAGAACATGGAAGAGGGAATTGGACTTAATTTGGCACAGTTGTTTTTAGAGCATCCCCTGGTCTCTGAGCTATGTGTTTGAATTTTTTCTTATTGAGCTTCAGCACATTACCATGGTAGGTCAGCCTAGGACATTTGCTCTTTATTCATCCTCAGCCATGTCTTGTAGGAGCCCTCATCTCTTCCTTCACACAATTAACTACAGCAAAAGCACTTTTAGTTGGGATGGGCTCATACAGTAATCACATAAAGGGTGCCTGTCTACTATGTGCTGGGTGCTCTCCAAGGCTCTATTCCAATATCTCACATACTCTCTAACCAATTCTATGTGGTGAGCATAATGAAGGTATAAGAAAGATGAGAAGAATCATGAATCAAATAATATGCTCAAGGTTATTCTACTGTATCAGTTGAAATTCTCTAGATCCTGACACAAATCAAGCAAGACTATCAATAGGCTGCCCACATATGTTGGTTCTAAAGAGCTTGTGACTGCTCTGTCACCACCAAAGATGCTGAGGTAATCAGAATTCCATTCTGATTACCTTGCTGCCCTGTTGCCCACTGGGCTCAGTGCTATTCTGCTTCTGCTGCCTAACTACCAATACGTGGGCCATGCCACCCCAGCATCTTTCCTTCTGCTCAGAAATCATGAGGCATTTCTTCTTTGTTTCATCCTGGCTGATAGAGAATAGTCACTAAAACTCTTTCCAAAGATGCTGGAGTTCCCCTCACCCACATTTCAATGAAGGGAATTCTTTCAGCATCGTTGAAATATGTGTTAATTTCACTCAATTGTGCTATTTCTTTTCTTTTTCCTCATCTTTTGGGGTTTCACCCATATCTGAAGAGAGCATAAGAAATATGTTCTCTGGCAACATATCTCTTTCTCCTATTGGCTGATTTCAAGAAGTTTTGGTTAGGAAACTTCAGGCAGTACAGTGAATACCAACGCTGAGCCTGAAAATTCTTCCTATACAAACAATGTTACTGAAGATCTTATAGCATTATTTCTTTGATATATAAATTTATAAATGTGAATTATTTCAAATATTACAATGATTTTAGATGCTCTAGCCAAATCATTCAGTATGAGACCAGGAACACATTTGTCTTTTAATGTAATGCACTAAATCTTGTCAGACTAACTCTGTCACATGGGATGGGGGGTGGGTAAGAGCTCAGAGCTACTTGGTTGCAATAGTGAATAAAACTATTAAATAAATAATAGTTCCAATTAAATCTTTCTCTTGGTTAAGATCACTAACTGCATCAAACAAATGTTAATTTTTTAATTGAAGTATAGTTGACACACTGTGTTACATTAATTTCAGGGATTCAGTACGGTGATTCTACAAGTCTATACATTATGCTGTGTTCACTCCATATAACACTGTTACCATATAACACTATTGATGTTACTTTTTAATTAAAATAGTGAAAACAGCAATCTCATTTAGAAGTAGACTTTTATTTGCGGAGAAACTATCTAATCTGTCTTTTCTCCCATCTCCTACATTCTTGCCACCCCATAGACTGAGAACTTCTGCCAAATCTTAGAAGAATTAGGGACAAACATTGAAGTCTCTCAGTCATTCTCTGGCTTCTCTCCTCGGAAGAGAAATAATTAGTTTAATGGCAAGAGGCTGACATCCAAATGTCCTTGTTTCTTTGTTGAGTGAAATCAATGTGGTAAGGGGTCACTGCTCATATGTAGTCCATCCTCTTGGGCACACAGTGCTTGATAAGGAATGAGGCAGATCACATTTTCTATGAAGTTCGCACTTAAGTATCTTGCAAACCCAATTCTCTGCACCTGTGGTTGCCAAGCTAAAACATAAGTCAATGGATAGAAAACCTCTGACTTTTTTTTTTTAGATTTTATTTATTTATTTGACAGAGAGAGAAAGAGAGAGATCACAAGTAGGCAGAGGCAGGCAGAGAGAGAGGGGGAAACAGGCCCCCCACTGAACAGAGAGCCCAACGTGGGGCTCGATCCCAAGACCCTGAGATCATGACCTGAGCCGAAGGCAGAGGCTTTAACCCACTGAGCCACCCAGGCGCCCCAGAAAACCTTTAAGCTTATGTCAAAGCTTCACTTCTAGTTCAGTCTTCCCAATAAGAAAGCTAATACTCTATATTTTTCAATTGACTCATGGTTTGGAAGTTGGAAGGATATGATAGTTTATCATACTCAAACTCCAATAGCTTTAACTTAATTTCTCAAAATTAAAGACACCACAGGCATAATGCAAGTCATTTTCTGCCTCAAATTCCACAACTTTTGGCTGAAGAAATGGTTGGCAGTGGAAGCCTCCTAGGACTAGTTTAAAAAGACAACCAGTTTATCTTACCATTTATGCCTGTTCTCCGACTTTGTGGCTGGCTGAATAACCCTGAAAGGTGAGTTCCACTTTTTTTATTCCACAATAAGTGTGTTGGAATAAAATTATTTGCAAGTTGGAATAAAATTAGGAGGTCCAGGTTTGACTTCCAACTCTCCCAGTCAACTACCTGAATTCATTTAGGTGAATTTCTTAATCTCTCTGATTCTTAGGCCTTCATCTATAATATAAGGAAAATAAAAATTATTTTATAAGATACTAGTACATTAAATAGGACTGAGTTAATAAATTCCTTTATCTTTCAGATATCAGCATATGATATCAGGTATAAGCATATGATTATGATGACAATTAATCAAAAGGAAAAAAATATAATGCTAGTGCTAGATGCTGTCTTTAAAAAATGACGCTCAGGCAAGATGGAGTAGTCTTTCTGGATGTGTCAATATATTTTTTTCATTCTTAGACAAGCAATTTTGCTTTAAATGAGTCCGCTTTATGTTTAAAACAGAAGGTGAATCAGTTGGACAGAGAGCAAAGAATAAGCCAAATGATCAAAGTCAACTTTTTTCAAGATGGCTAGATCTAAAAGGCCACAAATTAGTTCTTATTTAAATTATCGGCTAAAAAAGAAGAAACTTAAAGGATCTTAAGAGGTCTTGGCATAATAAATGCTGTGATACTTTCAGTGTACTTAGGGAACACCAGAGCTTGGTCCTCCCAACATGGAGGCAGTGAGTGTTCTAAGGGAATGTCAGTGTGGTGTTATAGCACCCTCACCCTCTTTGTCGGAATATCCTTATTCTTCAAAGTGTTGGTACAAACGGGCTTACTCTCATTCTGTATTTGACTGGAATGAGCATGAATTATGCAATCAACTTTGCCATTTCCCAACAACATGTGAAAAGTGAGCCAGAAAGATAAGGAAAAGTCTTTTCTCCAGCATCGGTACATTTGTTCAACCCTTGAAACTGTGCTGGCAAGTTGTGATGAGGTTGTCATTGTGCCTGCTTAATACTTAAGTTTCACATTTTCGTCTGAGTCTGACTAGATGGAGCCATTTCAGGCTTAGGCCTTGTGAGATCTTCTCAATGTTGCTCGGTACCACTAGAGTAAATTAAATACCATCCTGTCCGTGTTGCCTAACCTCGGTACCTTCGGGATGGCATCTGCCCTGAATAGAGTATTGCCTCTTATCCTTGGTGAGAAGCAAACACAGGTCTTAAATAAATGAATCAAGGAATCAATGAATAAATGAGATGCACTAAGAAGGAGCAAAAAGATTTGGGTAGACTTTTTAGATAGTGCCTTGGGCTTTTGTTATTTTATGCTAAGTTCTTTATCAGTAATTATCATTAGACAGGCTGTACTGTGGTGAAAAGCTGCTGTTCTTTCTTCTGTAGCCATATGAACTCTGGGGGATGCCGAGGGAATTAAAATAAAAACAGAGCACACTGCTGTTTTATCTGAGCTACTGCAACATCTCTGCTTGACACCCCATGTTGAACAAGACTATTTAGTAGCTCCCAACAATTACGAATGTACTTTTTCCCAGCATAAAAGTCGTCACTTCTTTGTGTGTCGAGGTTATGCCGAGTCAGCATAAAAGTCAGACCTGACTTATTCCTGGAAGGAACCAGCCCCTCCTTTCCCACTGGAAATGAGAGAGTCATGATGAAGTTTATAATATAGAAAAAAAGAAAAATTTAGTATAGATAGAAACCTTGTTCTTATAAAATGTACTTTTCATGTTTTCATGATCATTTCTGTTGTTACCTTTGATTGCATCACTGTATCTACTATTTATGGCTGTCTGCTCTATCACTGCCCCACATCCACTCCCCTCTCCAGCCCCAGTTTTCGATATATTTCTAATTCTATCCATATTGAAGTAACTGCATAAGGCTTTGACAGCTGTCTTCATCTCTGATGGGATCTGGACCCCCTTATGATGTGAGGCCTTCATACAAGCATGTGATGTGGAAAATGAAACCCATGTGTAAATACAGAGTTAATTAGTATGAAAAGTCCCATTTTCCACCACATTTCTTGCCAGCAGCTATGATTATAAGCACTTAAACTTTCCAGGTCTTCTAATATTTTTTTAACTAGAGCCGAGCACAGGGATTCCAAAATATCCCTTTCTGTGATATGATAGATGCATGGCAAGAAGAGAATCAGACTGGGGAGAGAGAGAGAGAGAGCGAGAGAGAGAGAGAGAGCACACGTGTGTATTATAGGCTTATTAGCCTATCCTAATAGTATAGGCTATAGTTCATCGCCATAGTATAAGCTATAGTTCATCGCCATACTTTCTGGACATAAATGTGATTTATTTCCTTCTAAATGTTTTAAAAAATAGCAAGTTTTCTGAGCTCTTTAATCATTGAGATGTTATTTAAGGTAGGTCTTAATGAAGCAGTACTTAGAAAAAAAATAGCTACAGAGCAAGGCTGATGTCAAGTTGGCATTTTATCTATATGTTCTCTGATGGAAATTGTCGCCATGGTAGAGATCAAAATAAGTTTTTCGAATTGTGTTGAATAAAATAAGATGAGTCAGCCTAATTTGGAGAAAGGGTCTTAAAAAGGAAGTAAATGCATTGGGATGCAGCTAGTGAAAGCCAGTGACAGAGAGAGAGGCTAAGAATATACCATAATGCATGTTATATTTGGGTAGAAACATATATAGTTTGATCAGAATACAGCATCCTGGTGAACACAGGAACTCAGCAAAGAGAATCAGCAGCATACCTTTACTGCCACTGCTCTGGCCAGCAAGGAGGAGGAGCCAAACATACACGTATGCGTGCTTCTGTGCACAAATGCTGATTCCTGGGCAGGGTGGGTGGGTGGCGTGTTGGCCACCTGAAAAATAATCTCACTTTTGGATTGGTTGTTAACAATGAAAGTTAGAAAAAAGTACTTTTCATGTCTTGGTATCCATGTTGATCAGAGAAGATGGAGAAGGCTGAGGGATTTTGATCTGGTTGGCCATGGACTTCTCATCTAAGATTTCTTGACCCTCAGGAGCTAGAAGATGCCTCTTTTCCTCTGAGCCTTACTTATATCTTGTCCAGGCTGCTCACAGCCGTGTCAGTGGCATCATGCTGCCTTCATCATTTGCTCCATCATGGCCTCAGAATGACTGATCTCTAGAAGTCTACCTGCTCTTCATGCTTGCTTTCGGATTGCATGTCAACTTAGTAAGCATTCAACATAAAAAGACAGAATATGTAGCAAACCATCTTAAAAGGAAGACTATAAATTATATTGGCATTTAACCTATTAAAGAAGGATTAAAGTGCATGTTTCACTTAAGTAGACAGCTGTGAAAATCTCTCTCTTTTTAAGTGTAAAAGAAAAATGCATTTTCTTAACAGGGTAAACGAGTTAACAGAGTGTGATAGGGATTGATCAGAGAAATAATATATTTTATTGCACACTTCTCCTCGTGCTTTGCAGGATATACATGCCTGTAAAAACCTTTTAAAAATGTAGTTTGAAAGACATGGAAATAGCACGTTGTTTGTCTTACCAGCAGGGAAAATGAAATGATCTATGAAAGCAGGGGTGTGGACGAGAGGATCCTTTAACCGTTTTCCTTGCATATGATTCCACTTAATCAACACTGGAACAAAGGATAGCATTTTTCTTTCCTTTTTCCGTGTGTGTTATTTCACGTTATTAAATGAGATTTGAGTGAACTGAAGTAAATCAGCCAAAACCTCACTTGGATTAGATCCCCTAAACTTCCTTATGCCCAGATTTTTTCCAGATGGTTTCTCATGTCGCCAGTTTAATACCAACAGTGTGTGACACACTAGAAGAATATTTCTTAGACCAGTTCAGTCCTTGAAAGATAATTACACTGTCAGTTGGCATCACCATTCCTGTAAAAGTGAAGATAGCTGGGCTAAGTATATTAAAGTCAAGCCCCAAACCAGCCTCACTTTCAGATGTGCATTTAGGAACCTTCACACATTTTTGTTGCTATCTGTCTGCATTGCTATACACAGTGTAACACCGATATCTTTCTGACAGCAAATGCCTGCAGGTCACTTCTTGGTTATATGTTGGGGAAAATATCAAGAATTTTTACATGATGAAAACGATTGTACGCTCATGTCTGTTTAAAAAGTCTACAGCCTCTGCCTTCCCACCTTCATTTGCAAGTTGAAAAATGTTTTTCCAGGCTACTCCCTCCCCACTTTTGATCTTTTTTATAGTACCTCTGACGTTACTTATGGCACATTTCGCAGCTGTTTTTAAAAGCATATTAGTAGACAATTGTAGATACCATGTCAACAAATATGGGAAACAGAGCAGGACTAACAAACAAGGCATTTCTGCACAAGGAGGATTTGAGGTGAAATTAAATGGGTCTATGAAGCTGCTTTGCCAAACCCTAACTTTTTGTTTTGATTTAATTGCAATTTTATGGAAAAGTTGCAACAATAGTGGCAAGAACTCTGATAAACATTTATCAGATTATATATATACTTCTATCCACTTCTATATATGGGTATATAAAATATATAATATACTTATGCATATATATTATATATTATATACATATTTATATTTCCCCAGAATAATTCACAGTAAGTCATGTACATAATACCCCTTTACTTCTAAATAATTCAGTATTTCCAAGGTATAAGAATGTTTTCTTTCCTAACTCCAGAAAAACTATCATGTTAGGAGTTTAGAATTGATGTTATACTGTTGTCTAATCCACAACTCATCTTCGAATTTTGTCAGTTTTCCCACCAAGGTACAGGATCTTTTGCATTTAATTGCCATCTCCAATTAATCTTTAGTCTGAAATATCATGAAGTTCCTTTTTAAAAATGCAGTATTTTATTTTACTTATTATTTTATTGTGTTATGTTAGTCACCATACAGTATATCATTAGTTTTTGATGTAGTTTTCCATGATTCATTGTTTGTGTATAACAACCAGTGCTCCATGCAATATTTTAAAGATACTCTGGGGCAACCCACTCCCAGGAGCCATCCCATGGTCCCTGCATTGGCAGGCTCTGTTGTAAAGGCTTCTGGTTTTCTGGTAACCGACCAGCATTTTACATTCTACAGCAGAAAGCATTTCAAATGCAAATGTTCGTCTGAAAATAAATCTCTAGAGATCTCTGAGAGTCTAAAGATGTGAAAACGTAAGCAATCTAAAGTTACTTTTAGACTGAACACACAGATTTAATTATACACACTTATGTAATCATAAATGAGGTCCCCCAAACTTCGTGGGTATATGGTAATTACCGTAGTAAAATTTTCTTATGTGGATAATAGTTTGGAGTGAAATGATAAGTAAGTGTGTACGTTCACCTGAGATAATTATTTTGGCAATTAAATAAAATACCAAGCCGTGTGAGATGCTTTTGAACTCTAAGATACTTTTGTCTGTAGTTTCTTGAGATCTAGAAGGTAGAATTGTCAGCTGAGCAGTAAATCAATCATGGGAATTACTTGGTATTCTTTTAATAGTGTCTTAAGGCAAGAAGCTAGTGGTCCACTATAATATAAGCAATACCGTGTTTGGAGCTGGGAATCTGAACACTAATCTTTTTCTTGCCATTCATTAGCCCCATGGCCTCCTTTGTCGCATCTGTAAAATCAAGTGATCCAGCCCAGTGGTGATGGCTAAGCTGTTTTCAGTACCGTTGTGCTAGGAAAACATTGGACATCGGCTTAGGCCAGGGTGAAGATAGGGTAAGAAACATCATTAGTTTAATAAGTTGTTGCCATGCCCCATTTTGTTCTTTTTTTTTTTTTAATAATTTATTTATTTGACAGAGAGAGAAGAGAGAACACAAGCAGGAGGAGTGGGAGAGGGACAAGCAGGCTTCCCACTGAGCAGGGACCCTGATGCGGGGCTCGATCCCAGGAACCTGGGATCATGACCTGAGCTGAAGACAGATGCTTAATGACTGAGCCACTCAGGCGCCCCCCAAGTTTGTTCTTAAAAATAATATATTCCATTGGTATCTGTTGACTCATACCTGAAAAGAAATATAATCCTGGTTTTGAAAATTACTTCCGGGCACGTGGCTGGCTCAGATGGTTAAAGGTCTGCCTCTGGCTTGGGTCATGATCCTAGGGTCCTGGGATCGAGTCCTGCATTGGCCTCCCCGCTCAGCTGGGGAGCCTGCTTCTCCTTCTCCCTCTACTGCTCCCCTTGCTTATGCTCCTCATCATCTGACTGGGACCTCTGTGTTTAGGGTTTCTTTCAATCTCATGTCTTCCTTCTCATTCTGCCCAACTGTCATATTCCTTGCCATTAAAAAGAGAGCATGCCTTATTGTGATAGTATTGTGTGGTGACAGATGGTGGTAACACTGGTGATGAGCAGAGCACCACATAGACTTATCGAATCACTCCGTTGTATACCTGAAACTGATGTAGCATTGTGTGTCAACTACACTTCGATTTTAAAAAGAGGAAACATTTTTAACTGAAAAACAAGAGAAAAAGAGAAAGAGACCCACACTTGACATTCCCAGTAGTTTACCCTATCATCATTTCTATCTTATTGCTTAGGCCAATAAAATACCCTTCAGTTAATCATTTGTGTGAATAAACATCCCTCTGCCACTTATCTCAAAACCTTCAGCTGTTTATCTGTGCTTCTCCGCTAACACTCAGAGCAGTTTTCTTGAAATTGTCAAGTAATTTACCATAGTTATACTGTTTCTTTTCACAGTTATCCTAATATCAGTATTATATAAAAATATTGTCTGCCTACACTTATCTGTTTGGCAAACAGAAGTATGCTCTGGATCTCAAATTATTCTCATCTTGGAAAAAAATAAAGACAAATTCTGAAGCTAGCTAGACCTTTTTTAAAGTGCTTTGAGATTTTACTAGGCAAATCAGTGCCCAAAAGAAATACATTTTCAACATTTTATCCTCTTCTGGTTTGTTTTTCTTCAGGAAAATTATTTAAATATACTGGCCCTAGTTAGAAATACTTGGTTTCAATTCACTATGAAGGCAAATATTTGGATTTTTTTCATGAATGGCAAGTACAATTTATTTAAGGCCTTATCATTTTATGAATTATATAAAGAATATTATTCTCTTTCATTCATGAAGAGAAAGAGAATTAGGTCACATAATTGAAAAGTAAAGGTAAGCCACCCAGCCGATGCAGATATCTGACAGTGCATGTGGGGCGCGTTTACTTCAGGAGGCGGGGCAAAATCCTCAGACATGGTCTCCATGGTGCCCAGCATATGGGATGTGGAGAACAGCTCCCACACCTGGGAACAATAGAAAATGCAAATAACTCCCACAAACACATTGGAGTTTGAACCAGATTATCACAGTATATAAACCACTCTGGGGGTAAATCACTAACATTGTCTTTGAGTCTTAACCCTTTCAAGACTCCCAGATACCTTTTAATGATTTACTTCTGTAGTGCATTAGGGGATACTCTAGTGACAACTTAAGAGCCCTAATGTTGCTGCCAAGGTTGCCTGGTAATTTTTAAGAAGTGCAGAATTACGTCCTAGAGGGTGTGTTTAAAAGTCATGAACTCAAATACCTTTAAGAGCCAGGTGGTGGCCCATGAGTGACATTCACAATATGGATAAGGGAAAGCCTATTGCACCCTTAAAGGGGCAGCCCATACCTGTGCTCATCGGTGGTTCCAGCTCAGAACATGGGCTCAGACCTATCTTGTCTTACCCTTCGGGAGAGGCTAGGAGTTCTCATTTTTGTGTGAACTCTCCAGAGTCTTAAATATTGGAATATTTAATTGTTTAAAAAACATTGCGCTGGCTATGCTAAGTAGGCCTGTGTGTTACCAGTTCTTGGATTCTGAAGAATTAAAAAAGATATTAGTGTACTTGAACTTTAGCTGGACATGGGCCCAAGGCCTCCAGCTCTGACTCTAAAGTTTTGTATAGGAAAAACCTACCTTTCTAATGGATTTGCCATTTCCCACCCTTCCCTCTCACTTCCTATTGCTCCCAGGGTAAGGGTTTGCATGTACTTTAAAAGTCCCATTTAGATTTTCAGGGAAATCTCATACCTCTCACCCTTTGTGTTTCTTTCCCACTAAAATGGAGATTTCTAGGGTTTAGGCCTTGAGGATGGAGGATATACCTTCATACAGTACATTGTTCTTTCCACGTCAATGTATTAGTCAGTGTAGGCCAGAACATGCTGCATAACAAACACTGAATATTCAGTGGCTTCACATAACAAAATTATATCTGTTGTCCTCACTGTATGTCTAACCCTATTGAGCAAGGAGCAAGTAGATATAGTCAACACCATTTCTCAGTGACCTAGACTGACATATGATCTACATTGTGATGCTGTCATCTCAGAATATGGCTTCTAGGGACCCTGTAGCTTAGGAAAAGAGCAATGGTATACATTACTTCTGCTTATGGCCCTTTGGCTAAAACTAGCCATGCGGTTCCAACTGAACTGCATGGACGGCTAGGGAAAATGATGTAGCGCATGAAATCTTGGCTAAGCATTACTATTTCTATAGTAATGTTTTCCTCACTGTGAGACTCAAGGTTGGGACTCCTGTGAGTAAGCAGCTACAGGTGGTTTCTCCCCCCAAATCCTTCACAGATACCCAGGTCAGTCTCCATAGGCATGGTGCTGAAATTAACAGAAGCAACTTCTAGCTTAAATCTAATGAATAAAGGTTGGGGCTTGGGAACACTAGCATTTTTTAATCCAGAAGTTTAAAGGGTCTCCCTGTCCAGGGCCGCTAGTCTTCTTTTGTCATGGCATAACCATAGCATGGGAGAAAGCAGAAAAACAAACTTACTGAAGGCCTTGGCCAGAACATGACTTCCCCCAAATAATCCTCCAATGCAGAGCTCAGACCAAAATTGTAGGGAAGGATGAGGAAGTACTGTCTAGTTAACTTCTCACCTGAATAGTTCTATTCCTCAATTCCACATTGGCTGATCAAAAGTATAAACCTCTTATTAATGCTACTGTGGTGTACGATGGCTACATATAAAAGTTTGCACTATGAAACAGAGTTTTAACTAAACCGAGCAGAAAGTCCTCTCATATGCATGCTTGAGCAGATTTATATGTTTGGGAATCTGCCTTGCTGGAAAAAAAAATAAATGGAATGACTAACTTTCATGTATCATTTAGTGATAAACAACTGAAAATCCAACTCAAACCAGCTCAAGCAAGAAAAGGAACTAATTTGCTCTGACAAGTGCTAAGTTCAGGAGAGGGACTGCCTCCATTTACAGCTTGATTCAAAACTCTATGCAACTGGTACCCACACTTTCTCTTTCACTATTCTGTTATTATCCGTGCTGGCTTTATTTTGAGCCACTACAAGTTGGTCCTTGGCTTTCAGCTGTATCAAGATGGAAGCTCCAGCTTCAAAACTTCTCAGGTGCAAGTTTAGGAAGAAAGTATGAGAATCCTTTCAGACTTCCTCAAAAATCCTGAGATTTACTCTAGTTGAACTGCTTAGGTCACATGCCCGTCCCTGAAACTACTACTCTGGCTTGAGATGTAATGATTGATTTGTACCAAATAGAAAAAGTAGAGGCTGTTGCCAGAAGAAAAAAAAAAAAAAAGATAGCAGGGGATCAATACATATCTACTATTCCATGTAAAGTAGAGAATAAAGATACCTAGATATTTTAATCATTTAACACTATTATATATTTACATTTTATTTACTTATTTTTAATAGGCTTTATTGTTTATAGTAGTTTTAGAGTAATAGGGAAATTGCATAGAAGGTACAGAGATTTTCCATATGCCTCCTGCCCCCATTCATATAATGCCTTCCCTTTCATCAACACCCTCACCATAGTGATACATTTATAACAACTGGTGAACCTACATTGACACATCATTACCACCCAACGTCTATAGTTTACATTAGGGTTCAACTCTTAGTATTGTACCTTTAATGGGTTTGGACAAATGTATCTACATTTGTATCCTACAGAGTAGGTTCACAGCCCTAAAAATCTTTTGTCTCTACTTATTCATCCTTCCCTCCCAGTAATCCCTGGCAACCACTGATCTTTTTACTGTCTGAATAATTTTGCCTTTTCCAGAATGTCATACATGTGGAATCATACAGTATTAGCCTTTTCAGATTGGCTTCTCTCTCTTAATAAATGCATTTAACTTTCCTCCATGTCTTTTCATGGCTTGGTATTTCATTTCTTTTTAGTGCTGAGTAATATTCCATTGTCTGGATATACCACTTTATTTTTCCATACACCTACTGAAGGACATCTTGGTTGCTTCTAAGTTCTGTTAATTATGGATAGTGTTGCTATCCATGTTTTTCTATGGTCATACATTTTCAACTTTTTTGGATAAATACCAATGAGCACAACTGCTAGATCATATGGTAAGTGTATATTTAGTTTTGTAAGAAACTACCAAACTGTCTTTCAAAATGGCCATACCATTTTGAATTCCCACCAGCAGAGTTCCTCTTGCCAATGAGAGTTCCTCTTGCCCTATGTACTTGCCAACATGTGGTATTGTCAGAGTTCCAGATTTTGGCCATTCTAATAGATGTGTGGTGGTATCTCATTTTAATTTGAATGTTCCATGATAATATATGACATGAAACATCTTTTCGTATGCTTATTTGCTATCTGTATATCTTCTTTGGTGAGGTGTCTGTTAAGGTCTTTGGCCTACTTTTTTAATTGGATTGTTTTCTTATTATTGAGTTTCAAGTTCTTTGTATATTTTGGATAACAGACCTTTATCAGATATGTCATTTGCAAATATATCCTCCCAGTCTGTGGTTTGTCTTATTATTCTTTTAATGATGTCTTTTGCAGAGCAGGAAGTTTTAATTGAAATGAAATCTAGCTCTTCATGCTTTTTTCCATGGATTGTGCCATTAGTGTTCTATCTAAAAAGTTACCTCCAAACCCAAAGTCACCCAGGTATTCTCCTGTGTTATTTTCTGGGAGTTTCATAGTTTTGCACTTTATACATAGGTCTATGATTCTATTTATTTATTTATTTAGGACTGTGATTCGTTTTGAGTTAATTTTTGTGAAGGGGGTAAGGTCTATGTCTCGATTCGTTTTTTTTGCCTGTAGATATCCAGTTGCTGCACCATTTGTTGAAAAGACTATCTTTTCTTCATTGCATTGACTTTGCTCCTTTGTCAAAGATCAGTTGACTATATTTATGTAGGCCTATTTCCAGGCTCTCTATTCTATTTCACCATATTGTATTTTTATATGTACCAATTATCGTGATCTTTTCTTACACCTGCTGACTTGGCATACTATATTCAGAAACCTGGTAGTTAAAAAATTCTGCTGACGTACTTTAACCCTTACGGTATATTTTGATCTATAATTCTAGGTCTCAGTAGTCAATACAGAAGTACTTCTTACTGAAGCCACTATTTTATTTTTAACATGGTTCTGTTTATACATCTGGCAGCCTGCAGATAGCTGGAAACAGTTTGGATGTCCTTGAAATGAAAAATAATCACATGGTTATAATCTCTGGATTTCTTTTTGGATATATCCAAGTCAAGAAGGTTGAGACAGAAATAATTATTTTTCAAATATCTTCCCTTAAACTTTGTTTCTTTTCTTTGGCTTATTTTACAGATATATATCCATTAACAGATGTGTTTCTTTTGATAATTTTCCCTCATTTATTGGAAATTTGACATTTACTTTGATGGAAAAATATACTCTACTAATATCTTGTAAATATTCAACTTTATCTTAAGTACAAACTCTATATTATTACATATATTTAACTTAGAAAAGGAACTTAGTGAGCTATTAGGGTTCTATAAGATTTGATAGTGGAGAAAACTTAAATATTGCTTATTGTGCTTATTGTCTTTAGCAGATTATAGAAGGCATTTGTTTGGGAGGTATCAAAGTGACAAAATAAAATATACAGGGCAATAGGAGCCAGATGTCTCAAAGGCAAAATAAAATGAATAAGGGAAAAGAGACTTTTTTAAACTTGCAAATATGTCTTGACTTAGCGTTTTTCACAGTATATTTTTAGAACACTAACCTGTAAGGGTTACTTGATCAGAGAAGTTGGGAAAAATGCTGCATTCTATACTCTCTTCTTGGAATTTAAAAGTCAACATTGTCATATTAAGTTTTTTGAAAAGTCTTGTAGTAAAAAATAATAATAATAAACCCTGTTCAACTCTAACATGAGATTTTTCACACTTACTTCGACTATGGTATTCTGTTTGCATGAACAGCTGTTAACATCCTGTGGAATCATATGACAATGTTGTATACAGGTAAACATCCCTTCTGCAAAATTCAAGCTTTTTCCAGTTTAATCAATAGGAAAGGGGACTCTCCATGTACAAATATTGATGAAAAGGGTGTATTCATCCAAATCCCCAGAGAAGAGGAGAGGATAAGGTTCATGGAAATGGCAACATGAGTACTTTCTAAGCCCATACATAATTGGATGTTCGTTATTATAAATCATAAATCCATTAGCCACCAAGAGAGAATTTCTCTTGTTTTATTTTAAGATTTGCAATGAAAACCATAATTAAAAAATTCCTCCAGTAATGTACTCATGCAAAGTAAAATAGTCTTCAGAATTAACCTTTTCTAACATGTAATTTTCACAGTTGCTGCCTGACAAAGCGGAATATGAAAAGAAAAAACAAACTTCACTGACATTCCTTGTAATCTACCTAGAGTTTATTCAATGTGATAAGAACCACTGAGTAATTTAGCTAATTTCTCAGAAGAACTGAATGTGGAAATCTTACCTTATAAGTTCACTTATTTGGTCATGATATACTAACAGACAGTGATTTTGATATTGCTTTCAAGTATATTATCTTAACTAAAATCTACATGCTCTTTGTTTAAAAATAATATCCACTGGGGCACCTGGGTGAGTCAGTCTGTTAAGCGACTGACTCTTGATTTTGGCTCAGGTCACAATCTCAGGGTGGTGAGAGGGAGCCCTGCATTGGGCTCCATGCTCAGTGTGGAGTCTGCGTGGAATTTTCTCTCTCCGTCTCCCTTAATCCCTCTCCCCATTTGTGCACTCTCTCTAAATAAATAAATAAATATCTTAAAAACTTAAAAAAATAATATCCTTTTATTCATAAATGCATGGGAGCCCCAAATTAATTTTATAGCTGAATCTGAGAAGTGATTCTGCTAAGGAAAGTCACCAGCAACTTTGCTGAAATTGATGGAGCATACATTTTCAGTCAGCAAACTATCAAAGCAACACACAAAGTTTGAGGAAGTAAGATGGAGCCCCAGGAAGAACGCTTCATCTGGGGATGTGGTAACTGTAAGAACAGCCATTTTCAGCTTACAGAACATTCAAATTAAAAATAAGGACAGCTTGGGGCTCCTGGGTGGCTCAGCGGGTTAAGCCTCTGCCTTCGGCTCAGGTCATGATCTCAGGGTCCTGGGATCAAGCCTCACATCGGGCTCTCTGCTCAGCGGGGAGCCTGCTTCCCCCCGCCCCCCCTCTCTCTCTGCCTGCCTCTCTGCCTACTTGTGATCTCTCTCTGTCAAATAAATAAAATGAAATCTTAAAAAAAAATTCTAAAAATAAGGGCAGCTTGTCCATATTACTTTATGACAAAAGATAGCTAATAATATCCCTATACCAATAAACAGAGAAGCATCCAAATCAAAACCACAAGGCTACTTTTCAAAACGATGTTCATCAAAACAAGAAACTCACTCAATAAATTTGAAAAGCCAAACATGACGGAGCACAGAAAGAAATACCCTGTCGCCAATTACTGAAACCACCGGACTGTTTGGTGTAGTTCATTCCAGTATCTCATTTCTTCAGTAAGCCATCGACTGTATATATTTGTCCATGTCATTTTAAAGCAAGAACATCATGTTTTAAGAGCAGCATTCTATGCCCTTGAATGGCCAAAGCAGAACAGTCTTATTCTTTTTTTTTTTTTTTAGAACAGTCTTTATTCTTAATTAAAATAAGTTTTCCTTTTTTTTTAGTTTGTATCCCCGAGGATAAAACCAGGGTCATTGTAGGAAGGGTTTGCAGTAGCCCTTTGTTTGGGTACATGTACAGATCTCAAAATTACTGTGCTCACTTAGGAATACGTCTTAGGAAAATCACTGAAGATTTTTCCTTAATTTTATTTTTTAAAATTCTCTACTCAAGGAAAAAGAAGAAAAATACAGTCTAGGATCTAGAGAGCCCAAGAATTCTCATAGATGGAGTTGTTCTGTAGAAGAGTAGCCATCCATGAGATATTATAAAATCCAGCAGTATCAGTACTTGCAATAAAGAAACCTTATCTGCTCAATGAACTCAAAATGAGCTGCACTGATTTGACCTAAGCCACACACTGTCCACACTTCATTTCCTTGGGACTTCATAGAAGAGCCCCCTTCTTTTTTTTTTTTAATTTATTTTTTTATTATTAACATAATGTATTATTTGCCCCAGGGTACACGTCTGTGAATCGTCAGGCTTACACATATCACAGCACTTACTATAGCACATACCCTCCCCAATGTCCATAACACAACCACCCTATCCCTACCCCCCACCTCCCAGCCACCCTTAGTTCTGTTTCGTGAGTCTAGGAGTCTCTTATGGTTTGTCTCCTTCCCCATCC